>OX101819.2:30528540-30971040 GCA_944452925.2 Chrysolina oricalcia
AGAATATTCACTGCTGAAGAAATTCCAAACAGATCGGATGTACGAACTATAAAAACACCCTATATAGTTATATAAAAAGTGTAACGTATCTGCAGGTCATTTATTATTTCAATTAATATGTTTAATATAATGTACTACTTTTCAAATGAATAATTTTTTGAAAAAAATTATTACTACTTACTAGGTACTACCAATGTTTTCTCTAATTATGGTCAAATTCTTGTCCAACCCCAAAATGAAAAAGGTTGTTTTTAAAAGAAAATGAATCATTTTCAGATTTGACGTAAATTATTAATCACAATCAAACAAATAGCAATCTGAAACCTTGCAAATAATGATTCTTCTTCTTAAATTCTGAGGAATTTGAATTGAAAATAACATGCACTGGAACTAAATGAACAGAGGTATACATAAGTAACATAAAGCCGAAATGATTTTATCTTAATTCACAACTAACCTCAGTACAAAATTAAAAGAATTAACTATGATAAAATGACCCAAAGTCTTATTCTTCGGCTGAATGTTCTCAAATTGGGAGTAATAGAATAGGATAGGGGTAGTCAGGTAGTTGAGCTATAAATAGGATGGTGCAATGATAGTAAACTGTATGCAGGTTAGGAAATGACTGAAATAAAGCATTTCAATTAATATACATACCTTATTCTTCTGTTTATGACTATTCATGATTGCACGGCAAATTGAATTGTAGCCTCAGCCAAAATCAGTTGTTAGGAAAAAAATGGGATTGGGCTTTCAGGGAATTATAAAAAATAGGAAAATTTTTGGGGTTTTTCAGAAATTTAGGATTAGAATGGATCGTGAGGATTTGGCGTCCTCGATGTTTAACCTGAAAAATATATTGAAATATAAGTTAATTCCTTCAATTATACTTTCTCCATTTATTTTACACCCCATGAGTATTTTTTAAAATATTATATTAACTTCTATTAGTTGGAGTTCAAAATAATAATAAGGCCTACCAGAACACATGGCTAATGACCATAGCAGTCGATGCTTATGCACCAAGAAAAAAAAATAACATTTAAAAACACACAATGAAAAAGCAACCTTGTTATTTTGATCTAATGATGGTGGTTGTAATGGAATACATATAACTATTAATATTTTTTTTTCATGTTTCAAAACATTTTCTGAAATGTGTCCATTAGTCACCCCATGAAGTTACCTCAAATAGTTCTACCCCGTTAAGTGGCATAAGATGGTCCAATGTTTCATTTTAAAAAATATACCATAATGACGATTTGTTCATTTCATTAAAAGGCGAAATTGAACCATACATGAAAACATATTTGTTGAAGATACTCTGTAGCTTTTGAATCTGTGTAGAAAAAATCTATAATTTGACAACAAAAAGGAGTTAAAAAGGAAAATATTCTCAATTAAAAAATGTAACGTTTCCGGAGAAAATCTACGATAAAATTAAGCTATTGTTAACAGAAAACAACTTCTTCCTCCGCAAAAGCCACGCTGGACGTTTAACTATATCTGATAGATATTGTGAAAAGGCCCTAACTTGAAAGAAAAATTCTGAAAGAGACAATTTGTATTGTTATTCAGATAGTCGATTTTTCAATTTTATAAAATCCAGTTTTCATTGGGAAAAATTAGATAACACAGAATATTATTAGAAGTATCAGATAATTCCACATCTGATAGTATGAACATCCTGTTCATATTTTGGAAAAGTCAAAAACGAGTTGTTTGAGCCTCAAGAAACTCGAAAAATGGCACATGTAATTTTTCTTCAATTTTTTTTTTTTTTTGGTTATGCATGTTTCAGTTATGAATTTTTCACGAATATCAAATGCTTCTAATCTATTTTTCTCAACTGTCTCTCTGAAAGGGTGCAAGTCATACTAACACTAACTTGTATATTCCAGTATATTGATAAGCGAGACACATTGGGCGGTTTGATTAAAGAGTATTTGCTTGTTCTTCAAGTTAATGCTCCATGTTGTAGTTTTCACTTCAAAAAATTAAAGCTTTTACTCCACATAATTCTTAAAGTAACAAGTAAGTACTAGGACCAATTACTTTATACTTTGATATATAGAAGTTAATACTGCAGAAATTTGTGTATGTTGTCTAGTATTTCCTCCATTTTCCATAAACTTCTAACCTGAGTCAACACTTCCCATCAAAGAATTTGCTACATGTAAATTATTATTCTCTACAAAATACTAGGAAATAAAAGGTCTTATTCTTTTTATTGTCATTGTCCTTTCAAATGTTATTTCAGAACCTAATTTCTGAGAAGAATAAAAAAACCAATGGATACGTCCACCAATCAACTTTCAATAAAAAAAAAACTGTCAAAAAGCATGTTGCATCTTCAAGAAAAACCATTTTGTTTCAGTTGTATCAGCCTTCAAACTGATAACTTCTCAATGTTAATATGATACTACTGATTTTTAAAGAGAATCAATTTTGTCAACTTCTGTCTAATGTATTCGTCTTTCTCTAGAGTTTTCAATTTCGCCTCGTAATGAAATCTGACATCTATGAAACATTCTACTATTAATTTCATCAATTGGACCCTATGGTTGTTCAAGATATCTTGAGTTTTGATATGATTGGTCATTTCAACCGTATCAAATATTTCCATTGCATTGTTCATAACATTTATTATTATTAAACAATTGATATTTTTTTTGGTGAATAGTAAATATTTGTGTAGCCTAATTGTTTTTTCAGTCATTTCACAAAGTTTTATTACATCTCTAGAGGGAATTAGTAACTTTCCCCTATTTTTTATACTAATCAATAGAGGACATGTTTTGCCCAACAAATGTTCCCTGCATATTTTGCACATATCTGGTTTTATAACTTTACTGACAACATAGCCTGACATATACTCTATTACTCCTTCCACATATAAATTTAGTGACCAAATTGAACTGATGAATAAATCATCGTCTGAATCAATATCTATAATTTTTTCCTCGCTAGTAATTTGATCATTACAGATTTTCCTTGAGGAAACACTCAATATATCTAAGTAATCATTGATACAATTACTATTTCCATCAAAGAACTTAATTTCATTTTTTATCAGTAGCTGTCTAAAAGCACTCTTCAACTGGATTACATTAGGATTATTATTGAATCCCCCTCTATTTCTTACTGCACTAAAAAACATTTCAACGGGATCTTGAGTTATTTTGAAGGTTAATAAATATGATAGACCACGGGAATGAAAAGTTCTGAATAATTGAAACACATTTCTAAGGCAAATTATTATTCCCAAAAACCCCGTGAATCTTTTTGTTTCTAAAATTGGAGTTCCATATTCATCTTTGATATTAATAATATATTTCTCAAACTCAATAGCATTCTTCTCAAGATAATCTATCGAAGATATGTCAATGGGAACATTGAATTTGTTTTTTTTCGAAAATCGGTTCCTACAATTCAGTAGGTCAAAGATATGATTCAGATTATAACAGAAATCTGCAGTTGGTTGAACGTTTTCGAAACCATTTCTCTTAGATTTATTCAAATAAATGAACGCATCAGAAACACTTTAAGAGTTTGCACAGCTAGGCGAACATTCATTCTGCTGTTCCCATACATAATATGCTTTTTAGTGAGCTTATTTGCAAGGTGGAGCCCTTGATCTGCTTGAAGATCATGGAGTTTTTGAAAGTATAGCCATTCAATTATTGTCATTCATTATTGTTATCCCCATCAAGGAGAATTTTTTTATCTCCAATCGTATTTCTTACCAACTTTATCATGTGGCATGGGTCCCAAAGAATGAAAAGTTTTTCTTTGGTGTTGGGATTAATGAAATATGGTTTGAAATTTTCACCAATGGTGAAACTTGCACCAAGCACTTTACACATTTTTAAATTAACTGATGTACCATCAAATGTTAAGGATGTTACAATGCTCCCTGTTTCGTGAATTAGTTTTAAACATAGCATGAGTAAATTAGCTCTCTCATCAGCATCTAAACCGTTTATCAAGCAATACCCAATCGTCAACTTCCAATTACTGTTGATAGCAACAAACATAAAAACAAGAGCACTGGTTGCATGTTGAACACATTCATTTTCATTTTGAAACCCTGTGCCCAAATCTACACCTCCAACAAATGTGTTATTATGATATATAATTTGTGACCGAATTGACATTTCATCTATAATGATATTCAATAGCACCTGTCCATCTTTATTTCTCAAAGTAAGAGAATTCAATGCCTCACTCGAAAATCCAGGGTTACCATCTACCACACTATACCATTTTCTGATGGTACTTGTATGAGGCAATAAATTTCCAAAAGTTTTTCTCACGTAGTTGTAAGCCCTGGTGGAGTAAAACTGCAAGGTCACTGCAAATTTCCGTAACTCTGGGGAATACTTCACATTTCTTCGGCCACGCTGTCTTTCAAAAATATATTTCAAATTTTCGGGAACATTCTCCTGTGAAAAATTAATCATCAAAATTTTTTTTTCTTTATAAAATTGACTTTGAGTTGATTTTGTGATATCATCAATTTTCACAAGCCTTTTTCTATCATTTTTCCAATTCTGACTATACCCAATGAATATAGTAGCTATTAATAATAGTTGTGAAAAGTATAAATCAAAATTTCCATCTAAGAGATATTTTCACTGAACTAAATATAAATGTAACGGTCAACTGTTACATTTATATTTAGTAGAAAAAAAACGTTGAGCCTTTTTTCATTTTGTTTGAAAATGACCAATGAAATGTATCATTGATTTCATCACAGTAAATTGTGATTCTAATTTGAATGCATTTGTGCTTATGAAATTGTTGAGCCATAAATATTTTTAAGAAGAAGAATAGCGAGTAAAAATTTTAGTAGAATTTCAAATATATTAAAATCCATTAACATTTTCCAATGTTTTGGGTTTTACTGTTTCAATGTCAATGCAAGACACATTCAAATAATCAAACAAGAATTATGTATGTGTTTATACCACTTTTATTTACTATAAACTATAAAAAGTTTGTAGTATTCGTTTGATAATGTCAAAAGTAGGACGAAACTGCAGTAATGTCAGTTACAAATAAAACTGGTGAAAAAACATATTATTTTTCTTATTATATTTTCACTAATGTCATTCGTTTCATTATACATTCAAACTTTGAAATTTGGGTTAATAGAATATAGAGAAAACTAAGGATACCACTCATCACAATAATAATGTTCTTGTAATCTCACAAAATAAGATGATTGAAATATAATTGATTTTCCCCAATTATTGTGCATAATAATGTGAAATATTGCTTTTGCAATTTATGTATAATATAATAGTATATTGTACACCAAGGTTGAGAGGGCACATGGAATATAATTGTCTCCTCAACCATAGTGAACACATGATTTTTCCACTACCATTAATTAATGCCGATTATTTATTTTGGAATAAAAAATGAGAGAAATATAGCTTTTTCAACAAGTAGGCATATCTATCAAGTATTAGTAAATTAATAATTTGTACTGTACAACTAATTTTCATTGAAACTGGACCCTTCACTGGATAATGTGTAATAATAACAAATATTTAGTTTGCCAATATTTCTCAATACCATTATCTATTTTACTCACAAAGAACATCTTCCACATCCATTTTTTTCTTCTTTGTTTGTAGATCACCACTACTAACACATGTTTCTTTTCTTTTTGGAGGATTCTTCAAAACCTGGCAGTTATCTATGAGAGACATAAACGGAAAAATTAGTAATTATTCAAATATTTTTCGTCGATTCACAAACATAGCTCCTGGTTCATTTTTAGATCAATTTCGATTATTGCATTGATTTATATTTATCTGTTGAAAAAGAAATGTAACTGGAAATTTTCAAGACTGGATAATAGAGAAGTGATAATCTCTGATAAAAATCATCCAATGAATAAAAGTTATAAGTTTCAAAAAGCAAAGAGAGATCCAGTCAAAAATTATTTTTGTTATGGTTTCTGCTCCATTTAAAATAAGTAATATTATACACTTGTTTTTCTCAGGAACGAGAAAACAAAAAATCTCCCATACAAATATAGGTCCTACAGTCTTCAGTTGAATGCATTCATGTGGAAAAATGAAAAAAAAAATGTTGCTGATGATTCCTCCTGGAGATATATTTCGAAAATATTTGGGTTTCATAGGTATATGGTGAACAAATTTATTCCTCCTTAACCTTTTGCGGTCCTTTGTCGGGGCAGCCCCGACAGTACAAGAATATAAATGGACCGCAAAAGGTTAAGTTCATTGAAAATGACAAATTATGAAAAGTACCATTCAAGAAACAATTTTACTCACAGAGTTATCAAATATGCAAAAGAATAAGATTTTAGTGATTCCTACATATTTTTCCTCCTGAACACAAACCCATAGTTGAAATGCCGCTCTCTTGAAAAAGAGGTCGTTTTTATACGAATTTTTGACAAACACTCATCCTTCTAAAGAGTAACTCAATATACATTTTCCCCGAATTAAATACTTCTCTCCTAGTCTCTGAAAAAAAAAACATTTGAAACTACAGTTCTTCACATCTCAATAAGTGAATATACAAAGTGTATAATGTGCTTATTAAAAAGTCTTTTGATTATTATGGTCTTTTTCTACCTTTAAGAGTATTTGAAAGCGCTGCATTTCAGATTCATGTTTAGGAGATAGAAATATATAAATTCCACTGAACCCAATCAAAACTAGTATTAGTACAAGAACCGAAGAGAGGTTGATCTTCACCCATCTGTTAATTGGATGAAACATATTTTTTATGAAATTTCATAAATAGACGAATATGCATAAAATGCCTTGCCTGTCAAAATGTGGTTCAGGCTATGTTCGATTAAAATAGGTAGTTTTTTTTCTGTGCCGCACCCATTTGTGAAACAAACGTATTTCGTTTTTACTGATAGTTTATAATATAAAGAATATGCCTAGGTAGTAGGTATTCAATCAATCAATCAAACATTTATTGAATAAGTGTTTTTTCACAATAAATATCAGAAAAAAAAATTATAACATCATTGCAAAATACTAGCTAATTCAACAGGTCAAACATCGGAATATGAATATCTATATATCTGAAAGTAAGACCTCTGAAAGTTTGCTTCTCATCAAGTAATGATGCTCTTATGGTTTTGAAAAATAAGAAGTCTGCTACAGTGCCAAATGTGAAAATTTTTGCTGATCAAACCAAATCACAACGTGAATATTTTAATAAGATAAAAACACAACTGGAGGAATGCAAACAAAGAGGTGAAGACAAATTTATAAAATATGTCAATAATGTTCCAACACTGGTGAACTCTAGGCGATTGGCCGCTTTCAGTCAATCAGGAAACTCTTCAAACTCAAAAAACTAAATTCAGATTCTCGTGATGGTATTGTATTTAATGAAGACATAATTTATCTAAATATTCAAAGTTTTATAGCTCATAAAGTTGACATTATAGCAAATATTCTTCCATACAATCCATCTATCATTATATTAAGTGAAGCTAGGACAACAGAAGCCATTGATAACTCAGAGCTGCAGTTATCAAAATATAGTTTTGTACGATGTGATAGTTTTAGTCGACATACTGGTGGAGTCCTCATTTATGTGAGATATGGAATGAACCTCAAAATTAAAAAGAAGATGGTTTTGAATAGTAATTATTGGATCCAATTCATTGAGATTCAAATAGGAAGTATGAAATGGATGATTGGAGGTCTATATCATTCACCTAATTCAAGTGATTCCATTTTTGTTGATATGTTAGAAGATATGCTTGAAGGTTTTTCCAACAATAACAATAAAAGAATTATACTTATAGGTGATTTCAATATTGACTTTAAAAACAAGTCCAATTTTTATACAAAAAAAATTATGAATCTATTCAATATGTATGGTTTTGAACAAATTGTGAGAGATTATACTAGGATAACAAATACCAGTAGGACTCTAGTCGATTTTGTTGTAACAAATAGCTGCAATATAAATGCTTATGTTATTGATACCCCAAAAATCACTGATCACTCTGTTATTACAATAAGTTGTTTCAAATCTAAACTTAAAAATATTGCAAAAATAATAAAAACAAGGAAATATTCAGATGACACAAGAACATAAATATGGAACTGCTTTCTCAAAACTGGTTATTAAATTCAATAGACGTTAATAATATTTTGGATGACATTATTTCAAAAACTACAATCACTGTTGACAAACTAGCTCCGGAATATTCCGTTTTAATCAAGGAAAACCAACTACCATACTATGATATTGATTTAAGAAACAAATCAAAAGAAAACGATATTGCCTATAAAAATTTTAAAAATAGTAGAATTCATCTTAAAGACCAGATGTGGGAAAACTTTAAAAATCTGAGAAATCAGTATGTTAACCTTCTTAAACATAAAAAACTGTCATACTATGAACAACAAATATATTTAAACAGAAATAACTCTAAACTTATGTGGAAAAACTTGAAATCTCTAATAACTCCCCAAAATGACATTTGTTATGATAAAATTATATTTACTGATGGTATTCAACCCCGGTATTGTACTGATAGCTTAGAGATTGCTCAAAATTTCAACCAATATTTTGTTACTAGTGTTCAACAAATTGCTAATAGTATTGACGATGAAGAATTGTGGTCCAGCCATAACTATCCCCCTATTAATCAGTCACTCAGTAAATTCACACTACTAAGTATGGGCCATCTCCGTAGGATCATATTCTCATTAGACAACAAAATAAACAAACAGGAAATTCTAAATAGTAAATTTTTGAAAAAAACTTTTGATTGTTTTGGACATGTATTATTAAATTTTATTAATACATCTCTTGAAAAAGGTATATTCCCGGATCACTTCAAAATTAGCACCATTATTCCTATCCCTAAAGTTAACAATTCAATAGATTCTTGTGATTTTAGACCAATTAACACTTTGCCATCACTTGAAAAGGTTCTTGAAATAGCAGTCTATGATCAGATTGAAAATTACTTTAATAGCAATGAACTCTTTAGTGGTGCTCAATCTGGCTTTCGTAAAAATCATTCTTGTGAAACATCGCTTCAGTACACCATATCAACATGGAAAAGGGCATTAGATCTTAGTAAATATACTGTAGCTATTTTTCTGGATTTACGCAGAGCTTTTGAAACAATAGATCGAAACATCCTTTTGGAAAAATTAAGATATTATGGCATATCTGGCAATGTGTTGAGTTGGTTTAAAAGTTACCTGAGCCATCGTTTCCAACAGACCCAGATAAACAACATTCTATCTGACAAAATTTTAAATGAAATGGGAGTTCCTCAAGGAAGCGTTTTAGGACCACTTTTATTCATCATATATTTAAATGACATTCACTACACACCAGGATCGCATTCTTTGAATCTCTTTGCGGATGATACTTTGGTGTTTGACTCGGATGATAATCTTGATAATGCAATTTCAAATATAAACAACTCTCTCAGTAATATTGAAAAATATCTAAAAGTTAATAAACTAAAACTAAATGTCAATAAAACAAAAGCAATGATCATAGCATCAGAATATAAGTTGCAAAATGTGAGTAATTTGAATACAATCAATATCAGTGGTGAAAGTATCGAAATTGTATCTGAAATCAAATACCTCGGATTTATTATTGACAGTTCTTTGACATTGAACAAACATGCTGAGTATATTATCAAAAAAATATCAAAAAAGCTTTTTTTCTTTTCTAGAGTTTCAAACTGTTTGAGCACTTATGCTAAAATAACTACCTACAACTGCATTATCAAACCTCATTTTGATTACTGTGCTTCTATACTCAATCAAAATAAACTGTCTCAGATGCAAAACTCCAGAATCGCGGAATGCGTATGATTCTAAAATGCAGTCGCTATACTCCAATTTCTTATATGCTGAATTCCCTTCAGTGGTTACCAGTAAAGAAAAGGTTATACTTTTTAACAATGGTTTTTATTTTTAAGATTGTCAAGGGTTTGCAACCAGCTTATTTTAATGATTATGTGATTTTAAATAGAGATATTCATCATCATAACACCAGAAACAATAATAACTTCCATATTAGTAGAACAAATTCAAGAAGATGCATGAATAACCTATTTTTTAAAGGCTTGAATGAATTCAACAAACTCCCAATATATCTGAAAAATTCTAATAATGTTAATTTTAAGAACAGTCTAGTGTCATTTTTAGATGATTTGTAATGTGATACTTTTTAATGTTATTTATATTTTTATTATTTCAAGTTTTAATATTATCTTTATAAAATTATAAAATTGTGTATATCTTTGATGATCATATGAATGTTTGTAAATTAGATTTTTATCTATTTCAAATAAAACTACTACTACTACTATAAAAAGGTGAATTATACATTGTATTCTCACATTAAAAAGCAATTGCAAAAAATAAAATGGAATATTATATGCAATAACACTGAACGAACAAACGACATGGATACTTAAAAAAATTAAAATAATTAAAATAACTCAATATCACATTAGGGTTTTAGGAGAAACTCATCAACAGAGTAATAGGCTTCCTGCAGTAAAAAAACCATAAGTTGCCTTTTGAACACATTGATATTTGAGGACAATTTCATGTTATCACTAAGTTTGTTATACAGCTTAACACCAAAGCACATGGGATGATTCCGCGATACTGCCAATCTACTACAAGGCTGATGTAGTTGGGAAGAATTTCTGGTAAAATGTTCATGAATTTGTTCATTTTTGGGTATACTTGAAATATTATTCCTGATATATATTAAAGTCTGGTAAATATAACTTCAATAATACACGAAAACAAAAAAACAAACCCAAATAACGAAAACACTTCAAACAACAACAGGAAAAAATAAAACTATGATAATATAAGAAAAAAAGAACACTCGCAATGAAATTTAAACCACTGTGCACTGAAACATAAAATACCAAAAACCAAATTAGAAATAATGAGGTTATATATTTGAAATTTGCCGAATCAGCACCACAGGAGATATGCTTCTCATACCTTCGATATTTATTGGTGCCGAACCTTGCACGCTAGAAAGAGATGAAAAAACAAAATCATGTGCAAAGAATATCTACAATACTGAACAAGAAGCGACACTCTTGTCGGCGCCTTTGATGTTCGGTGGGTAATTTTTGATGACCTCCGCCATTTTGTTGGGGTGCTAAAGGTCGGGACACAGGAAAAAATTCATCATTGAACGACAGAAGCTGCCTCCGCGTACCGTAGGAAGCGTTGCGAAATGAAAAGAAATATATTTGGTATGATTTGAGATTAGCTGATTTATTTATTTAATTATCATACTTGAAAGGGTTGAAACTTTTCAAGCACAGAAGTTGTTAAAAATTACCTAAATAATAATACAACCACAGAACAAAACTATGTCATAGCACAGAACATAATAATTCTGACAGTTGACAATGGCAACAATGAATCAGCTGCATCGACATAACCTTGTTAATGATCAGCTGTTCAACATCCGCCATTTTGCCAGTAAACATGCGCACTGGAAAACGATTTTCCCCCACCACTGCCAGTGTCGCTTCTTGTTCAGTATTGTAGATATTCTTTGTCATGTGTCTGTTTTAAATAGGAATCTTCTGGCGCAAGAGCAATAATTCAACAGCGTCCAATTCGAAGTCGATGCTCATTTGTTTTGGCATCACATAGGCCAAGATGCATATAACTCCTGCAGTGGCATTCCGTGTACCCTCGCTTCATAGCGAGAGTAGAATTCTACAAAATTTGATAACTATCGCTTCGTTCGGTATTCCGTGTACCTTTAAGGCGAAAACATAGTCGTGCGAATTTCGTAATTTTTCAGCGAACAAAATGGCTGCCAGACATGCCGCAATAAAGTTCAAAAATTTTATCTTTTTGCGAATTCGCACAAATCACGGAGCAAAATTTCAGATCAGATTATTCTGTTCTGTACCTTCACTATCTTATTCGCCATTTTCATTCAACTACCTTGAAATATATCTTTAGACAAAGCTGTTTATGTTTAGTTTTTATCACAAAACAATTTTAATTGCATTTATAAGATTATGTAAATTAATTATGGAAGATCTTTTCAAATTATATGAAATTATTTACATGTAGTTTTTGTAAAATATTCCATGATGAAAATGTTCAGGGAGATCATTATTATTGTCGGGAGATACGGATCTATCATCCCAATAGATTTTGGGTGACCTGCTTCAGTTCGACGAACTGTTGTCCACAAATATTTTTTTTGATATCAAATCTCGCTTCTGCAGTGATCTGTTAACATCTATATGCAGACCATGTACCTAGCAGGTGGCCAAAGAACTCCTGAGCATCTTGCAGGGCTTCTCAAATAAAGCGGGTTGCAGAACTTTGGATCTGACTTTTTAAGGACACTGTTTAGATTCTTGATAGGTACTAGTTATACTTGTAAAATGTGTTTCTTATTAAATTTGTTGTTGAAGGTACTTATCTTTTGGAGACAACATGCCAAATTAAAAAATCCTCCTTATTACAAATTATAATTGAAACAAGTAGGTAATGTCATTTGGGAAACAGTGAGCCAGCCTGTGAGCAATTCTCCTTTAGAGCCAATTTCCTTCGTTTGCAACTGATATTTCAGAAAAAGGAGAATAAAAACAAACAACAATGTCTAACCTCAAATACCAAAAAATGGCATGTTATGATTCATCATTTACCGCAATTTTTTCGCCGTATGAGTATGAACGTCCATGCGGCGATTTTTTTGCGATTTGCTAATCGCAGAAAAATTGCGAATATTCGCGAGGGTATGTACGATCCTTTAGAAGTCTTGCTTTCGAATCGAAAGAGATCGGGATTATTTGACATTGTTTGTGTCGTCCTGAAATCATTAAGCAGGTTTTTGGAAATTAATTTTGTTATTATCTTAGGCTGGGGCAACTGGCAAAAGATTGGTTTGTTTAATTGTTTGCTGTTGTTGTTTGTTGTTTAATTGTAAGTGTGTGATAGTCTGTGAATTAGATATTTTTATAATTGACCCTTGCCTCTGTTAGTTTGGAAGTTTTGTATAGTTAAGCTGGATTTATAAACTTGCCGTTCGCCGTTGGAGTTGGCGTTCGCGCTGGCGTTCCCACTTAAAAGTACAGAAATCCGTAGGATCATTTATATCTACCGTCGGCGTTGCCGTTCGCTGTTGGGCTGACGTTCAAGTTAAATGCATTTTAAGTCGGACGCCAGCGCGAACGCCAACTCCAACGGCGAACGGCAAGTTTATAAATCCAGCTTTACAGTGAGTGTTCATAAATGAATGTGAGTTTATTATTGTAACCTGTAAAATTTGGAAAATCTTGACAAAGTGCCAAATTCGCGAAAACGCGCAAAGGGTGCGACACCTACAGTCCAAAATATATACTTCGAGGATGGGGAAAACAAACCAAGTCAACATGTGATTTGAGTAGCAAATAATTAACATTTTCTTGGTTTTCAAAACAGCTTGCCGAAGTTTAATGTACCAAAATACTTCTCAAGATTCGAATAATGAGCAGCAAGTGCAAGAGGTATTACTGGGTCCCGCAGTTCAAACACTTATAACGATACAAATGTATCAATATATACATCTTCCTAAAAGATTCATATCTATGTGAAACAGATTATAATGGTAATTTCAGAAGATTTTATACCATTATACTGTATCTTGGCAATTTCAGTCATTTCAAGGAAACGTCTTGATGTTCAATATTTTGGCTATAATTTTAATGCTCTTTAAATTTCAATTGACTTCATGAGGCTCCGATGTTGAAGCAGAAGTTTGTAAAACCAGCCCAAATATCTCGAATTTCTCCACATCTTTAACTTGACACAAAATAATACGTCCGCTTTCAATGCATGTTCGCGTTTCACTATCGGCCGATTTCTATCGCCAATATATTTGGATATGTCCTCTAAATTGATCTCTCAACAAGTAACATCCTTCAAAATTTTCCTTTATCGCTTAAAATTCAAAAAGAAATGATGATTTATTTACCATTGAATCAAATGGGGGTTCACATTGTTTTCCCCATTCCATTGACAAGTTTGACAGATACTGCAGCGCCAACTATCGGAAAATTTTCCCCGAATACTCAAGGAGACTAAAATTTAACAAGTTTAATAATCTCTAGCCAATCAGAAACTTGTAGCATCAACGCGTCATAGTGACGTACTTGGGCATGAGTACAGAGTCGAACTCGAACCAAGCAACAAAACTGTCAGCAGTAACTCTCATATATAACAAGAGCTAGTCCGTCACTGTCTATAGAGAACGGCGGCCATGACACGTCTTACTACGTCATATTTCGTCAAGAAGACTAAAAACAAGGAGGGTTTAATAAGCTCTAGCCAATCAGAGACTTATTGTATCATCAACGCGTCATAGTGACGTACTTGGGTATGAGTACAGAGTCGAACTCGAATCAAGCAACAAAACTGTCAGCAGTAACTCTCATATACCAAGAGCTAGTCCGTCACTGCCTATAGAGAACGGCGGCCATGACATGTATAACTACGTCACATTTCGTCACAAATGTTCTTTCATCTCTTTCTACTAGTGTCCCCATTGTCTTATGGGAATCAAACACTCCTTGTTTTTAGTCTTCTTGATATTTCGTCACAAATATGTTCTTTCATCTCTTTCTACTAGTGTCCCCATTGTCTTATGGGAATCAAACACTCCTTGTTAAATTTTAGACTCGTTGCCGAATACTTGCTTACAAAAATGCTGCCTGCAAATTTACTCGGGATACAATAGACGAGGAAAGTGTGTCGTCACAAATGTCATTCTTGTCAAAAACTGATTCCAAACAAAGAACTTTAGGTGACATTCTCTGTTGATTATTTGCTGCTTTGCTTTTTAGTTTGTATTTAGTCGTTTGGATTTCGTTTTCTCAAGCAAAATAAGTTGAAAAAATTAAACGGAAACAATATCGGCGAGCTGATTTAAATTCGAGGGAGGTTTGTTTGGAATCAGTTTTTGACAAGAATGACATTTGTGACGTCATCACTTTCCTCGTCTATTGAATGAACTTCAAAGAAGGGAGCAAATTCGAAACTAGAACATGGAAAGAAGAGTGATGAGGTTTCACAGTGATCCATTTGTCTTGAGAGACCAACAGTTTATATATTTGTAATTCATGTCTTTCTCTTTTAAAAAATCCAACTTAGAGCAATAAGAGTACATCTTTTAGCGAACGACACTACACACTTGCATATCACATAGCATAGTACATAACAGAGTTCAGCCAATCAAAATGCCAGTAGCGTCGGATATTCGCATTTTGATTGGCTGAACTTCGATATTTCTTTATGCTATGCGCTATGCTGCCATGCAAGTGTGTATGTGATAGAGCATTGAAGTCCGTTGCTCATGCACTAATGGTTTGCCCTCAAGTGACTTCACTTCATGGCGGTTTGATCAAATTTTTTGATGTCAACATCAAAGCCCGAGGCTCAAGCTCCGAGCAGTAAAAGAGAGGGCTTTTCTGTCTCTTTTTCGAAAGCAACACACCCGATGTTGTTTACAAACATCTCAGCCCGAATCATGTTAAGAAAGGGCATTGTCGGAAATATTCGTTTGCACTCGGTGATCAGGTTGGAATTACGTATTATATTCACTCTCAACTCGGCGATTATTTATTTATTTATTTATTTACTAATTCGGGATACAAACAGGTGAACACCCAAAACAGTATCCGCTAATGCATTCTTAAGTCTACGTTTTACAAACTCAAATAATTCTAGCAAAATACATCAATATATAGATACGATATACTCTGAAAAACAAAAACTAAAAGTAAAAATTAATGATTTAGAGAAAAATATGTCTAGCTTTGTTCCTGAAGGAAGAAAGCGATACACAGGAGACATCAATTCCGGAGCAATATTTATTAAAACTGTCGCTGAGTCTGGGAATGATAGCGTTCTGGCCCAAGTTGGTATTTTTAAAACCGACGCTGAGGAGTAGTTTACTTCTTGTGTTCCTGGACGGAACGTGGAAAGATACCAAAGATAAAAGCAGGGAGGTATCGTACAAGTTCTTGAGGATCTTAAACATGAAAACTAAGTCTGAGATGATTCTTCTGCTTTCAAGTGGAAGAATTCTGAAAGTTTGTCTTGCCAAATTCATACTATCGATGTTGTACGTACCATTGATTCTATAATTCAAAAACCTGAGAAACCTATTTTGGATCCTCTCTAGTCTTACTTTATGTTTGTTTACGTCCGTTTACGACTTATTTGTCGTCTTGTCAAATCAAACCATGGGCCCCGCAACATGGTAATCATGGCAATCATGGCATAAACCATAGTTGACTTTGCATAAGTTGATTTTTATTGAATTTGCTCATTTTCATCCCGATTTTGAGACAATAATACACTATTTGTTGAAAAAGCTGTAAAAATCGACTGAACGATCACCTATCAATAATTAGGAAAAAACTTGTTGAAATGTAGGTATACTAAAAAGTAAGTAAGTAAGTAACCAAATTCAAATCATAAGCCACTAGCTATATCTAATGGGTATTGGAATGTTTTGTTGACATACAGGGATTATCACGTAGGTAATCCGTTCATCAGAAGTTGTCGATATTCCCATTTGAATAAAATTTCATATACACGGAATTTCACATTTATCAATATGAGAATGTTGTCAGTGACGTATCGCTTCTGGTAAAACCTGACGTGGACACTGTGAATCATCGCAGGTTTGAAATCTAATCAATGGGTTGAATAGTATTTTTAATCTCTTGAGGGAGCCCATACTCCCTCCCAATTTCGAGAGATACCTCATTGAATTTCTTCAATACTTTTGGAGATGCAAGAAGTTAAATAATAACTACATAAGAAATTATCGATTTTCCACCGACATACTTGTAATATCGATCGCTCCCTAAGCCTAACTCCACACAAGTTAAGAAATAACTTTTTGAC
Organism: Chrysolina oricalcia; assembly: GCA_944452925.2. Taxonomy (NCBI): domain Eukaryota; kingdom Metazoa; phylum Arthropoda; class Insecta; order Coleoptera; family Chrysomelidae; genus Chrysolina; species Chrysolina oricalcia. Next base: position 30,545,490 of record OX101819.2, read on the forward strand.
AACTCTAGAAAAATTTCAATCATCTGCCTCAGAATATCAAAAACCAGAATTCAGAAAAAAAACATCAGAAAAAGAGTTAGAGAGCTACTAGCTTACTACACTTTGGATGCGTATTTCAATGACACACTTTCATCATAAATTTGAATGTAATCTCATATGTGTATTATAGTTTATGCGTAAACTCTTATGTGTATTACAATTCATGTATATCGTATATACAGTGTATAGTATAGTTTACTAATGTGATTCAAAGGTTTGGATATTTTGACTTTTTTTACTTCAGCACTTTCATTTATTTTTTCAGTATTTATGACCTTATTCTATGCTTTATCAGCAATAATCTAATTCTTCGCACAATACAGTATTTTTGATTGATTAAACCAACAAAAGTAAGTGTTCATTGCTTTGAAGCAATTTAGTTTCTATTGCCACACAGCAATAATTACTATTTTTCTGCGTTCACAATTGACGAATAAAAGTCAATTTTTAAAAGATCGTAGAAAAAATACTGTATGCCGTGGTATTCTCATTCATTTACAATTGTCACTTATTTTTGTACCTATTCATCGTAATAAAATATGTTACTCTCTACTGAAAACACTCGTAGAGTGTACTCAAAGGCATAGCCTGTGAGGGTATATGGCGGCTATTATTTGCCGTAGCGCTCCTGGGTGACTTAGAAATTATTGGTATTTCTGGTCTTGTTCACTAACAGATAAGGTATGAAGATTTCTACTCAAAGTTGACAGAAATCGACAAAGTAGTGATGGGAATGCGCGCGCTCGCTTCGCTCGCGTATTTCTGGTCTTGTTCACTAACAGATAAGGTATGAAAATTTCTACTCAAAGTTGACAGAAATCGACAAAGTAGTAATGGAAATGCGCGCGCTCGTGTCTGTCTCGCAGATATATTCACCAAGAAGTAAGAGATAAGTTACATAAGTTACAAAGTAGTAATAGGAATGCGCGTGCTCGCTTTGCTTACGTATTTCTTGCTGAATATCTTCACTAAGAATGGTTCACTCTTCGAGTGTTTATGAGGAACTATCATTATTATTATTATTTGTGAAAAAAGTGCCAGTCTCTAGGGCGCCAATACTTTTGAAAACTATCCACTACAAACACTTCATATTCATGAGTATTCAGTATTCAGGAATTTTAGGGAATCTGACAACGTCGCATTGTATTGTAAAGTTTTTAATTTAAGACTCGCTGTTGTTGATTCAATGAAAGACATTGATACTGGCTACCTCGGTATGAAACAAGCCATTTCGTTGTGAGAACAGGATTTGGAAAAAGTTTTGGTATTAATATTTTGAATGAACAAAAGATATTTTTAAATAGACAGAGCTAGGAGGCATTTTTTGCGAACAAATAATTACTTGAATAAACGTGTCGGATCACAAACATTCGTTTTTGGTAAGTGCGCATGCGCAAACAGATAGAAAAGACGAAACCTAACTGTATTGTATAGTCGGGTAAGTTCGGTTGGGTTTGCATGAGATCGGGTCTGTCGGGATAAGTTATAGTCATTGAAGTAGGTTCATTTTATGTGAAAAGTGCTCATTATTTTTTGTGCGCATGTGTATTCATGTTATGTTTGCTCACATTTCCGTGATCTGTCTCGTCCTTTGAATTTTGCTAGTCATTTAGAAACAGTATAAGTACCATTGTTTCATAGGTGCAGTTAAAGTGTTGATGGGAACATTTTGTGGTTATCAACTCATTTTTCTTACTCATTCACTAAAATATTCCATGTTAAGTCTTGTTCAAACCCTCGCGAATTTCGCAATTTTTCTGCGAATAAAATGGCTGCTAGTCATGCCGGACCAATCGTCGATGCAGAACCATGTCGGCAGACATTTTATTCGCAAAAAAACTGCGAAATTCGCGAGGGTATGAACAAGACTTTATACGTGAATTGAATATTTCTAGAATCACACTGGCAATGTCGCTTCGCCCTTACGTCAATTCCATTGTGACCAACCTGACAGATATTAACTAAACAAAACATCATGAATTTGTTGATTTTGTTATTGCTAAAATAAAGTAGAATTTGTTGATAAAAAACTGTTTTCAATGAAAAAAAAAGTGTAAAACTGGTGAATTAGGGTGTGTATATTGTGCTGGTGAAAATCAGGAGGCATTTGAGTGTGTTTTTCGAAGAAGAAACGTGTGCTAGAAAAAGCCAGTTTTCATTCAAAAAAAGGCCCGTATCTCCGAAATCACTTGAGACCGCCAAAAATTTCATTTGGATTTTTTTATTCAGGAGGTCAAACTACGTAAGTCTCAAAAAAAAATTTTTTGATAGCTTGTAGCGCCCGGTTAACGGAATTTTACCAAAAGAACTTCCCACAGGAATCTCAAAGTAAATGTTCATTACGAATGTGAATTCTGCTGACAAGTTAAGAGAAAGCTAGGAAAACTTGTTGGGTACGCAGCATGCAGGAAGCATACTGCTCTTATAACACTTGTTCCAATATTTCGACAAAGTTTATCGTCATCATCTGGGAAAGAGTGTCCCTGAGGTCGTAGTTTAAGCTTCAAATACAGGTAGCTATGTTATACGTTTTTTGAATTTTATTATTGCTGTTTCAGACTATAAAAGTTTAATTAATGGTGATGGCAACCTTTAAAGACTCTTACTAATTGTTTTAATATGTACATTGCAATTGTCAACTTATATTTTATAATATCTATGCACAGAACCGCACGGACACTCATTCCCTGATGATGACAATAAACTTTGTCAAAATATTAGAACAAGTGTTATAAGATTATACTTGCTGCATACCCAACAAGTTTTCAATTTAGGTCGCCTTGCAGAAAAATCCATCAGCCTATGTTTCAAACTATAGTCCTCTTTTAGAAAATGCTCCGAGCAAATTCTGGCATTGGTGACATTGAATTTAAATCGCTGACCACGCACCTTTGCACCCATATTCCGCATAAAGTCGTATTTTTAGGAAACGAAAAATAGCTGCACTTGGTTTTGACCTTTAAATTGTTATTATTATTTCAATTTACAACGGCGCACATAACCATTTTCGTTCAAAATGAGGCAAAATAACTTTGAAAACACCCGTTACCCATAAGACAACATACTGATCATTACTTTTGTCACTTACTGACGTCATCGATAGGAGGGGCGTCGAGGGAAGATGCGCGTGAGCATATCTAATTCGTTTGTAGTATCATGGGAGTTATATGCATCTTGGTGTTTTCTCTGCGAGAAAGTGACAAATGACAGAATAATTTCCTTATGACATGTCAGTCTTAAGACTTCTGCATGAATGGTCATTTTTTTCCTTACGACTTCGGACTATTACTTAAAACTTCTGACTTATTACTTACGACCTAAAACTTCTTCATAAATCCACCATCACTTGTCAGGTCAGACTCAGAAATCACTTTGTTTTTCAACTATTAATTAACATAATTAAAAACAATCATGCTCATATGATTATGTACACAGGAATAGAGGAATAACTACGTTTTTGGCAGTGTTTGAAACAATTAATGGCTTGTCTTCCTGCAGCACTTTTCCACTTAAAAAATATAGACCATCAGATAGTGACAGATTTAAGGTGCCCCATTTTCGCATACAAGCCTCGAATAGGGTTGAATAGTACATCGATGTTGAGTAAAATGGAGGGAAATTTACGAGTGGCTCCTGAACAGAAATAAAAGGAGTATGTTGCTTATATTTTCACGCGAGCCATTGTTTTTTGGTCTAGTGACGATGTAAGTTTTCATAGTTTCGTTGGGCTTGTGTGGGAAAATCTGTCAAAATCTCGATTTTCCCTTACAATATTACACCCTCATTTTAACCCTTTAGCCACCTGCAACACTGAAGCCTTTGGTATTCCGAAGCCAGGTTATTAATTATTAATTAGGTGAACACTGCTCACGTTAAAATGTGGGCAATATACTGCTCTTTTATTTCTGTTCTGGAAAATCGAAGTTACCAAAATATGTTCTCCCCAGGAGCCACACGTAAATTTCCCTCCATTTTACTCAACATCGATGTACTTTTCAACCCTATTCGAGGCTTGCATGCGAAAATGGGGCACCCAAATCTGTCACTATCTGATGGTCTATTGTAGAAAACTGAAATTTTGAAGCAAATGCCCTATGGTGACCTCATATTAGCTGATAAGGGCTTTTGATTCAAGATTTACTTCCATAGGGGGTTTCTTCGAATATTCCTCCATTTTGAAGTACTCCTCAGTTTACAGAGTGTACAAGACACAAAGGATAGTCAAAGGAAGAATACATGTAGAAAGAGCTATTCGAAGAATAAAAAGTTTTAATATTTTGCAAATAATTCTTCAATTTTACGTATCTCAGTAATCAACTATTTTTCAGTTAGGTGTGAAATGTATTTAGTTATGGCAAGTAAAATGGTATAATTATACCCAACTGTATTTCAATTAATCAAAAGATTTAAATATTTTATGAGGTATAGAGGTACATGGGTGAAAATAAATAATTTAAAATATTTATTACACATTTTACACTTTTATCCCGCACACCTTATATGGGAAAATGGCTCTCCGTCAAATTTCTTGAATTTTTGATATGCTGTAGATGAAATGTTTCAACGGGCGCAACACGATCCTATGACTAGTTTTCGAGATACAGGGTGTTGAATATGAGAAACATTCACTTTTCATCACTCTGTATCTCCCAAGTTATGATTTAGTTCGGATTTATCTTTTGTGGGATCATCATCGCATCCGTGTATGATGAATTCATGAGAAATTCATTTCCAAATCTTTTCGTAGTACAGGGCGATTTCACTTGAAAACAATGCTATTTTGAGACTTTCATAATTTAGTTGTTTTATAAAGAGAAAATGCGAGAAAAGGTAGAATTATCACATAATATTATAAATTCATTTCATCTAGCATCACAGTTGATACAATTCATACAAGGTGATTCACAAATATGGAAACAAAACGAATTTTGGTTTTTGGGACACCTTGTAGTAATAAACCAACCTAAAATGACAAAATTCACTTGAAGAATGTTAAATGATATGTTTCATCGTATACAGAGTCGAATGATATCAATTTAAAAAATTAGTTATACTTTAATAAATAAAAACCTTGATTTTTTAAATCACCCTATATCTCATAAGGGAGTCCGAAAAGATAGCGATATTTTTTCACGGGAGAACTCGAAATACTTTCATTCATATCGTACAAAATTTTCAGCGGAATCCCATGACGTGTTTTTCATATACAAGGCGAACAATTTCTGAAAAAGTCCATATATTTCACTATTTTACGCTAATAAATGACCACTCTACCTATCCATTGAAGTCTCCTGATGTGATTGAGAAGATACTTATTTGACATTTATTCAAAACGTAAAAGTAAGGAATTCAGTGAAGTGAAATCAACATTATTTCAACTCATAACAACTTGTACGGCCTTGCCAGATGGCACACATAATATGTATCCCATGGCTATTGGGAATTCAAGATAAGGGATACACCCTCTGGTGTCGGGTTTTGAATCTATACTTACGTGAAAATGAGGTTGAAACTATGATTTTGACATTTTGAGCATTTCTACAACAATAGCACAAAGGACAACGAGGTTATGTTCTTTCGACATAAATACGCGAAAGAGGTTCCATTTTTTGCCACTTTGGCGCTGGCATCTAATTTTGAATACCCAATAATAAAGACAGGCATACATTATGCGATTTCCGTGCAATGCAAGTGCCATGCAAGTCCAAACTACATTAACGCGCTTGCGCGCGTGTAATTTCCATGCAAGTTTTGAAAATAGCATCTGCTCTATTTTTCATGCAAGTTTTATGCAATTCTAGTAATTTTTCTAGTGGTAACAGCGTCACCAACGTGAACTTCAAAAACAGTATTATTATCTTCTAGCTATTTTCATTGTGTTGTGACTGATATGTTGAGCAGAGTGTATCTCTATTGATTACGTGTAACCAGGCATCTTAATTACGTGATTTTGGTCATCATCTGGAAAAAGGGACGAAACAAGACATGTTCATTAATTTCAGTGATGTCAAAATGTCAAAACAAATCAGAATTGCACTGAAACAGCATAATGTAATGTGCGCGGCAAGAGATATGCAATAGCTATGCAAGAATTTCTTGCATAGCACCAAACTTGCATTGCATGGAAATTGCATAATGTATGCCTGTCTTAAAGATGCCCGTCATGGATAATGCAGGAGGTTCAAGATGTCTGCTAAATAGTTTGAATGTAACGATATAAGGAACATTTCAAGTGGATAAATCTCAGGCACATGTCATTATGGAGGTATGTCGTAGGATACTAGTGTTATCAGTTGATACCTTAGTAATAAGTAATCTGAAACAGCTGTTTAATTTAATGAGTTCTATAAACAGTGAATATATATATATATATATATATATATATACAGGGTGTCAATTTGAAAACTTCCCACCCTTAATATCTTCCTTCCAGTAAACAATATGAGTAATCGAAAAAACAGGTCAATTTTATTGTCAAGGGGGACACTTTCACGGACTATTTGTAGCCCTCGTGGTTCAACCCCCTTAGAATTTTAAATGGGAAGGGGGGTCAAGTGGCACATCATTTTGATGGACGTTCAATTCTTGTTCCAATGGTACCCTGACTTATTATTTTGTGATGAGCATTTTCCGAAAAATTGCGTTCTAAACTAACAGAAGTAATTATTAGAACGCCTATACTGAGATGCATTATTGTATTGACTCCCTTTAATAAAAATGGTTAGAAGAGTAGGTGGCACCGCTCCAACCCTTGAATGACAGGAATAAATTTATTACGCATGGGATTTTTTATTTGGTGGTTATTTTCCTTCTACACAATAAAATTTAATTTGCGAGAAAGACATTTCCAACATAAAATCTACTTACGCTTATCTTATTAGCTGTTCGAAATGTTGTCCATTTTGCTCTAAACAGTAATACAGTCTGTTTTCGAATTCCCCTCTAACATTACGGGAAACTTCACTAAGAAATGACCAGCATGCTGCTGTAATTCGTCTTTTAAGTTCGTCAATATCAGAAGATTGTGTTTTATAAACAACGGATTTAAGATGCCCCCAAAGAAAGAAATCTAAGGGTGTTAAATCCGGTGATCTCGGAGGCCATTCAACTGCTCCCCTTCTGCCAATCCATCTACCCGGAAATCTCTCGTTTAACCACTGTCGGACGGGAAGAAAATAATGAGGTGGAGCACCGTCCTGCTGGAAATGTAACAGATCCTCCTGCATAAGTTCATTACCTTCTGCATCAATTTGAGTTTCTAGCTCGTGAGTTATAAGAGGATCGATAGTCTCTTCAAGCATATCAAGGTACAGATTGCCAGTCAAGTTTTCTTCCAGAAATAATGGACCAAGAATGGCATTTCCAAGAATACCAGCCCAAACATTAACTTTTTGTGGGTGTTGTGTATGCCCTTCCCGAAAAATATGTGGGTTTTCGTCACTCAAATAGCGACAATTTTGTCTATTAACATTGCCATTCAGAAAAAATGAACACTCATCGCCGAAACAGATGTTTAACAGAAGATTAGGGATGGTATTGACTCGATGAGACATGATTTCACAAAACTCTATTCTTCTATCATAATCATCCTCGTGGAGCTCTTGAAGAATCTGCATTTTATAAGGATGAAATTTATGCATTTTCAATGCTTTTCTTATAGTCTCGCGTGACATTCCCGTCTGTTCTGATACTGATCGTAAGGAGCTCGTGGGCTCTGCAGCAAATGTTCCCAAAACTTCAATTTGAGCTGCTTCATTTAGTACTCTGGGGTTATTTCTTTTTTTATTTGTCACTGAACCAGTTTCGTAAAACTTATTCACCAAATCAAGCACATACCGGTGACTTACATTACAATTTGGATGTCTTTCGTTAAAAAGACATGCCGCCCTTCGTGCGCACTTTCCAACTTCGCCATAACTTACAATCATTTCAATTCTGTCTTGAAGAATGTAAACCATTTTTACACTTTTATACACTTATTAAAGTAATTCCTAAACAGCCCAACAGGTACAACGGTATTCACAATACTACCACATAGTTCAAATTTGCTAACCAATTTTTTGCCGGAAAACAGAAACTTTTTACAGCAGAAGTAGCAAAAAAAGGAAGGCTATCTGTACAATTTCTGCGATGACACTTAAAAATTCAGCATTTAATAAACACAACTTTACTACCATCTACGTTTTATTATTAGACTACTTTTTTATGTAAAGTGTTTGGAGCTAATGGCTAATGTTACCCCTAATAAAGGGTTGGAACGGTACCACCTAATATTCTAACCAGTTCTGGCCAAACCATGCATCTCAGTATAGGCGTTCTAATAATTACTTCTGTTAGTTTAGAACGCAATTTTTCGGAAAATGCTCATCAAAAAATAATAAGTCAGGGTACCATTGGAACAAGAATTGAACGCCCACCAAAATGATGTGCCACTTGACCCCCCTTCCCATTTAAAATTCTAAGGGTAACATCTACCCCTCCTAGGGGGTTGAACCACGAGGGCTACAAATAGTCCTTGAAAGTGTCCCCCTTGACAATAATAAAACTGACCTGTTTTTGCGATTACTCATATTGTTTACTGGAAGGAAGATATTAAGGGTGGGAAGTTTTCAAATTGACACCCTGTATATATATATATATAACAGGAAGTAACTTGTGACATCTACAGTCACTAGTTGAAACTTAATTTGGCACGAACCATGGAATCGAGAGCTACCATAAAGCTGTCCTGATGAGTGGGAAACCACGAAACAGCTGTCGACAGATGATGGTGGCTCTCGGAATCAAAACATAAATCACTCTATTTACTTCTACACGTGTCTACGGTTGCAAAACATTTTGAGGGTTATACCCAATAACTTTTCTACTTATATTTTTATATATTGCCCCTCGCTAAATCCATCCTCATTTGCATTTTCCTGGGTAGGATTGTCACGCTGGTAGCTATAGCTGCCTCCGTGGCGACGTTAGTTGTTGCCTTGTAAGCACAAGGTCTTCTAACCGAAGCCACAAATGTGTGGTTGGCTTCCTGTTGTTGACTTCCTTTGTTTCTATTTTTACATCCAAGTGTTGTACATCGTCGCACTTGATTTTACCGTACTGATGAGAGCTTAAGCTCGAAACACGTGTCTACGGTTGCAAAACATTTTGAGGGTTATACCCAATAACTTTTCTACTTATATTTTTATATATTGCCCCTCGCTAAATCCATCCTCATTTGCATTTTCCTGGGTAGGATTGTCACGCTGGTAGCTATAGCTGCCTCCGTGGCGACGTTAGTTGTTGCCTTGTAAGCACAAGGTCTTCTAACCGAAGCCACAAATGTGTGGTTGGCTTCCTGTTGTTGACTTCCTTTGTTTCTATTTTTACATCCAAGTGTTGTACATCGTCGCACTTGATTTTACCGTACTGATGAGAGCTTAAGCTCGAAACACGTGTCTACGGTTGCAAAACATTTTGAGGGTTATACCCAATAACTTTTCTACTTATATTTTTATATATATATATATATATATATATATATATATATATATACATATTGTTATATTTTTTTTTTATTTAGATTTTGTTTTTAATGAAGAAATAACTACAAATTTTTTTTTCACAAATAATTTTCCTTTGATTTCAAATTTTGCCCAGCTCAATACTTACACCTTTTTCTTTATACTTTTACCTTTTTCTCTCTTTTTCAGAAACTCGACTCACTCGTCGTAGATCATGCAGACTCTTTCTCAAGTTGGGTTCTTCGGAAGGGTTGCGATCAATATCAAAATTTGAAAATTTTATTATGCTATCAAAGTAAATAAATTTCAATAATTCAAACTCAAATATGTTTTATTTTTATCAATTTAGCAAAACTCTCAAATTGAATATGAAATTTCAAATAAACTCTTATCTATTCCTGTTCTGCGATAAAAAAACTTATTTGCTAAAACCCCCTTTAAAATGACCATAGAAATCACTTATCGAGCCTATGCTGGAAATGTAACAACTGCCAAACAAAGAATATGACATCCGAACGTTCAAGGAATGAATTTCTATGATTATTTAAATTTTGAGGTTATACTACTGGTATAAAATAAGCAATAAACAACTAAAATGATGCAATGTTTATGAATTATATACAATGGAACAGTTTATAGCTGGGAATTTTTGAAATTCACTGAGTTTTTGTGCACGTTAAAATGTTTGTGAACGTTAAATTGTTTGTGAGTTTGCTATCGTGGATATTCAATATGATGGTGTCAGTGACCTTTTGAAGTAAGTGCTCATATTCATATTCTTCACCTTGGGTGATGGTTTGGAAAGGATATCTATAAATACCTTTGAAACATAACTTTTGAAGCTTCCACCAACTTATCAGCTTGGATTTGACCTGTTTGTTCTTGCTGTGGTATGTAAATTGTGCTTTCTTCAGCTGCTTTTCGTTCTGCTATCGCCTTTCTTTGGTTTTATTTGGTTTCATAATTCTATTTCGTTTATTTTAATCAAAAGCCAGTAAAATTTTATAAGTTTTCTGCTAATGTCAAAAAATCCGCTTCTTCTCAATAAATTTCCCTTTTCCTAGCAACAGCAAACTACTTCCTCCCTTCAAAATTCACTTTTTGTCTGGCACCCACGATTTCACTAAACGAATTGTTATTACTATGCACTGGGATTAATCAACAATACTCACTTATAAATAACTTATTTCTATACATATTTTTTTACCTTTTGTATTCATTTTCACTTAAAATTCTGCTAAACTTTATTTGCTGTCTTTTCAAGTTATTTTATTCTAAATCATAGTTTCAAATTGTATATTGCATTATAATTTTGAAATTGTAATATTTGAACAAAAAATAATTTTAACAAACTTGGCTGGTAGTTGCATGTTTCATGGAGAACATGGAATGGTATCGGAAGCACCTAACTTGATTCGGAAACTCCATTTTCCTGCCTTTATGCTGCTTTTGAATGAAATATTTTATTGTTGCTGAGAATTTGGTTCAGTATAAAGTTAAAATAAAGCATTTAGCTGTTTTTTTTTACTGGGATGTGATAATAATAATAATGCAATTTATTTAATACTTGTTTTCATAACAATATATATATATATATATATATATATATATAATCTATACATAAATTGATAGAAGTTCAACGGGATGTGATATATCTTTCGGATATTGGGTTGGCACGAGCATGTGCATGACAATACAACAAGGAATATACATGATGGATAACTGAATTTTTCCCAAAAAACATTATCAAATACGAATTAGAAGGAGATTCTTACCAATAACCAATAAAATTAAACTATTTCTGGACCGATATCCATGTCCTCTGGAAGCATTCTATTTGCAGCATCTCCTATGGAATCTAAAAGACGATTGGATGGAAAATGTATGTTTTCTTGATATCTAGCGTACCCCAAAAACCATATCACGCTAGCAACATGCGCACAAGTTCCTAAAGTCCTAGCACCGGACTTACAAGTACAATAATACCCCGTAATGGGGAGAGCAGGATCTTCTAGATTTTCGTCACCTCTTTCAGTGAAAACAACCCAAAGCATGTGTTTAGCAGCATTCCTGAACCGACAAAATATTCTGAATCTTAGGAAATTGGGTTCCCCATGTAACTCATCGACTTCTAAAATGTTGTCTACTTCACCATCTCTACGAGTTGTATCTTGGATATATGACGCAGCCAAGTGTAAATGATATGTTCCAGTAAGTAATTTTAAATATTCAATATCAAGGCGAGGAAACGATTGTATATGATATTGATTTAAACGAATCCATCGACCATTCCTAGTTCGGAGGTTTTCAGCTTCAACTCGTGCCTGAACAATGTTGACATCATCGGAATCAACCAACATTTGTGTGGCCGTATCCAACGTTCCAGGCATATTTATCAATGGATGGAATTTATTTATAAGAGCGCTAGCAATCAGGTAATAGTCATGTAGCTTCGCAGCATGTATTGCTGTTATGGGTTGACGAAAAAATTTGAAAATTGACTTAAAATGTCCATTTCTAGCTTCAACAATCCATCTAGTAGTGGTTATTAAACGTGCCTGATTGGCTTCATTTGTCGTTAATTGCCTTTGATTCGGCGGTAGAAAAGGTGGCATATAGTAATGCAAGCCAAGTTCTTGTAGACTATTGATTGAATCTCTGTAGCCTCTATCGACTATCACAATATCTCCTTCTTGAAACCATGTTTTCATTCCATTCAAATCAACTTGTAATTCGTGATTTAGAACACTTGCATCATTATTCCTAGCATCTGCGAAGTACGGCCCGTTGATTGCTAAGATATATCCATCGGGGGCAACTATGATCTCTGGTTTGACCAAGTGTTCATTCTTGTGGAAACAGTATGATTGCCTCAATACCCGGAAGTTATTGCTCTTTTCTATTTTATTGTAGGTACAATCTATATAAACTATTGCTTTGGGAATATCTGGTGTGGGATTGTACAGTTGATTCGTATAAGGGGATACATGACTGTTAATATAATTTTCTCTTGTTATTGAATTAAATCCAATATTGTTCGGTACGAACCTTTGTAAAAGAGATAATCTCACATTAGAAATAATGAAGCTTGCTGTTTGTCGAGAAGGATAACTGAACAATATTTTCAAAAACTCATCTGAAACTCCATGTTTCATTTTGATCAAAAATGTCAGCAAATGTTTTCTTTCGACATTTCTTCTCTTGCCACCTTGTTCAACAATATCACAAAATTCTAGTAATTGTCGAAAATGATTTTTTGAGATTGATGTCAGATACTTAAATTCGTCTTCAGTGAAACAATTGATATCTTCCCAGTTACGGAGTGGCCTGTTTCTATTAGCAAATGTCCTCATTCTTTGAAAAAAATGTTGAAGATTGGAAATTATGTATGGTTTATTCACAAAATTCAAACCTCCATGCAAGTAATTTGGAAGGAAACCTTGATGATCAAGATGGTGACCACAAATTCTCAAGAAATCTGGGACATAGATATCAGAAGCAACAAAAATATCCACTCTACATTCTAAAGAAAGTCTTTGAATATTTTGACGAGCATTACAAATAATGCACGCACGACTTGATACGCGGGACAACACATTGAGACGAAGACAATTCGGGTTATTTTCCATAGCAATAATGTCATTCATTACTGTGTTATTACAATTGAAACATATTTTTGTATCATCCTGAATATCAATAGGTGGATTTCCCGCAGTTTGTCTTCGATATGTTGCAATTTGCAAAACATCAATATTATCTCCTCTATTCAAACGCATTGAGAGTCTAGGAATAACATTTCGGTCACAAACATAACAACTCACTCTATTTGCGAAGGCCATATTGTTCAGCAAAGTTCAACAAACACTGAAAATCACATGAACTTGAACAGTAAAAAAGAAACTTCAATTAGTCCAATAACCCAAAAAGAGTTCTCGGGCTTTATGACAACAAGAAAACGACTATTGACATAAGAATTTTGTTGATTTTATCCTCTTTGAATTGTTCTCCATGCCTACTACGAAATAAGAGGAATATATTAATAAGTAGGTATTCGAAGATGATTCAGATGATGTTTCAAATACAAGAAAAAGAAAGAGAAACGTTCTCTGAAAGGGGGTATATACTATACTATATATATATATAATATGAGTAATCGAAAAAACAGGTCAATTTTATTGTCAAGGGGGACACTTTCAAGGACTATTTGTAGCCCTCGTGGTTCAACCCCCTAGGAGGGGTAGATGTTACCCTTAGAATTTTAAATGGGAAGGGGGGTCAAGTGGCACATCATTTTGATGGGCGTTCAATTCTTGTTCCAATGGTACCCTGACTTATTATTTTTTGATGAGCATTTTCCGAAAAATTGCGTTCTAAACTAACAGAAGTAATTATTAGAACGCCTATACTGAGATGCATGGTTTTGCCAGAACTGGTTAGAATATTAGGTGGTACCGTTCCAACCCTTTATTAGGGGTAACATTAGCCATTAGCTCCAAACACTTTACATAAAAAAGTAGTCTAATAGTAAAACGTAGATGGTAGTAAAGTTGTGTTTATTAAATGCTGAATTTTTAAGTGTCATCGCAGAAATTGTACAGATAGCCTTCCTTTTTTGCTACTTCTGCTGTAAAAAGTTTCTGTTTTCCGGCAAAAAATTGGTTAGCAAATTTGAACTATGTGGTAGTATTGTGAATACCGTTGTACCTGTTGGGCTGTTTAGGAATTACTTTAATGGTTCAGTGACAAATAAAAAAAGAAATAACCCCAGAGTACTAAATGAAGCAGCTCAAATTGAAGTTTTGGGAACATTTGCTGCAGAGCCCACGAGCTCCTTACGATCAGTATCAGAACAGACGGGAATGTCACGCGAGACTATAAGAAAAGCATTGAAAATGCATAAATTTCATCCTTATAAAATGCAGATTCTTCAAGAGCTCCACGAGGATGATTATGATAGAAGAATAGAGTTTTGTGAAATCATGTCTCATCGAGTCAATACCATCCCTAATCTTCTGTTAAACATCTGTTTCAGCGATGAGTGTTCATTTTTTCTGAATGGCAATGTTAATAGACAAAATTGTCGCTATTGGAGTGACGAAAACCCACATATTTTTCGGGAAGGGCATACACAACACCCACAAAAAGTTAATGTTTGGGCTGGTATTCTTGGAAATGCCATTCTTGGTCCATTATTTCTGGAAGAAAACTTGACTGGCAATCTGTACCTTGATATGCTTGAAGAGACTATCGATCCTCTTATAACTCACGAGCTAGAAACTCAAATTGATGCAGAAGGTAATGAACTTTTGCAGGAGGATCTGTTACATTTCCAGCAGGACGGTGCTCCACCTCATTATTTTCTTCCCGTCCGACAGTGGTTAAACGAGAGATTTCCGGGTAGATGGATTGGCAGAAGGGGAGCAGTTGAATGGCCTCCGAGATCACCGGATTTAACACCCTTAGAGCAAAATGGACAACATTTCGAACAGCTAATAAGATAAGCGTAAGTAGATTTTATGTTGGAAATGTCTTTCTCGCAAATTAAATTTTATTGTGTAGAAGGAAAATAACCACCAAATAAAAAATCCCATGTGTAATAAATTTATTCCTGTCATTCAAGGGTTGGAGCGGTGCCACCTACTCTTCTAACCATTTCTATTAAAGGGAGTCAATACAATAATGCATCTCAGTATAGGCGTTCTAATAATTACTTCTGTTAGTTTAGAACGCAATTTTTCGGAAAATGCTCATCACAAAATAATAAGTCAGGGTACCGTTGGAACAAGAATTGAACGCCCATCAAAATGATGTGCCACTTGACCCCCCTTCCCATTTAAAATTCTAAGGGTAACATCTACCCCTCCTAGGGGGTTGAACCACGAGGGCTACAAATAGTCCGTGAAAGTGTCCCCCTTGACAATAAAATTGACCTGTTTTTTCGATTACTCATATTGTTTACTGGAAGGAAGATATTAAGGGTGGGAAGTTTTCAAATTGACACCCTGTATACAAACATATATACGATTCGAAGATACAAGAACATAATTGAAACATAAAACGTTAATTTGGTGTAAAAATATGCCGATAATTTGATTTAATATATATCTATATAAGCCGATAGAAATAATTACATACAAATTATGATTTTTTTCTGATTTATCCTATGTGGTATTTTCGTTATGTGACAAATTCATGAGATATTCATGTCCAAATCTTTTTGTAGTACAGGGCGATTTCCTTTGATAATAATGCTATTTTGAGACTTTCACTATTTTATTGTTTTATAGAGCGAAAATTCGAAAAAACGAACTTCTGCGGATGTAATAAGTATAATATAACTTCTGAGAAACACTAAGCATGAAAAAATAACTTTTTCATTGAATCGCCTACTAGACGATGCTTGTGCAGATAATAATTCGAGTTAAGGCTTTTTTTCGAGGGATGCGGTACGCTATTGTACGGTATAATAACTGATCACTATTTTATTGAAATATTTTTATTTCGAGTAAAAGCGGCCGGACGAGGAAGAACTACAGCAAACCCGCCGAAAACTGGACTGAAAATATAGCAATGGGAAAATGTACAGATCGTAGCTTTTTTCATACATTTTTCGCCTTGTATATGAAAAACCCGTCATGGGATTCCGCTGAAAATTTTGTACAATATGGATGAAAGTATTTCGAGTTCTCCCATGAAAAAATATTGAATTCTTTTCGGACTCCCTTATGAGATATAGGGTGATTTAAAAAATCAAGGTTTTTATTTATTAAAGTATAACTAATTTTTCAAATTGATATCATTCGACTCTGTATACGATGGAACATATCATTTAACATTCTTCAAGTGAATTTTGTCATTTTAGGTTGGTTTATTACTACAAGGTGTCCCAAAAACCAAAATTCGTTTTGTTTCCATATTTGTGAATCACCTTGTATGAATTGTATCAACTGTGATGCTAGATGAAATGAATTTATAATATTATGTGATAATTCTACCTTTTCTTGCATTTTCTCTTTATAAAACAACTAAATTATGAAAGTCTCAAAATAGCATTGTTTTCAAGTGAAATCGCCCTGTACTACGAAGAGATTTGGAAATGAATTTCTCATGAATTCATCATACACGGATGTGATGATGATCCCACAAAAGATAAATCCGAACTAAATCGTAACTTGGCAGATACAGAGTGATGAAAAGTGAATGTTTCTCATATTCAACACCCTGTATTTCGAAAACTAGTCATAGGATCGTGTTGCGCCCGTTGAAACATTTCATCGGAATGATCAATTCTACAACATATCAAAAATTCAAGAAATTTGACGGAGAGCCATTTTCCCATATAAGGTGTGCGGGGTCCTTTGGAAGCAATTTTTCATATTCAGAAGTATGAGTTTAAGCTAGGATAACTTTGTTTAAAAATTTTGGCAAATACTGATTCATATAAAACTTTTCTGTTCACATGGGTCCTATTCAATTAAAGTCATTTCTTTCATTGTGCATATACACAAGTAACATTTAGATCGTTATAAAACGTAAAGGTTTCCTTGGATCCAACAGAAGTAGTTGTGGTTTGTATTTACACTATTTCATTATTATCATTGTAATAAATTATATATTCAAATCAATCTTGAGTTTCTGTGACAAATTATCCTTTCTAAATGAATATGGTCATTTCACCTCCACAATGGAATTATCTCCTACTAATCCATCAGGGTTGGCTCCCAAAAGACCAGAATTTGTCAGCCAAATAGGTACTAGTTGGTTGTAAATCCAGGTTCAATGTTGTTTTAAGGAACTCTATCCCATTTTTTTTATAAGTTCTTCCTCACTGAATAGCTGAGTAGCCTCAGTGAATTCATTCGATAATACTTCAATAATCGGTAAGCCACAGTTAAAAAATTTCTAGTCACTTTCTGGTTGCAGAAGCCAAGTAAAACCCACAGTATTGTCCAAATCACGTATCTTCTATCCCTTTTATTTTTTCATTTCCTCTTCGCTTATTCCTCACCCTATAAATGGCAGAATATGATTTTGGGGATTGTATAGTTCTTCAGCTGTTTTTACTGCAACATTTTTTGCATTTGTCAAATTCCTTGTCAGTCAATCACGAATATATATTGCAGTGTCCAAAAAGAGCCAGTGTCTCAATATAATTATGATGTTATTTCATTCCTCCAGGTCAGCACAACTCTCACAGACGATATCTCCCAACTTGTTAAGTGTGATCTAAACTAAAAATACTGTGAAAAATCAAAAAATAGAAAACCTCCACAAAATATGACTCACTTCAGCATGATATATAACTTCTCTTTCGTGCTTGCGTGCATTTCTCCTCTGATCATGATGAAGTCTTCAACAAACTGCATAAATATGTTCTACATGATTAGATTCCAGTGCATTTCCACCCTTTTTTTAAAAATTGATTGTCATTGTTAAGGAATTCATTTATAGATGAGAGTAAAACACGGTTTGATGCCATTTTATAATCAAAATCTGAAACTATAAATAATGAGTGATACATTACATATCAATAAACAACATAACATAACCTCAACAAACTTTAAAAAGCCTACCTTAGTTACCTTAGAGGTATTTTCCAACTAAGACACTATTCTGAAAATAATCACGAATGTCATTATTTCAGACAGAACCCAGCAAACACATCTGTGACATAACATCTCTGAGATGTCGCAATGAGGTAACACGGCGATATCAAAAAGGTTGCATCGCTGCGATGTACAGAAGCAAATACATCTGTGACATGACATCTCTGAGATGTCGCAATTAGGCAACGCGGCGATATCAAAAACGTTGCATCGCTGCGATGTACAGAAGCAAATACATCTGTGACATGACATCTCTGAGATGTCGCAATGTGGCAACAGTACGATATTACATTCGTTGCATCGCTGCGATCTGCGATGTACAAAAGCTAATCTATGACTTGTCATTTCTAAGATGTCACAGTTGCGATTTTACAAATTTCTCCTCGCCGCGATGATGTTATGAATACGTTGAAAAAGTATAAAGCTCAAAGGCAACTATGGTATGGTCGAATATTGGTACTAGAAGCATTTGCACAGAATTTTGTGCAAAATCCAGGTTTGGAAAACCAGTTCAGGGTGAGATATGATGACTTGTCGGAAATTAGGGAAGGATTTCAAAATTATCATGAGCGAATTATTGAAGCAAATTCAACTAATGAAAATGCAGATTCGGAAGAAGAACTAAGTATTGTCATGAAATTCAGTGAGTTGGTCTATTCAATCAAATCAATATATTACGATAAATTTGAAAGGAAGGATATTGCCATTCCCCATAATACTAACAATTCGTGATCTGGTAGTTATTCCAATGTCAAATTGCATAAAATTGATGTCCCTAAGTTTGATGGAAAATTAAAGGAATGGCCTACCTTCATAGATTTGTTTTCTACGTTAATTGATGAAAATAAGCAGTTGTCAAAGGCAGAAAAATTTCATTTTCTCTTGATGTCACTTTCGAAAAATCCGTTGTCTATTGTCAAGTCTCTACCCCTCACTGATGACAATTATCCAATTGCATTTCAGGCTTTGAAAGATCGATATCAAAATACCTATTGGCAAGAAATTATGGACTATCCAAAAATCAAATCGGATTCGGCCTCCGGTCTCAGAGATTTGTTAGATTGTGTTAATAAAAATTTGGAAGCTCTCAAAGCGTTGAAACTTCCTGTGGATAATTGGGAATTTGTTTTATTTAACACAATAATCCAAAAATTAGATCAAGGAACTATAACTAGGTTTGAATTAAATAATGCTTCCACAGCTATTCCTAGCTATAGTGAATTGAAAAATTACTTATTGAAGCAATGTACAGCTTTGGAATCTATTGCCATTTCGTCGTCGTCCAATAATAATGGAAAAAGCTTGAATAAAATTAATTTTTCTCAAAATAAATCGAAATCGCTTTGTCTTTTGAACGCGCATAACACTTCAAGCTGTCCATTATGTCAGTCATCCCACGTATTATCAAAATGTCAGTCCTTTCTACAAAAAAACCCTTTTGAGAGGTATCAATTTGTGAAGCAAAATAAATTGTGTTTGAATTGTATTCGATCGTCTCATAAATCATCCGCATGCCCAGTGACAACAAATTGCTGTATTTGCTCTCAAAGACATCATTCATTGTTACACTATATAAATAATAGGACAGCAATTACCACCCCTGGGAATAATAGTGCGAACACACCAGTACCTGCTATTGAAGGTGTGGTTCCTTCACAAGGTACTGCTTCGTCAACTTTGTCAGCAGTAGACAGCCTACACGTTAGTGTAGATGCTTTGGCTACTACGTCCAATATGAGAACGGAAAAACTGTTCTATTGGCAACTGCCTTGATAGAAATAATGGATAGTCGAGGATATCACCAGGTAGTTCGAGTACTGCTCGACAGTGCTTCTCAGGTCTCAGTTATTAATGAGAACTGTTGTAAACGTTTGGGGTTACGTCGATCGAACCTGAATCTTTCGATTCATGGTTTAGGTGATATGTCCTTGGGGGCGAAGGGCAAGGTCATGTGCTTAATTCAACCAAGAATAGGTACAGGGCCTTTGATAACGGTTGATGCTGTGATACTTTCGAAGATTTGTGAGAAAATGCCAAGAACCCCAGTGTTGTTGTCTGATGCTAAGCATTTGTCAGGAATAGAATTGGCTGACCCTAGTTTCCACATCCCTGGTAATGTTGATATGTTACTTTTGGTGCTGATGTCTTCCCTTCGATTTTGAAGGCTGGAGTTGTTATAGGAAAAGCCAATGAACCCATCCCAGTTAACACAAACATCCTGGAGATGTCGCATTCATATCACTAAATGTTACGAAAGTGAAACACAATAATACGTCGCCGTCACCGCCAAGGTACTCCAAATAAAATTAATGTTCACAATTCTCATCACATTTCGGTTGATGTGAGACGAATGTGCACGTCATTTTGTGAATCTCTCTGACTTATCGAGCACATTCTTAACCTAATAAAAAATGTCGTTGGTTTAGAATTTTGATCTTATGTCTCAAAGACGTACAAGTAATTCGCATTATTTCAAATAAAAATGGCTATCTGTGCATCTATCTGACCTCTCAGAAACATTTATTTCTGACAAGAAAATTCCAATCTTCTTCAATAACAAATGTTTGTTTGCTCGTTTTAGCGACGTGACGTATAGTGACCGGCGCTCCGGCGAAATGAAATTAACTATTTGGCAAGATGGCCGCTGAGGAAGTGTTGTCTTTGTTTATAGGTGCCAGAATTTGCCATTTATTGGGTCTTCAAGTGTCTAGTGTGTTTCTGCGTTCTTTGCCAAGGTGAGTACTAACACAGATTCATTGAAATAGATTGACCGATTTCAAGTGAATAGGCCTTTTCATTTATATGTTTTTTTAAGGCGCATGCGTTCGTTTTGAGACCCAAAGTCTGATTGGATATTGGGAAAGTGAATAGCCATTGGTTAGTTTTGAAATAACAATTTGGGATTGGCTCAGTTCAAAATTAGTGGTATTTTCACATTCTGTCAACCGTCAACTTCATGACAACAGACAAATGCAACCTTGAGGTGCGTTTCAATATTACGTCCGACGTGCGTCCGACGTATAACTTTTCTTATGAAGCGTTTCGATATTAGAACGTCTTGTCCGACAACTTCATTCCATCGTTTCAAAATTCTTGAATGGGACGTCCGACCGTCAACTATTTACCCCACGATTTAGGAGAGCGTTTAAAAATTCAATCCGACAGATATCGCCCGACGAAACAACTATGACGTCATACATCGTCCGTTACCGGACGACAGACGTTAAATTGAAACGCACCTTTGGCGTTCGTACTTCGAAAGTGAATAATAATTACTAGTGAATAAAATACCTATTCCCCGTGGTTTACTTTTATTTTTGTGTGTTATATACCATTTCTTGTGGTAATTATAGTGTAATTGATTTATTAGCTCGACTTTACTGTGTGACAGCTACAATGGCATCGGAATGTTGTGTTGGTGCAGAAGAAATCGGAAAAACCATACTCGAACCTTTCACAGGTAAGTTTTAGTTTACTTTTAAAATGATTTTAGAAGTCAAATGGAATGGGTTCACTGTGTTTACATTTCAGTTATTATAATTTTTTAAAGTTTTTCAATTCTATAAACTTCCACAACCTGAAAAGTCGATAGAATTAATCAAGAAAGTTTATGCAGGTGTGGAAGGCAAATTATTAGTCAACGGTTTTCCCTAATGCTCTGCTTTTGAGGGGTTTTCTCCGAAAACCTGAAAGTTTCGTAAAAACAAATTTAAAATTTAATTGATGAACTGTTCCATCCGCGAAATTATAATCCCTTCACAAAGAAAATGTTTCAATTTATTTCGATCTTTTGGTAGGCTGATTCAGAATGCCACAAATCCTTGACAAATTGAAAATATTTGTTTAAGATGATCGAATTTGATAAAGAAAAATTGTTTATAAATCCTTCTACACTAGTATTGATTTTCTATATTATTTCTCACTTTTTTTAGGTTGTGGAAAGGTAAAACTCTGGAAAAACTCATGGTGGATTTATGATGAAGTTTTAAGTCCCAAGTAATAAGTCGGAAGTTTTAAGCAATAAAGGCGGATTTAGCGGATTCACAATGCATAATTTAGTGCATATGCGTAATTTTAAGGCGACTTTTCCTGATTTAAAATGCGTAATTTTTCTGCATACTCCATAACAGTTCAACACAGGGATATCTTTATAAATTGTGAAACGGGTAAATCATTTCAATCGAGTCCCTGTATTGAACTTTGATGGATTAGGTGTGAATTAAAATTACGCATATGCACTAAATTATGCATTGTGAATCCGCTAAATCCGCTAAATCCGCCTTCTCAGTAATAAAAAGTTCAATTATGGGCTTTCAATAGGAGAGTTCACGCACGAGTCCTAAGTTTTAAGTCGTAAGAAAAGTTGGCCAACATTCATCTTTTACGACTAAAACTTACGACTAATTCTTAGTACGCATGCGTTGAGAGGGATTTAAGTTCTGTAAATGCTGTCATCAATCAAGAAGAGTAATATATGTGATGTTGTTGAATTAATATCACTTATTTTTGTTGTGATATTTATTAATTCAATTATAAAATCGTTTCTCTGCGAAAAAGTGACAAATGACAGACTAATTTTCTTACGACATGTCAGTCTTAAGACTTCTTCATGAATGGTCATTTTTTTCCTTACGACTTCTGACTATTACTTAAAGCTTCTGACTTATTACTTACGACCTAAAACTTCATCATAAATCCACCATCAATGTTTCATTAGGGTTTGTTGCAGGCTTGTATAAAAATGGGCTAATGCCATGATCCTCTATCGATCTACAAATTGAAAATATGGCAAATGTAATACTAATGAAAATTCCATGTTGCGGAAGAGGATTGAAGAACTGGAAAGGAATGAAGCTGGAGAAGACATGAATAACTTTGTGGAAAGTCTAAAGCAGAGTGATAAAAAGTGTAAGTTTTATACATCTCAAACTTTTACCAGCGTTCTCACATAAATTTTCATATTTGCAACACATAGAGCCTTTACAGTATTGGGGATGTAAAAATTTGAAGGTTAATCGACCTTTGGAGAAAAAAATCATTTCAAAGAACTCGTTATAGTTTTGATCAGATTAAGCACTGGTTCATTAATTGAAGATATACTTATATTATAGATTCAATCTTTCAACCGGTTTACCAGCTGGAGAAAACATATATATTTAATATACTTCAGCCTACGATGTTCCCATCTAGAGATTTGATAAAGCAACATTTGCCCATATATTAATTCAAAAGATCAAAGAATATTAGAGTAATCAATGATTGCACTGAATTTTTTTGTCAAGTGCCAAGCAATTTTGAGCACCAAAGCAATCTGTATTCCTCTTACAAAGCTCATACTCATTTAAAGTATTAAAAGGTTGTACTCCAAATGGTGCTATACCTTTTGTTATTGATTTGTTCAAAGGTTCCATATCGGATAAAGAATAGGTAAAGAAGTCCAATTTAATGGATTTACTAGATGAAGGTGACTTAGTTTTAGCTGACAGAGGTTTTCACATAAAGTACCTACTTGAAAATTAGAAAAAAAATAGCATTAAATATTCCACCATTTTTGAAAGGCTGTGATAAATTAACACCTGAGGAGAAAATTGAGACAAAAATAATTGCAAAAAAAGAATGTAATATGGAGAACATGTTGTGGGTAGAATAAAATCTTTCAGATTGTTGAAAAAAAATTTGCCAGTTAGTATGAGAGGAATATTATCCCAAGTTGTATTTGTTACTGCTTGGTTTTTTCCAAGGACTGACAGTTTGCTTGTCTTCTGAAAACAACACTTATTTCTCATGACTGTATAATAAATTTTTGGATGAGTTCTTTTCCTGCATCAATTTTAGTGTGAAAAATATTATTCTTCTCTAAAGTCATCATTGTATTTGCATTCTGTTGAAAAAGAAATCAATTTCATTCATGGCAGTTTTTTTTAATTTCAAAGAAATTTCAATTCTCACATTGAATAGTTATGCAGTTTTGATAAAAAGCAATAAAATAATTGAATCATACTCCAACCATACTCACATTTCAAGTCTTGTATTTTTTGTCATGCTTATCCATATATATCATATTTATTTATGTCGGAGAATTAGCTGTATTGAAACATTGTTAATGTACCTGTTTTCTTTTTTTTTTCATGAAACGAGATCTGCAAATGCGACCAGGAAGAAACTGCTGGAATTTCTTCTACGGAAAACATTGGCTCTTCAAAAATCAACCACACTAATGGCTAGTTTGGTATATACGAATATTGCTAAGCAAATAATATTGTATCTTACAAGAGTATTTTTTGACATAACTAATGCAGTCTTTTATAGCTATTTACATTCTACAATTTTCAATGGTAACATATTTATTTTATGGAAGAAGTAAGACTATGGACTGTTTATATTCAAAAGTTGCATTAAACATGAATAACTGAATTGTTAATGAAAGATAGTTATGTATGAGAAATGAACAGTAATGCATTAATATTTCTGGAGAGCTGTCATACATATCACTTTGCCGAAAAGCACCCAGAAGCAACAATATCATTTTCTGCTTGTAATTATTCTTTTCCAATGTCTTATTCGAAATAGTTCAGTCGTGTTGTAACTCAACAAATTATTATTTTGAAATGATAATTATTTACTGGTTGCTAAGTTTACGATTTTTTTTTGTCATCGGGGAAAAAATTAAATTGATTTAATTCTCAGAAATCATATATTATTTTCTAGAAGCAAAGTGTCATAACAATTACCTTTTTCATAAAACCTTTATATATTAAGCATCATTTAATAAAACCATTTTTAAAAAAATTTGTTTGCTTGAAAATATATTGAGATTAACAGGGCATATTTTCCTAAATACATTGCCAATGATATATTTGTTTTTTTACTATTTTTCATTATTTGTTTTTGATTAGTAACCTTGAAAATTAAGTTATATCAACCGCTTGCTCATGAAAATAATTTCTTGGTATTAAAATAATATTGCTAATAGTGGAAAAACGTTTATTATTACTATTATCATAGTTTTAACTGACTAACTTAATTTTTGTTTCAAATATGTACTTTTCAAAATGATTTATCTATATATTGGTAACAGTATGCAATTAAATGACAAATTGTGTGTGAAGCACCAGTTTCAGTTGAACAAATGTTTGCAGTTTGTCAAAGTTAAATGAAATGTACCTAGAAAATGCCATCAAAATTATATATTATGTTAAAAAGTATTTGATGTTAGTTTGCTGTCTATTTTTCTAATATGTTTATTTAATGCAGTTATTTTTCAAATAAAATAAGCATCACTCGTTTATTTTTATGCCATTACATTAGATAATCATATTTGGATGAGTCTATCTTTCCACAACAATATTTATTTTTTGAGGTGATAACGTGATTTGTGAATGTCTGAAAATGATGAAAATGTACTCTTGATAACAAATGTATCACCAGTAATTTTAACAATAAGCATTCTTTGGTTATCTGCGATCATAATCATTTGGATGTTGATTTGTTCTCTTCACAAATGATCTGGGGTAGTCCAATTTTTATATTTTGTTATTGATAGCTAGTGGACCAGAAAAGCAGTAGTGTAAGAGCACAATTTTCTTGGTTGAAGAATCTCACAATTTTCAATATTATGTTGAGCTGTTAAGGCTGCCAGATCCACCTAGCTTTTTGGCATTTTCTTTATAGCATGTGAAATTGTAATTGTGTAGCAATTTATTAATTACTCAAATAAGTTTAATTATCATTAATTTTTTGAAGTGGAGAAAAGTTTATATATAGCTTCAACTTAGGTTTATAAATTTTTTTAATTGTTGAATTTGTTAATTCCTTCAACCTGTTGCACTCCTACGTGCAACACTTAGAAGTATTCAAAAGACTTATGCGAGCTAGAGAAGACGCAGCCCTTACCTTTAACGTGTGATGCCATTCACGAGACCGGTGACCAAGGTGGGAATCGAACCCACGACCCTACGCTTGAGAGACAAATGCTCTACCAGCCGACTACCAGGGCCCATGATTATGATTACAAAATTTACCTATTTCTTACATTAATATTTATTTATTTATTTATTTATTAAGAGATGCAATACAGGACAAACAAGTCCTAAATTTAAAATTACATCTATGATACCTTACATCTAATTTTACCTTACATTTTTAGTGCTCTCATGATTTGCGTCCATAATTGAGAGAAAGAAAAAGAGAAAAGAAAATATTAAATAACAAAATTGACTTTGAAAATTGAAAAATATTCAAAATGAATCATTTAGAAAAACCTGAAATATATTTTTTTTAATTGTTCTTTCTATTTCATTGTATATATTAAGTTCTCTGTTATTTGCGCAAATATCGTTCAATATAGTGCACATTCGTATGAGAGGGGAATTTTCTCTAGCATTTGTTCTAGCCAAAGTCCTGAATACAATATTTCTTGGCCTAATTCTTATTGGTACATACAAGTTTATTCTCGAAATGAGAGGTGGAGAAATGACATATCCATTGAGTAGTCTGACTAAGAAAAGGGCATTGTACATTTTTCTTCTAGTAGATAGTCGCATAATATTAAATTCCTGTCTGATATGGTGGTATGAATCATAGTCCGGGTAATGATTATACTTTTTCTTGTAGAGAAAGCACAAAAATTTGTTTTGAATTGTTTCGATCCTGGAGGAACGTACCAATGTTCCTGGGTCCCATACTAGAGAGGCAAATTCCAGTTTCGATCTGATGAGACTAAAGAAAAGAATTTTTTTTGTTTTTAATGTAAAGTCGTTACTCATTCTTATCAGGAAACCCAATCTTTTATAGGCAGATAAAACTATTTGATCAACATGATTTCCAAAATTCGAAGTAGTAGAGAAAAGAACTCCAAGGTCTGTATGTGATTTTTTTTGAGGAAGTGGAGTACGATTCATCATATATTGATACATTTCTGGTAAGATTTTATTTGTATATGTCATTGTAAAACATTTAGAGACATTCAAGAATAGCTTATTCGATATACTCCATTCGAAAACACGATCAATATCTTCTTGGGATGAAATGCATCTGTAGAATTTCAGATCGTCAGCATATAATAATGCTGTGGATTCAAGAAGCATCTTGGGAAGATCATTCACAAAAATAATGAAGAAAAGTGGACCTAAATTACTTCCTTGTGGAATCCCTGAAAGCGCCAAGTACGGTTCCGACAAGGCACCATGGTATTTCACCATTTGCTTACGGTCAGCTAGATATGAGCAGAAGAATTTTAGCAATGTCGTTGAAAAGTTCATAGTATGCAATTTCTTGATTAAGATGTCATGGTTAACCCTGTCGAACGCTTTGGCGAAGTCAGTATATACCACATCGACCTGGCCTCCTATGTCAAGAGTTTGGAACGTATCATCTGTGAAAGTGATTAGGTTTGTTAGTATGGATTTTTTGGGCACAAAGCCATGTTGACTTTCACAAATGATTCCTTTCGTGTGTTCGAAAATTCGTTGGTATAAGATTTGCTCGAATATTTTGGCAAAGGATGACAAGACAGATATTGGTCTGAAGTTTTTGAATGTATTGATTTCCCCACCTTTATGAATTGGGGACACTATTGATTGTTTCCACAGGTCTGGGAATGTATCAGTTTTTATAGATAAATTAAAAAGAATATGAAGAGGAGACAGAAGTAATTCGGAACATCCTTTGACTATGTATGGGGGGATAAGGTCAGGTCCTGCACATTTTTTTGGTTTAAGTTTTTTTATTGAGTCAGATATGTCTTGGAGTGAGATTTGATTTATATTGAGAAATATTTGGGGAAATAATGCGTTATTTTCACTGATTTCATGTGCCTGCGTTGTTCTATAAGTTGAAACCTCGCCGAAAACAGACTGAAAATAGGTGGAAAATTCATTGGCTTTATCCTCATTGGTTTTGTATTCAATGCCGTATTTTCGATCACTATATTATCCTTTTTTGATGAAGTTTTTTTACTTTTAACGTAATTCCAGAAATAATTAGTATTTTGATTTATGCTTTTTTCGAAACCTTTAATGAAATTTGTATGAGCTAACTTAGTTTCTAATTTAATTTCTTTTCTCAGCTCCCGAAATTTGTTCATATTATATTCCGAGTAATTTTTTCGACTGTGGTAATATTTTTTAAGTTTGATTTTATTTTTCAATTCCGGTGTGAACCAAGGTGGAAACTTTGGTGAATTTCTACGGATTTGTTTATATTTAGGAACGCACATATCTAAAGTTTCATATAATTTTTGATAAAAGTAACTCACACCTTGGTTCACATCACCAGATCGTTCTAGAGGTTTCCAATTTATTTCTCTGATTTTTTCGTACAGTTTTTTGAAGTCGGCTTTGTGAAAGTTGTAACTTCCAGTAAGGTTTGTGAGAGAAGGTTCGTTTTTTTCGTTATTGACAGTGAATCTTATAGAAAGAGGAGGATGATATTTAGAATCAACTTTTGATAAAAAATATTGTTTGTGTTGTAATCAAAATTGGTAACACAAGGCTTGTATCAAATATAGTAGATATAAATTATGTCGCATTGCTATAAAGAATCGTTATTTTGAATGAATTTGTACAAACTCACGATTGAGCCTTGTGGTGCTGTAGGTTTTACAGTTTTCTTACAGTTGAAAAGCAAATGCGCCACACAATTATCAATCAAGACATTCAAGACATATCATATAATATTTTTACAATATATTTTTAACAATATCAGATTTGTTTTTTCGAATAAACTTTAAGCAACAACTTTGTTTCTTTCCTATTCCCCGATACAATTTTTCAATGCAGCAATATTTCATCAGACCTTCCTTCCTATTCAACTTCTTTAAAGTTTCTTGACAGATTTTATGAGTTTTCAATCCACCATCTGAAAACTAAATAATAATGAAGAAAATCTATACAAGTTTTTTCACATTCAATCAATACTTGAGATACCTAACTGTTTTATTTCCAAACCTCTGACTTGTGTAATAGACAATTCTACTTGTATATTCTACCTTATGGATTATGATTGCAATCCTAAAATGGAATTTGGGTGCTTTTTGATAAAGTGTATTCGTATTATAGGTAATCTATAATTAAAACATTGCACTTATGCTTGCCTCAGAAACTGACTGTTTACTCTGTACAATTTACAATTTTCATGAGAATAAGAAAAAGTGCAATTTTTTTCATATTGAACTATACAATCTGGGAAACGCTTTCGATTAACTTTGTGGTACTGTTTAGTTCCTTTGTGTATTATTGGATGATGAATAATTTGGGTGCCATACATAAAAATATAATTATATTTCTGTGGACCCATACCTCTTTTGCTTGACATCCAAACCTAATGAGAGTTATAGAACGGAAAGTAGCATTGACCTTCCAACACTCAATTTTCGTTATTTCTATCCATAGGTTCCACATTGATGGAATTACTACCCATGAAATGAAAAAATGCCATAACAGAAGATAATTTACAAATATATATAATATACCTATAATAATCTGTGTTGTGAGAAACTTTCAATACCCAGAATACAGTAAAAATTATAGATATGATCTCACAATAATTTGAAACTGAATATTCACTGATTTTTTGCGTATTTCCCTTAAAAATTACCACATTTTCCAGAGCGTGTAATCTACCTGATAAATGATACCCTGAACAGAGACCTACTGGATATTCTCAAACATTTATTGGTCATTGCCATGCAAGGTATTACTTAAAAGTAGAATCTAGTCTCTTTCAAACACGATACTGGGTACCACCTATTCACTTATCTGCGGGAAACTCTAAGAAACGAAAAAAACAAATTTTAGATTTTTTGCAGATAAGGGCTTATAATTGAGCAATAGAACAAGAACCATTGCTTCGTAGATTAATTTCAATGATCATTTGAGGTTAGATATACATAAGTTTGAATAGAGATCATTCTTATTTTCTCAAATCGGCATTTCTCAAAAACAATATACCTATACTTACATCAAATGAAAAAGCATTGGAACGAAAAAAAATGCCTTATATGTTAAGTAAATATAACCTACTTTATACCACCAAGAACCTTTAATTCATATATAAAACAGTATACACGAATATTTTCAAATAGTGAGTTTTTTTCTCCATGTAAATTCAAGTCAACTATCCATGAGAAAAAAGATTATTTTATTTCCTTTAACCTTCCAGTGGTGGCGCCAAAGCTTGTTGCACCAGTGGTTGCGCTGGTGTCACAGACCGAATGGGGAGGGGTGGGATTTTCTTCAAAAGAATAAAATGACTTTCAACAAAAGGGTCATTCAAGAAAGTGTACTACAATTAGAAATTAATTTTTCCAAATTTACACGTCAAAAAATTAAATTCTAATTGTAGTACACTTTCTTGAATGACCCTTTTGTTGAAAGTTATTTAATTTTTTTGAAGAAAATCCTACCCCCTCCATATTCGGTCTGTGACACTAGCGCAACCACTGGTGCAACAAGCTTTGGCGCCACCACTGGAAGGTTAAAAAGAAAAAATGACGGCACTGCCGTTGGGTCTGACAGGTAAACAAAGTTAGTCATTTGTCATCTAAATGAAAAGGCCTATTCGATCGGGTAGTTACGTGAATAAATATCACATTCCTAGTAAAATGATACCAATCAATTTCGCATTTGACTCAACGCAGAAGGAGAATGAAAACCACACTTTTGAATACACTTTACCTGGAATTTAAAGTTAATAGAATACAAAAAATGGCCAAACTAAGTTTCTGTTATTCAAATGCCTCTAAATTACTATCACAGTAATTCCAGAGGCAAATAACAATAAGTTATACACATTTGCTGTCGATATTTCGTGTTATTGGTGTATTACTGATAATGGAAAATGGGTTTTTTGACCATCAATTCATTGAAAATCCAGAGATTGATTCAATCAATCAGTACTGTGAAAAAAAAAGTGTAATCAGTGGCTTAAGAATAGTATGTTTCTTAGAGGAAAATATAACCCAATCGACTGCCAATAAAATTCTGCAAATTTTGAATAAACATATTTAATAATGATGATAGCCCACCAAAATATATTTGTACTCTCTTGGGCACTAGCTCGAAGTAATCTAACTTTATTTGGTGCTTTACCTGGAAAACATGTTAATTTTGGATCGAATATTTGCTTGGAACATTACTACTCAACGAAGTACCCAACGAACTGTGTTATAACTTTCAATATAAGTAAATGGAAGAAGTCAAGTCTGTCTCTTTATAGAATCAGGTTTCCCAGGTGAATTGATATAGAGAACCTGTTGTTATTGGTGTACCTATATCATGGTGATTTATTTAAAACCTAAATCAAGTAGGTAATGAATCTATGAAATTTTTTAGAAATATTCCAAAACTCCATATATCCCACTCGTCACACTTTTGAATATATATTCACGTTAACAGAGTTTCTCAAAAACATACAGTGTCCTTCAAAGAGTCGGCATCAAATGGAAAATAAACTTTTAATAATTATTTATTATTATTGGATCGATGATGAGTCGTATTATAAAAAAGATAAGAAATATCAAATATCCTACTTGATCGAGGTCACGTGAATTTGCTATTTATCAAAAGTTCATTTCTTTCAAAATAATCGCTTAAAATAAAATAGTCTTATTTTTTAATAAAAAAATAAAGAAAAAAGTCGATTCTATTTCAATTTTATACATCTTCTAATTTGAACGTTATATTGCAAATTTCAATTTTTGCCATGTTTTCAATATTTACAAAATTTCTGATTTATTAAAATAATTGTAACCTTGACAAAAATCTTTTGTATTACTATACTGTTGTAATCACTATATGTATATCGATGAAAACATGTTTTTCTTTGAGAAAATGAGAAAACCGTTTCAATTTTCTGTTGTATTTGATGCAGAAGTATCGTTGAGTATTTCTGATAGAACAGTTTTTGAATCGATTTTAGTACTGAAATGATGCCAAACTTGTGAAATGAAAGAATTATCGAACTACTTTACATATATAACCAAATGTTTTTTGACTCCATATGACATTCAGAGTACAACCATGTATCATTTGTTACCTTCTGTGGTGGTAGATTAGAAGATATTTGCCGACGAAAATACCTATTCTATAGGGTTTTTTGCGGAAGATTGGATTACGTTATATATTTTTGATCAATGATTTCATGATCTTCCGTGAAGTAGTGTCATTCTTTCTTCATGGATTTACTTTTATGGCATTCGTTATTTTTCAGGAATACTCCACAACCCTCAAGGAGATCGAGAAAAGGAAGCACTGTTGGCGCTTCAAGAATGTAATTTTTATTCAATTTCATTTCTTGTTTGGAATTTTGAGTTTATATCCAGAATTTTTTCATTTATTGCTATAATTAAAGTTTTGTTAATAGTTATATTTTGTATATTCCTTATACTAATTTTTTCTATGAACCTTTTTCGAAAATTATAAAAGTCGTTCAAGTGCTCTTTTCAGAAATTACTTTTTTAAATAAAGTAACATCAACCTCAGGCATAGACCCAATCTCTTGAAGTGAAAGTGAAGTACACAACCTTACATTGAACTTGAACACACAAGAGTTCAAAAAATAACCTGGAATAGGTGTTCCCAGTGCAGTGTAAACTTACTCAGAAAGAGATTCCCTTTCAAGTATAAATGAGAATACTTGTGACACCTTCAATTGGTATATGTGACAGAGATTTGAGTTCTCTTAGTCTTCTCATTTGATATCTTCATCAATCGGAATGTGTTACGCAAAAAGAATCGAAAAGCACCTCGCATTGAGAGCATGTGGATGATTTACCCAACTTCACATTGTGATTATAATGTTACCTCAATGTGACTCCAATTTAGATGTGCAATAAAACGTCACATTCACCTAACTTTGAGTCATATTTGGAATCACAATGTGAAGCAAAAAACGACCAAAAGGGCCCGAAATAGAAGATCTGGAGATGTCGATACGAGTCGCAACTCGACTCAGAGGAGTGACGTGGAACATGAATGTGAGGTCCACTAACATCTCTGGGATCGATTTGTGTTTACTGGGCAGTGCTGTCAATACCATATTTGGTTGGGTGGTTATGGGTAAAATTTTATGCTCCCCCATCCCAACCATTGATTTGAATTCGTTTTGTACAGTTGATAATTCTTCAATTGAAAATATTGTAAAGAAATTTTGGCAAGTTGAAGAAGTTCCCAATATTTCTTCAGCTTCACCTGAAGACATTCAATGTGAGGAATTGTTTGTCAAGGGTCATTATCGTGATTCAACCGGACGGTTTGTAGTTCCTCTTCCGTTCAAGGGACCCGAACCATCTTTCGAAGGCTCTCGGGCAGTAGCTCTTCATCGACTGTACTCATTGGAGAAACGGTTGCTTAGAGATACTTCATTATACAAATCATATTCCGAGTTCATGGCAGATTATTTGAAAAAGGAGCATATGGAAGAATTAACTTCTCTATGTCCTGCTGGTGAGGCCTCAAAATTATACTACATTCCCCATCATTGTGTCATTAAACGAGAGAGTACCACCACAAAACTCCGTGTCGTTTTTGATGCATCATGCAAGATTAAAGGTACCTCTCTGAATGACACATTGATGACGGGACCCAAATTACAACATAATCTTTTTTCAATTTTGTTGAGGTTTCGTATTCATAAAATAGTGTTCACTTCAGATATAAAACAGATGTATCGTCAAATAATTGTGCAATCCAAGCATCAGGATTACCAAAGGATTTTATGGAGGTTTTCCCCAAAAGAGCCTGTGAAAGAGTATCGTTTGAAGACTGTGACGTATGGCATATCGTCTAGTCCTTTTTTGGCACTTCGTTGTTTGCAGGAACTGGCAAATTGTGAAAAGTCCATGTTTCCAGAAGCTTCGAATGTTCTGTCATCAGACATATTTGTAGACGATATTGTCTCTGGTTGTGATAGTCTTGATGTAGCTTTAACCATACAGAAACAGCTCATTGATCTACTTCGACTAGGCGGTTTTGAACTGCGAAAGTGGGCCAGTAACCACGCCAGTTTGTTGCAAGGTTTGCCTTCTGATTACTGCCATCAGCATGCCCTCGTATTTGACCACGAAGATAACTCGTTTGTCAAGATACTGGGACTTCAATGGAATCCATCGACGGATACATTCTCATACACTGTGGAAACGATTGAGACGCCTTGTTCGAAGAGGAGTGTCTTATCAGAGCTGGCAAGAATATTCGATCCATTGGGTTTTTTGGCACCTATATCATTTTTTGTCAAATTCATCATACAGTGTTTGTGGAGTTTGGGCTTAGATTGGAATGACGAAGCTCCTAATGATGTTCAGCGTCGTTGGGCTCAGCTCAAGGCTGAGTTACCTTTATTGTCGGATATTCGTATTAATCGGTGTTATTTCAATTTGAAACATGCCTTTTGTGATCTTCATGGCTTTTGTGACAGTTCTGAAAAGGGGTATGCCGCTGTTGTCTATATTAGGTTCCTTGATCAAGGAAACGTAGGAGTATCGTTTGTTTGTGCAAAAACTAAAGTTTCCCCTTTGAAACGTATCAGTATTCCCCGATTGGAATTATGTGGGGCTGTACTTTTAGCTGATCTCGTATCGGTAGTGTGTAAGATATTTCGAAATGTATTACATATTAGACATACATTTGCTTGGTGTGATTACTGTGGCACTGGCTTGGATAAAAAATTCCCCTCATCGCTGGAAAACCTTTGATAGCAATCGCGTTAGCCATATTCAAGAACGTATTGCTCCATCTCATTGGAACTACATTTCGTCGGCAGAAAATCCAGCAGACTGTGCAAGTAGAGGTTTGATGCCCTCAGAGCTTGTTGAACATGCATTGTGGTTCTCGGGCCCTGCTTGGTTGAAAGGTGCCCCAGACCAGTGGCCGATTAGTCTCCCTTCTGATGTTGATGAATTAATATTGTCATCAGAACAAAAACTTATTAGCCTTTCGACCTTTCTGTCCTGCCCATCAATTGAGAATCTCTTGAATAATTGTTCGTCGTTACCGAAGATTAAGCGCATAATTGCAACTTGCCTTCGTTTTGTTAGTAAACGGGTTGGATCATTTGATCAATTCGAATTGCATAACTCGTTAATGGGGTTAGTAAAATATGTCCAATCACATGTTTTCAAGGACGAAATTATAAAGTTGCAAAGCATGTCTCTCAAAACCCCTGCGTAAACTGTGTCCATTTCTTGATGATTTTGGCGTGGAAGGCTGGTGAACGCTAATTTGACATTCGAGCAAAAGCATCCAATAGACGAGGAAAGTGTGTCGTCACAAATGTCATTCTTGTCAAAAACTGATTCCAAACAAAGAATTTTAGGTGACATTTTCTGTTGATTATTTGCTGCTTTGCTTTTTAGCTTGTGTTTCGTAGTTTGGATTTTGTTTTCTCAAGCAAAATAAGTTGAAAACTTTAACGGAAACAATATCGGACAAGCTGATTTAAATTCGACGGAGGTTTGTTTGGAATCAGTTTTTGACAAGAATGACATTTGTGACGTCACCACTTTCCTTGTCTATTCTGTTACCTCGAAATAATCGTCTCACAAGCCTCATCATCGAAAATACGCATAGAGAAATGTTACATCCAGGTTTACAAACTTTGCACTATTTGCTTCGCCAAAACTATTGGATTCTGGGCAGCAAAGGTGCTATTCGGTCAGTGCTGACAGGTTGTTATAAATGCTTTCGGGTGAATCCAAAACCGTTTGAACCACTGATGGGTAATCTTCACAGAACTCATACTTGTATCTTATGACTAGAATGCGTTTCAAATATGGCGGATGAACAAATCATGCATAACCTACAACACTGTATTGTCCTCTTCACAGTAGCGGCGCATAAAAACATATGCGTATCTTAGGGAAAGGAAATGGGTTGTTGTCTTGAAACTGGGAAATTTCATTTTCTCTCAAATGAGACATCAGAACATTTGAAATATTGTTTCTCTCCCATAAATAAAGAGTTTAGAGTAGAATAAATTACTGAATGATAGATAGCAAGATCTTAATGATTCACATCGAACAATTCTCCTACCCAACTAGGTACTGTCCATTTTTAAGATGACATAGGAAACATCTTGATTTTTCTTATGATGAATGACGGTAGATTTGATTCAGACTAATCTGTAACTTTTCTCGGATCTAATCATAGATATACATTATATATACTTACTCTATATATATTATGATTTCTATGGATCTAATTGTATAACTTCCATCATTACAAAATGAAACATTTATTGGAACATGTTCAATGCAGATTCTGGAAGATTTTGAATTTCTTTCATTAAAATTTTAACTTATCCATTCGTTCTTTTGCTTTCAATCACATACCTCGAAAGTTGGTATCAACTGAATCTGCCAACTTTTCAGTTATAGGACAATAATAGTCATTTGGGAAACAATGATGAAAATAGAAATCAAATGATTTTCCTCTGAAACTAAATCCCAACTTTGTTATGATGCGTTTTCGGCTTCAGTTTTTTTTTTATGTTTTAATTGATCTTCTGCATTTGAAGAAATTCCCAAAAACAATTTGAAAATAAGGCTAGTCATCGTATCGTGACTTTTTTAGCTTCTTTCATGTTTGAAACTGAAAGTATTTAATTTTTTTACACACCTATCTCAATTCCAGTATTTTATGATGTGAATACTTGTCAAGTGGTTGATTGAATATCATTTTTAATTCTACAAAATTTTTTTGTCATCAATAAACTTTCGAATATTTGAGTATCAAATAGCACATGCTGGGAAATGAGAATGAATGAATGAATAACATAACTGTGAACTTATTTTATTGATTACTGAATAATATTAGTCATTTTTCTTTTTATGTAGACCTCACATTTCAACCATATTACAATCAACCCTTCAGAGGGCCACAGAAGATGGCTTGATTCTGGTCCCCTGTCCTTTCTCATAATCAAACTCTGTTTGGTTGAATACATTAACTACATACCTAATATGAGACTAAATGATAATATCCACAATTATTGTAAATTCAATTTAACTAGAAGCAGGACTTATATAGGTCGATAGCCTTCGTACTGAATATATATTTGATTCAATAAAATACATAACGATCATTATCTTTTATATAGAGTTCAATTTTAAATCTCACCTCACTCAAAGTACAAAAATGAATGTGTAAACAGGTATTCTAGTGTATTACTTTTGACATTTTCATCAAAAACTGCCATTGTAGAGATCGTTATTTTGAAGCCAATAAAAGGAGATTTACTTGGAATAGATGTCAGAAATGTTTGTGCTCTTCCTCATATATTCAACAGTTGTATTTGAAAATGATTTCCAAAAGTGTTGATTGGCTTTTCTCAAGGGTGCTTTGTAACTTCTTCGTACAGGACACTTTGAATTCAGAGACAATAACATAACTGTGAAATCAGTTCTTCCTGACTGGTCTGGATTGAAGATATCACAATCACTGAGTTCAGGTAAATCAAGTGTTGGAAGTGAATTTGGCTTCAGTCTTGGCTGGATCTATCGGAACAAAACAATCATTTGTGAAATTATCCGAACAAATTTTGTACAGATGTGGTTGAGACCATTCCAAATGTAGATCACTTCTTGAGTTCTTGGTCCACGGAATCATTCTCTGAAATTAGCTTTCGGAAATCTGAAAAGGTTTTTATATTTGTAGGGACATTTTGAAATGTTTTCCAAGTACTTACTTATGGAATGTACTATTTTCATTTTTTTCCTTCTCCAAGAATTACCAAAATCCTTAACAAAACACCTCATCGTATGGAATGTACTATTTTCATTTTTTTCCTTCTCCAAGAATTACCAAAATCCTTAAGAAAACACCTCATCGTATAGAATGGCCAATATAAATTATAAACAATAAATAATTTTTTTATTTTTTAATAAATCGCCCAAAACACCAAAAGAATCAAAACTGACAAAGCTGCTCTGTTTACAAACAAACTGATAAACTGACTAGACATACGACTTATTTACTACTCATTTTCTCTTGAAGGTACAAGAGGTAACGTATGTGCTTCCTTAGTGAAATTTGTCCCCTTTTCGGATGCCCACGATTTGTTCAAGATTAGAGTAGCCGAGGATACATAAAGCGCGTTCTAGTCATAAGAGTATGAGTTCTGTGGTAATCTTCCCCCATTGCGTGTTAGGGAATTGAAGCCATTTTCGTGTGTTGGTGTGGATTTCGGAGGTCCATTCACTATTACTCTCGGGAAAACTCGTGGAGCAAAGACACATAAAGCTTACCTCTGTCTTTTTGTTTGCTTCGCTGCAGAAGCATTTTTAAGAGCATTGCGAAGGTTCATCGCTCGACGAGGTAGGTGTTCAAATATCTTCAGCGACTGTGGTACAAATTTTGTTGGTGCTGCTAGATACATTCATGAAATAATGCAGGGTGTGGTCGAGTCTGAGCAAATAAAGTTTATTCAAAATCCCCCCTCAGCCCCACATTTCGGTGGTTTATGGGAGGCAGGCATCAAATCAGTCAAATCCCGATTGGTTCATTTGGTTGGTGATCAAATCTTAACCTTTGAGGAATTGTCCACTGTTTTTACCCAAATAGAAGCCATGTTGAATTCAAGACCACTTTGTGCGCAGAGCTCAGATCGTAATGATTTGGCTGCTCTTACACCTGGCCATTTTCTTTGCTTGGAACCTTTAACTGCCTTACCAGATCCCGATTTGACACATATTCCGATGAACAGGTTGACACGATTTCAGCTCGTGCAACGTGTAAGTCACGATTTCTGGAAGCGCTGGAATTTGGAATACCTCAATAATTTGATGCAACGACACAAATGGAATCTCAATAATTCTAAAGCTGTAGTTGGAACGTTGGTGGTCATTAAAGAAGATAATAGCCCTCCTTTAAAATGGAAGCTGGGCAGGATTATAGAGTTACATCCTGGTTCGGATAATATATGTAGAGTCGCTATCGTAAGGGTTGGTCAGGGATCCATAAAACGACCCTTGGTTAAACTTTGCCCCTTGCCGAATCAGTCTAATTAGTATGATAAAAGACTTGGTCTTTCATGGTGGGCGGAAATGTTTAGTCCGTTCACCCTGTATATACAGGGTGTTAATTAAGTACGTTGACAAACTTCGGGAGGTGATTCTTTGAAGGTTTTCAGGACGAAATGTTCATATAAACATATGTCCCAAACGGCTTGGTTTTCGAGATACAGGGTGATAAAAATACATTTTTTTCAAGATTTTTTAGAGTTAACTTTTTCGACTATAATCAGTTCAAATTAGGCAAGTACAATCCATTCAATAGTACGCACGATACAAAATAATGCATTTCTCAAATAATTCACAGGGTCCTCCTTTTTTCAGAGTCAAGCTTTGTTCAACACTTCAGAAATTTTTTTTCCGCCGCCACTGACATATTATGAGAAAGGAATAATGAATGTTGTTTCATTTAACATCTTTTTGCTCTCTTGATGTTTTTCATTTACTTGTACGGTTCAGGAGTTACAATGAAAATATTAACGCAAACATTTTCCAGTAACGCATAACATAAAGAAATTTGAGAAGCAAATAGTCTAACAAACTTTGAAGGGTGATTCTTTGAAAGGTTTCAAGATGAAAAGTTCATATAAACATGTCCCAAGCGGCTTGGTTTTCGAAGTACAGGGTGATCAAAATACATTTTTTAGGAGTTTTTGGAGTTTACTTCGAAATTTTCGACAATAATTCATTTCTCGAAGTGTCATTGCCACTCTCCAAAGATTAGCGCGTGACGCAATACGTCATTTTGTTCTCATTACACAAATAGCTATTTTCTGCTCGTGTAGAGAAAATGTAATGTTATGGAGCTCCCATACATTTTTTACCATAACTCAGGTTGAATATGTATTGCACAAAGTTAATTATGGCAAAATAATTTTGGACATTGTCAATAGTGAATAACTTTATTATCAAATACTAGAGCAAAGTAACATAAATTCCCTAGGAATAAAATTAAGTTCAGAAAAGGACCATTATTGAAATTGATATGTCAGAGCAGCTGCTGGAAATGGCCACCGCCAACTTCAATGCATGCGTTTATGCGCCTAACCATAGACTGGCGGACACGCTCAAAAATACCAGGAGTGTTTCTTATAATTCCGCATGACTCCTGTATGCGATTCCTCAGGTCTTCTTCACTTTGAACTGGAGTTCGGTACACTAATGATTTAAGGTGCCCCCAGAGGAAAAAATCAAGTGGATTCATATCGGGTGACCTTGGTGGCCAAAGTTGTGGCCCACCACGCCCAATCCAGCGATCAGAATAATTCTCTTCTAAATATTGGCGTGCAACCAATCTGAAGTGTACTGGAGCACCATCATGCATAAACCAAATTCCAATTCTTTCCCTCAGTGGGATCTCTTCTAGGAGTCCAGGTAAGATGAATTCAAGAAAATGTCGATAATGGTCACCATTGAGTCTATGAGGCAGAAAATGTGGCCCGATAAGGAAATTCCCTACAATTCCAACCCAAACATTCACAGAAAACGTCTCTTGAAAATGGTTTTCAATCACGGCGTGTGGGTTTTCATCAGCCCACATATGATTGTTGTGAAAATTAATAATGGCTTTACGGGAAAAGCATGCCTCATCGGTGAATAACACTTGAGATAAAAACCATGGATTTTCCAACAATTTATTTCGAATCCAAGTGCAAAAAGTGAATCTCTTTGGAAAATCCCTTGGCAGAAGAGCTTGAACACGCTGTATGTGATAGGGATAAAGTTGTTGCTCTTTTAAAATTTGCCATACCAATACATGGGTTACGTTAAACTGTGCCGCAATTTGTCTTGTACTGGTGTCTGGATGCTGCTCAATTTCGTTAAGTACAGCTTCTTCTATCTGAACTGTTCTAACTCTCCTGGGTCTTCCTATGAGAACAGCAGACCTCTTGAAAGTACCCGTTTCACGAAGACGGGAGTGAATATTGATGAACATTTGTGTGCTGGGAATATGACGTTGTGGAAATCTTTCTAGATACATTCGTCTGGCGGCACGAGCGTTACCATCAGCCATTCCATACATTAAGTGCATGTCTGCCATTTCTGAATTTGTATATTCAACCATTTTATCCAAAGGAATATTGAATGAATCTGCTTTATAGCTTGCACTAATGAAGAATTAACAATGAGACAGTTTCTCAACTTTCGATAACTGTCAAGTTGTTGATATTTAAATAAATGAATTAATATCAAAGCCCACTTTGCTATTTTTATGAATTCAAATTGATTACAAAATTTCTGCGTTACTGCAGAAGAAAAAACAAACCGAAATTTCTGATAAAATAATGTACTCCGTACGGAAACAAAAATTTGTTTGATTTAGTTTTTCGGAGTTATGACCAGAGATTCATAAATGAAAATCAAATGTGTAATGATCTGCGACTATTAGATAAACCCTATTAACTATCTTCCATTACAGGATTACCTTTCGGAAGTTTTTTATGTTGAAAAGGAAACGTTCAATTGAAAACTAAAAAATATCTTTTTTTAAAATAACAAAAAATTTGTATGAGTTCTCTATCAAGACTGATGGGTAAAAACATTTTTAATCAAATATCTCAATGAAAATGCACATTTTTACCATCAGAATCTTCAGGTTGAAAGTTAAGGTTTTCCCAATATCTGTCAGATCTAGTTTAATATCCAGCGTACCGCAGTGACGGGGAGATAGTAGTTTTCTGTTAGATATCACAAAAAGAAATCACATCTTTACAATAACAAGCTTTTATTTAGCTTCACTTGTAACTAATTAACAAACAATTTAATAAAAGTTGAATTTGACCCACTTCTAATACTCCGATTAATTTGAAATTTGGCAGGTTTCCGTAATTCCGGTGACAATGCATTAAAAAAATGTTTGTTAAAAAACAAAATGGCGGTCCAATATGGCGGACGAGTTTTGTGATTATGATCCGATTCTGTTCAAGATTGGTATGTGATGGTTTTTGGGTTGGAGATTTTCAGTTTCACATAAAAAATAAACTAAAATGTTAAAAATGAAAATTATAAAAAGAAAACATTTTAAAGTTTTTATACAATACACTGAAAAGGAAAAAATAATTCATTTCATTGTTTGATCTAGGTAATCTTGTACAGAAAGATTTTGATACTCACAGAATAACCTACAAAAAATGAAACAAATTATTTTTTCATTTTCAGTGCATTTGTATAAAAGCTTGTCTTTATATTTTTTATTGTATAATTTTTATTCATCGTAGATTTTTCTAATTCTGAAAAAATATTTCCATCAATTTACAATAATTGAGAATGTTTAATTTTCAAATTTTCTAATGTTATGCCACACTGGAAAATGTTTAAATTAATATTTTCATTATAGCCCCTGAACCGTAAAAGTAAATGAAAAAATGCAAGATATCAAAAAGATGTTAAATGAAACAACATTGATTATTCCTTTCTCATAATATGTCAGTGGCGGCGGAAAAAAAA
The DNA here is from genome assembly GCA_944452925.2 of Chrysolina oricalcia. Classification (NCBI taxonomy): domain Eukaryota; kingdom Metazoa; phylum Arthropoda; class Insecta; order Coleoptera; family Chrysomelidae; genus Chrysolina; species Chrysolina oricalcia. The sequence continues at coordinate 30,588,089 of OX101819.2, forward strand.
TTCTGAAGGGTTGAACAAAGCTTGACTCTGAAAAAAGGAGGACCCTGTGAATTATTTGAGAAATGCATTATTTTGTATCGTGCGCCCTATTGAATGGATTGTATTTGCCTAATTTGAACTGATTATTGTCGAAAATGTCGAAGTTAACTCTAAAAAATCTTGAAAAAAATTTATTTTTATCGCCCTGTATCTCGAAAACCAAGCCGTTTGGGACATATGTTTATGTGAACTTTTCGTCCTGAAAACCTTCAAAGAATCACCTCCCGAAGTTTGTCAACGTACTTAATTAACACCCTGTATATTTGGATAATTTAGGGAATATTTCATTCATTTATTTTTTTAAACTTCATTATGATGAAAATCATTACTATTCAGTTTTTTGTTATATTCATTTGGCTCGAGGTATCGGGACTCGGCGTTTTTTCTATTCATTTTTATTTTTCGCGAAGAAAAGGTGGTTTACAGGCACACAGATCAGTTCGTAAATGATTTCGGTATCGACAGCAACATACTTTCGGCGAGCAAGAAAATTGTTGCAACCCATCAACTAATGGAATTCGGTAAGTGGCTGTAACCACTCGTTTAATTATTTATTTCTAATTGATCCGAATTCTAAACAGTCTGCATTACTGGTAGAGAATTTCCCAGTAGACCTTTTTACAGATTTTATGGAATGCAGTTCGCATTTTTATGGTATAAGTAGAAGTGTAATTTCTGATAGGAAACAATCGCTGTATTTACAGTTGACAATTGTATTGTCGCCAAAGTACGGTATGGCATTATTCGATTCTGTTCATTTATGTTTCTGTGTTTGTACATTATTTTGAATTATCTGTCGGATATTTTGATTTTCTGCAAATATATATGGACCCAGTACCACAGAACTCATACTTATAAAGATATAAGTATGAGTTCTGTGCCCAGTACAAGCACCGACTTTAACCTTTAAACAGGGTTCTTATGATAGGAAGGAACCCTGCGGTGAGTACAGGTGTCAGAGAGAGATGAACAATGTGAAAGTGATCTCGATCACAGACCTCATAGATCTCGATCAACTAGAGCAGTGTTCAATGAACAAGCCTATTAGCATATTTTCGCGAGATCCTGTTTATCTAACGGGAAGTGAATAAGGCAGATCCGGCAGATGCAGGTGTCACTTGTCAGATGTCAAACAAGTACATGGGGTGGTTACTTAAGCCATATTTTCTCGAAAGAGAATTTGTCACGTCGAGCAATAACATAACCACAAACCACATTGAATTCAGTTATGGACATGTTATTATTATTAACACAAGAGAATGGTTCCCAAGTAACCCTTTTGATTAATGATTTGATTCAACTGTGGCATGAAGATGAGGAATTCGTCAATTATGAATTTTTATTTTTCAATCATCAGGGACGAGAATTGTAAAAAAATACATTCAGAAAACTCCTGACTGAAATAAATAATCATGAATTAGGGGGGCCCAATTTAGAAGAACCTATACTAGAGGAGGAGAACCCATTTTCCCAAAGTGGCAATTGCTTCTAACCCTTTCTTGGTTGGGACAAGGCCATACTTTATTATCTGTCTCAGATATAGTTAAAGTCTCCCTATCCGCTGTGTTGAAATGTTTAGAAGTAATTTTGGATAAGATAGTATTTTTGAAGAATGAATATGTGTTGCCAAATTTGGAGGAAATGGCATACATAGAAAACGAATTCAGAAACACATGATGATATCCAGGTAAAATTCCAGCTGGATTTGCACTATGCCCTCCATTTCACAAACTTTCAATTTCTCTGGACGATTCAGATTTTTTTTTATTTTCTTTGAACTCAACGTCGTCAAACTAAAAAATGACACCTGACGTGCGTCATATTGTTTTGAAACATCCTCTCGATGTGATTTTGAAATAATTTCATTATTTGACAGTTGTGACGTCATGGTTCGAAATAATTCCATCGAGAAAATAGAATGTTTTGAAATTATTTGAAATACTTTCACGAGAAAATATGGCTTTAATTTTCTAGAAAACTCGGCATTTAAAGACATTTTTATCGATAACATTGTGATTATTGGTTCATTGTCAATACTGTGAAGTAAGTGTATAGTCTGTAGAGGTGTTATTAACAGGAAATTTCTAGTTTGAAGATACGTTGTCACATGATTCACATATCATAATAGGTTTCTTTTTTGGGTTTAATTAGGAAAACCATGAAGTTTTGTGCTGTTGTGGGTCATAGAAACCGATCATCGAAATGAAGACGTAACATTTTTCCGATTTTCTTCAATTCAGTCTAAAGGGAGGCAGGTAGTAGTTGCAAGGAAAGAGAGACGGGCAAGTTGGATTGCAGCTCTTCATAGGGATGGTTTTACAGAAAACAAAGCAAATAATTATTTTGTGTGTTCCACACATTTCATTACAGGTAATACAATGATAAAACCTTATGAGCTACGTGTAGATGAATATTTTTACAGGTCAACTGTCTGATGGTCCCGAACATCCAGACTACATTTCTTCTATAAATATGGGCTACAATGGTACAAAACAAATCTTGCAGTATCTGAGGAGGTGCGATTAACAAGGTATAAAAGATTGATGGACAGGAAATAAAAAGGTAACAGAAGTGGCACCCATCTCTGTCAGACATTGTTGTACATCAGCTTTCTTTTTATTCTGAGTAATTTATTACCGGGAGATTTACTGATCGTGTTTTTTTATGAGGTGATATGGTTGGTCTGCATTGTGCCATGGTCAAAACACCTGAGTTTTTGAAATCTGGAAAACAGCTGGAACCATAAGAATTGGAACAAACAAGACACATTGCAACTGTGAGGAAGCTAGTTTAGGGTTTTCACAATATCTATCATTTGTCTAATAGGTATCATTGTTATTTTTTTTTAAATGCACATTGGGTACTTCATTTTAATTATACATATATTTTGTCTTCATGCATTGACTGAATGACAGACTGGAAATTGTAGACGAATAAAAGTCAAAAGAACATTATTATTTGTATAACAATATGTATACCAAATATGTACAATTTATAGTTAGAATTTTTGATCTTGTTTTAAATGTACCTGAACTTCTGTGATCAATCTGTTCATTTCAAATACTAGTTTAAGAAACTGTAGTAATGTCAACTTTTTCACCAGTCTGGAAAGAGAAGAAATAAGACAACTCATAAAATATTATTGTACTTTTAATTATGTATTATTTACTTTTTCCAAATATAGAAATACATATATATATGTGTGTGTGTGTTGAAATTTATATTTTTGTAGAAAATAACATTTGGCAGTACTAGATATATATATATTTCCACTGTACATGTTATTAGGTTTCAAAATGTTTGTAATATTATATTCTATAGATATATGATGTTACTCAATGTTAAGAATCAATAAATAAACAAAATATTTTCATCTCATCATTTTCTGGGGTAAGTTTTGCAAAACCATTTTCCCTTTGATAACCTCTTGATTTCGATGCACCTCCGATGGAACCATTGAATTTTGCAAGATGCATTTTGGCAGTTGATCATCTTTGTTCTTTCATCTAGTGTGTTGCAGTAACACCATAACTTGGTGCCTAAGGAAAAAGAGCTTGGTAATCTATGATTTGGAGTTTGTATCTTCCAATATCATGAAGTTTTTTGATAATACATCAGCAGGTAATATCTGCCTCTCTTCACATCGTATTGAAGCAAATCGGAAAAATGTTACGTCTTCATTTCGACTTGATCGGTTACTACAACCCACACCAGCACAAAACTTCATGGTTTTCCTAATAAAACCTAAAAAAGAAACCTATTATGAACTGTGAATCATGTGACAACGTATCTTTTAACTAAAAATTCGATGTTAATAACACCTCTGCAGACTTATGCACTTACTTCACAGTATCCACAATGAACCAATAATCACAATCCTATCGGTAAAAATTTCTTTAAATGCCTCGTTTTCCAGAAAATTAAGTAAAAAGATACACAGAGTCTTATGGGAAATAGCTTTGTTCCCCCATGTCCTGTTTGACATCTGACAAGTGACACCTGCAGACCTGCATCTGCCCTATTTCAGTTCCCGCTGCATTTTTGCGACAGAACGGTAATAGCGGAAGAGTTTGATGACGCCGTAATTTATGAAACGGAAACTGTTTCACTTCCCGCATCTATAAGCAAGGTTACTGGCGGTAACAGAAATTGAGTAGACAGGAGTGATATTTATTTGAAAATCAAAAGTAGAAAATGGAAGAACTGGAACAAATAGAAGTGATTTTGAATAAAATAGTGACGTACTTCGACATGAGTACAGAGTCGAACTCGAACAGTCACATGCAACTCTCATATACCAAGAGTGCGGAGTGCGCTAGTCCATCACTGTCTATGTTGCATGGCGGCCATGACATGTCCAACTATGTCACATTTCGTCACAAATGTTATTTTATCTCTTTCTATTAGTGTCCATTGTCTTATGGGGATTAAACTCTCCTAGTCCAATATAAGACTTGTTCATTAAAGACTGCTCTAGTTGATCGAGAGCACTTTCTCATATGTTCATCTCTCTGAAACTTGTACTACAGATTAGATATGTTTTCTAATCTGTGACTAAACTAACTAATAAGCTCTAGCCAATCAGAATCTTGTAGCATCAACGCGTCATGTCATGGCCGCCGTTCTCTATGGACAGTGACGGACTAGCTCTTGGTATATGAGAGTTACTTTACTGCTGACAGTTTTGTTACTTGTTTCAAGTTCGACTCTGTACTCATGTCCAAAGACATCACTATGACGCGTTGATGCTACAAGATTCTGATTGGCTAGAGCTTATTATTATTATTAGTTTAGTCTCTTTGTTATGGGACAAGCTGATTTAAATTCTACGGAGGTTTGTTTGGAATCAGTTTTTGACAAGAATTACATTTGTGACGTCATCACTTTCCTCGTCTATTGCACCCATATATCTATTAACAACGAAAAAAAATGAGCAACGACTTCGAATTGGACGCTGCTGAATTAATGCGCTTACGCCAGAAATTCCTATTCAAAGACACGATTTTGTTTTTTTCATCTCTTTCTAGCGTGCATGGTTCGGCAGCAACAATTATCGAATAAATGAGAAGCATATCTTATGTGGTGCTAATTCGGCAAATTCCAACATAACCTCGCATAATATGGATAACTTTACAGAGAGCAAGTGTAGATTGTGCTAATTTTAAGAGGCGGCAATATATGGATTTTATTCCTGAGAATAAGACACATTTTATAAATTTCTAGATTCATGCCTGAAAGAATTTAGGATCAACGCGTTTCACTTCGAGTTCGTATTCAGGAGGCAAAAAATTACGAAGGCGTAGAAGCGCCAGATGTAGTAATTTTTTCTAATTCCCAGATAAATCTGTCTATTAGACAGTTATTATAATTGACAGATATAATTGTCTAGTAGACAGATTTATCTGGGAATTATACTAATTAAACTAATTCCTAGATACAAGTGTCTAATAGACAGATAATATCTGTCTAATAGACAGTTAATATAAGTCTATTAGACAGATAATATCAGTCTATTAGACAGTTATTATAATTGACAGATATAAGTGTATAATAGACAGATTTATCTGGGAATTATAATAATTATACCAATTCCTAGATGTAAGTGTCTAATAGCCAAATAATATCTGTCTAATAGACAGATAATATAAGTCTATTAGACAGATGATACCAGTCTATTAGACTGATAATACCAGTCTAATAGCCATCTAATATCAGTCTTCTAGACAGATTATATTTGTCTATTAGACACTTATACCTAGGAATTAGTATAATTCCCAGATAAATCTGTCTATTAGACACTTTTATCTGTCAATTACAATAAAACTGTCTAATAGACAGATTTATCTGGGAATTAGAAAAAATCACTACATCTGGCGCTTCTACGCCTTCGTAAAAAATACATCACTACCAGCAAACTATTTTTCTCGGCGGTTATGAGACCGATTTGGAACGAGATTAACCTTTTCAAACAATTCTCCGACGCATACCCAATCCATATTTCTTCAAGTTTAATGAGTTTTCAATCCGCTTTTGGCAGAAAATTGATTGATGAAACCCTGGTAGCAGGTAACAAACAGACATTTTCTGACAAATGGATCAATGAATCGTTTTCTTTAATGACACGAAGTTCAATTGACCGTCTTACATAATTCTCATTCTTCATTTATTATAGAAAAAATGTTAGCCCATTTTCATATGGGACGGTTGAAAATGTCAAAAGTAGCATAACCTTAAAAATATATGACATTTCTCATGATTCAGAATTCGGCATGCGCAATAGTTTCCCAGCGCTCGTTTGAGAAAAGGTAAGATATATATTTATGGCTTCAATTCGATTACGTTGCGTCTTATGGCGTGTTTTCAATATTTGTAGTTAATAGATATATGATTGCACCCGTACCTATGTCCAAGTACGTCACTATGACGCGTTGATGCTACAATATTCTGATTGGCTAGAGCTTACTAAACCCTCCTGTTAGTTTAATCTCTTTGCCAATAGATATTTAAAATCCGAACGCGCCATTGAAAAAAAGTGTTTCCCGCCATAAATATTGACGTTTGTCAAATAGACTAAACTAACAAGGAGGGTTTAATAAGCTCTAGCCAATCAGAATCTTGTAGCATCAACGCGTCATAGTGACGTACTTGGATATGAGTACAGAGTCGAACTCGTACCAAGCAACAAAACTGTCAGCAGTTAGAAACTCTCACATACCAAGAGCAAAGAGTAGGATCTAATCTTTGCCAAGAGCTAGTCCGTCACTGTCTATAGAGAACGGCGGCCATGACACGTCCAACTACGTCACACGGAAACTGTTTCACTTACCGCATCTATGAGCAAGGTTACTGGCGGTTACAGAAATTGAATTGACAGAAGTGGCATTTGTTTGAAAATCAAAAGTAGAAAATGGAATAACTGGAACAAATAGGATTTTGAATAATCGAAGAGAAAAGATTCACATTATTGTTGATTGACAATTTAACACAAAAATATGAATACGTTTTACCGTGGAGCAAACGGGAAATTTCCAAGTCTATACTTTTTTTTTTATTCAACAATGTTGATCATTGTTCAACACAATAGCCAATATCTCCGATAAAGTGTTTCTTTTCATTCTGAAAAAAAACACCACTTCATTTATATTTGTCTAACCAGTCCATCTGATTCGCCCTAGGGTGAAAATAATTATCCGAAAATCATCGTAGCCTTACTGAACTCTACGTTACTTGTGATTGTGATGACAGTACAAGCAGGGTGTGGTATCAAAAAAATCGTCAATTATTGATAAAACTGATGGAAACATTTTTTAATTTGAACTGAATGAGAAAGAAGCTTCAAACATGTAACTCGTCTATGCCAAAGATTAGAGAGATTATAACCTACTCTATGCGCAACTATCTTTTTATTGAAGTTATGTTTATTTGTTTATGAAATCCGGTTAACCGGTTGATTTTCGCGAGAGATCATAAACGATAATAACCTTCAAAATTTCTTTGGTGGGGGTATAACCATAGATAAATGGGTATAACCGCTCTGTAACCGTTTTCAGATCAACGGGAAAAAATACTTGTTAAATAATGTTTATGGTGAATTTATGCAGCATTCATGTCAATAGTTGCTTTCCATTTAACGTAAGGAGCTCCTCAGAGCTACCCAGAGCGTATGACCATGCGTTCCATGGCTTCAAGCATCGATTGACATTCCCCTTGCCCCTCGAGCAACGCCCGTTTTATTGGTGCATGAAGCACAAGTAGACAAAAGTCAAGAAGCGAATGCACAGTTTTTTGGCGAAAAAGTCAGTGATAAAGTCATTTCCGATATCAGGGGCTTGTAGCTCTGGAGCTAACACTCCTAATGGAAAACGCCTAATAGGCGTTTTCCATTTAGGAGTGTGAAGGCCCAGAGCTACAAGCCCCTGAGATCGGAAATTACTTTATCACTGAATTTTTCGCCAAAAACTATGTTTTCGCGTTTGGACTTTTGTCTACTTGTGCTTCATGCACCAATAAAACGGGTGGTGCTCGAGGGGCAAGGGAAATGTCAATCGGTGCTTGAAGCCCCACTAAATGGAACGCATGCTCATACGCTCTGGGTAGCTCTGAGGAGCTCCTTACGTTAAATGGAAAGCAGCTAATAAGTCATAAGTTTTAAGTCATAAGGAAGAATATTCGTCAATGATTGGTTGGTCCGTTAATTCCAACCAATCATTGACGAATATTCTTCCTTATAACTTAAAACCACAGATTAGATATGTTTTTAAATCTGTGTTAAATCTTTTGACTTATGACTGCTGCATAAATCCACCATTAGTCTCCTTGGACGTTTGTGTCAAAAGATTAATGTAACTCTACGCTTTGTTTTTGTTCTCAGCTTGTGGTTTCTAAGTTTCTACGAAGCGGTTCGTGTCACCACAGTCACCGCACCCAAATGCGATGATTGATATATTTTGTGGCCGGAAATGGTAATTAATATGAAAAACATTTGTTCAAATAATTCTGCTATCAAGCTTATACAATTGTGGATTTTTGGTGTACTTAACGGTATTAGATATTTTTATCTGATGATTAAACCTTAAATCCGTATAAAATTAAAAAGCGATTTGCTTGTTCCTTGGTGAGCATGGACGAAGGGACTTTAAATGATTTATTAGAGTGTTCAGTGTGTCTGGAAAGATTAGATACATCAAGTAAAGTACTACCATGTCAACACACTTTCTGCAAGAAGTGCTTAGAAGAAATAGTGCACAAGCACAAAGAGCTCAGATGTCCAGAATGTCGAGTACTAGTGCAAATAAAAATAGACGAACTTCCGCCAAACGTACTTCTCATGAGGATATTAGAGGGTATGAAAAATACTGGTAACTCAATTCCTAAAAGGATTCATCATCGAACGACCAGAACTTCAAATCAAACTCTCTTCACACCTGTGTTACACACAACACCAATTCATCAGCCACATAGCACACCTGATCATAGAATAAATTCAAACAAGCAGCAGGCCTTGCATTTGATGCCTCATCAGCCACATGCCATGGCTATGTATGACTATACAGGGTAAGTTGCACATACAATGATTATTGTTACACAAACCTACTTACTAACAGTTCAATTTATTAAAAATTGCTCTAGTATTTATTATTATGGTTGGTTTATGCAGTGTTCATCAATAAGAAAATAACGCACAAGTTTATGGATATTTTAACTAGTTTCAAGAACTAACAACTAAATCTAGACTATGGCTATATCATACTTCAGAACTAAGAAGCTTGGGTAAAAAAATCTGCAGTGGTAATTGACAACTGTCGAAGTCAAATATTCTAACTAATTAAATGAAATACGAAACTGTCAAAATCTAACAAAAACTTTGACTGGACTCGGCAAACAGAACAGATCTCTGATTAACAATAATTTTTCTTTCATTTCTCATTTGTTTCAACTTCAGCTGTTGGTATTGCATTCTTTCACGTTGATTTGAGCATGCTCGTGAGCATAAAACCCTACATAATTTCTAAGTTTAATTAGAAGGATTTGAAACTAGAGAATTTGAAGATTAAGACAATTAATTAATACTGAAGATCTGATGCAGCATTAAATTCATCCTTGAATTCATATACAGTGTGTCCCACTTACCATGCTCACCATGTATCTTTTTAATGGTGAGAGATACGAGGTCGGTTAAATGACACCAAATGTGGAGTTTATCAAGGCCAACTATAATGTGAAAAAATATTTTGAAACAATTTATTCGTTTTTGTTTTATACGCAAAAAACAGATTTTGATCATTTTCATGTCTCGTCCATAACTTCTTTATTTATGAAAATATTTGAAAAGGAATTTCACATTCTCATGACAGTTTTTTAATGAGATTTCGAAAAAAATATGAAATTCATACCAACTCTTCTAGAATTTGAGATATCAGCACCAACTTTTATTTTTCAAATGTAGGTCATAGCTCACTATGACTTAGTTATGAATTACTTTTTTTTCTCTTACAGATGATATGTCACAGTAATAGCTTTTTGTTGATAACAACGGAGTTATCGTCATTTATACAAAAACAAGAACTATTTTGAAGTCGCCATCTTGAATTTATAAATTTTAACAGAAAATTCATGATCTCTGACCTCAAAAACCCCCACATACCAATTTTGAATGGAATTGGACCATAATCACAAATCTCGTCCGCCATATTGGAGGAGTCGCCATTTTTTTATTTTTCATTTCAATAAAAATTCCATAGTGCATTGTCACCGGAATTATGAACATTTGCCAAATTTCAAGTTATTAGGACTGCCAGAAGTGGGTGAAAATTCACGTGCAAGAGGCATGAAAACGATCAAAATCTGTTATTCATGTTTAAAACAAAAACGAATAGATTTTTTCAAAATATTTTTTTACATTACAGTTGGCCTTGATAAACTCCACATTTGGTGTCATTTAACCGACCTCGTATCTCTTACCATTAAAAAGATACCCATGGTGAGCATGGAAAGTGGGACACACTGTATAGTTATTTATGGTTTCTCATGAAGATATTTTCTGTGTTTGTTTTGATATAGTATCCAAAGATTCGGTTTGGACATTAACCAGAGAATTACTGATTTCATCAATGTGTTGCATAATTTTCAAATAGCTATAATATATTTGTTAAATTTTTAGTGAATTGAGCTTCAAACGAGGGGATCTCATTATTTTGAGGAAGAGAATTGACAGCCATTGGTACCAAGGAGAGTGTGGTGGAAAACAAGGAGTTTTTCCATTAAGCTATGTTCAGGTAATCTTTGTCTTTTTTATTATTTTGTATTCCAATTCTTTAATATAATAATGAGTTTTATTAATTTCACCGTTTTATGATGATAATACTAATAGCTAATAATAATAGCTTCTTTATTTCATTAAAATATTGTTAATAAACATATTACATTGTTTACAGAAATAGTGTCTGAATCTGAATCCAATAGGGCATAGTGAAAGGAAAAAAGTTACATCATTCTAAATAAATGTATATGAAAATTGAAATGCACATTGTTCACATAGAGTAAAAATTCGTTCAGAGAATGTCCGTATGTCCTTGATATGAGAGGGCAGATTATTAAAAATTTCACATCCATTATAGAAAAGGCCCTCATGGTATAGTCTAGAACATGTTTGTATACAGAAGAAGAAGTATTTTATTGATCATACCAATATTTACAGTAAGGTAAGGTGGGGTAAGAGTTTAGTAAAATTATGCAAGTTACATATATGTAAAATCGAAAAATAATTAAATTTACGGACATCAGTACCTTACTTGATGTCTTCCTAATATGCCGCAGTAGCAAGATCTCATTAAAATGTTAAAACTTTTCATTTTGTGCTATTTTTTTTAAATAAGGTATGTAATACACACTTGCCCCCATTAAGTGGGGCAAGTGTGTAGTTAGTTGATGTATATTTTGCAAACCTATGCATTTGAAGAAGTCAGGGGCATGTGTGTAAGTCAGAAAAGAGCGTGATTTTTAACATGCTAGAAAAAAATTACCACTGCTTGACTTAGAATTATTTGAACTCTAGCATTCTGCATTACATGTCATAACATGTAGTTGTACTCCCTGCTCATAGATGGAGCCACAATAAACCACCGAATATAAGTTATGACGCCTCTACACACTTACCCCAAATGCACACTTACCCCACCTTACTAATAATATTATGATATGATCAATTGGCCATTGACAGGGGTCCTTCAGCCAGTGGATAATTACATTGTGATTGTTCTTAACTTTTGGTACAAAATGAGTGTTGTAGCGTTCGAAGGATAAAAAAAAAGTACATTTTCTTATTCATTAACGTCGGATACATGGTTATGTTACTGTCTTTCGGCAAGTTCTTGCAACATGATAACTGTGGTTTTTCTGGAAATTTATGCGTTGGCCTGGCATTATTATTCCTCTCCAGTATTAGGGGGTCCATTATTTGCATATTCATAGGATTGGAGGCGATTTATTTGGAGAGCATTTCCATTAAGGCCGATTCAGATACGTGGGTGCCCATGCAGGGTTTTTGAAGCACGTGCGATTTAGACGCATATGCAGTTTTCAGGCACAAATGCATTTTTGACGCTTGTGCCTGAAAACTGCATGACAATTCACATACGTGCCTTTCACGTGTCAATACTGGAAGAATGAATTTTGAGTTTTTCAAATTATTCCGCCCTATATTTCACTGAATGTGAATCTTTTATCCTTGGTTTATTTAAATCAACCTTATTTTATTCTATAACATATTTTGTGGATACCTCAGCTCCTACAATAAAATATTTAAATATAATTTGGAAGTCCGTTATTATTTCAATCATTTATGGAGCTGTATCTTTATTAATTAGAAATGAAAGAAGATAGTGAGTTAGACTATGGTTGAAAGAAAGGATATTAGAAATTTAAAACTTGATGGATGATATGGGACATGATCCTGAAAGTTTCAAAAATTCTTTCAAAAGTTAGGTACTTTAACGAGTAGAGTTGCTGTTAGAAAAAAAAATCCCTCATTCAGGAGCACTATTTCAGCTTGTGAATGGCTTATATCACCCACCATTACCTAGAAGTTGAAGAGTCAGTCATTCCACAATCTCTAATAATTCCAGAGGTATCCGATGCAATGTATAATAAATACTCTAAAGGATGGTTTTTGAAAGATTTGTATAATTTTTCTTTTTACATTTTCATACAGTTTCCCTGGATATTCCATCTTTTCCTACACAAATACGTAAATATTTAATAGGTTGATACAGTTTCATTAACCGATATTACCAAAAAACAGAAGAGTGGAATACTAGTAGATAACCATTTGCAGAATTGCCAATTTCCTGAAGAACTAGGAGCAATTGATGGAAAACATCATCTTTCAAGCACCTGCTAGTAGTGGCTCGGCTTCCTCAAACTAAACTATATATTTTTGTATTTTGATGAGGGTACAAATATGAGAATTTCAGATGGTGTGTTCAGTAGTATTATCCCGACAAAATGCTGAATTTTCAAAAAATACTTTCACCTTGCTGTCACGAAAACTGTGTTGCTTAGAAACACCACGAGAGCTTGCACGAGTGGTGTTTTGTACAGCAACACAGTTTGAGCGACTGGCAAGGTGAAAGTATTTTGAAAATTCTGCATTTTGAAGGGATATTCGATCAGACAATTTCACGAATACATTAAATTATTATGGACTAAATGCGTATTGCAGGAACGGTTCATCATGTGTCATTAATGTCAGTTAAAGAGTTGAACCGACAATCTGACGTTTCTCTATTCACAGAAATTGTTGTAACTATGGAAACGTATAAATAAGGAAGAAGCGAAACACCGATTTGAAAATACCACGCGCTGGAGACAGTGTTTTCGAAAAGTCCTTTTATCATTGGTTTGAATTCAAAAAATGATGGAATTTGGTTGGTTTATATAATATGATGGAAATTGTCTGTAGAAGCCCATAGTTCAAGTTCCTGAACCAATATCACTACCAGGCAAAACTAATCCACTTCCATAATATGTGACCATCGAGATGCAGCCCTTGATAATAAATGTCATGAAACCATTTCCTCATCAAAACAAGTTAGTAAAACTATTTTCACCTGGAGCTTCAGTAGGGCTTGAAGGGTAGTTGTGAATTCCAAATGCATTTGGAATTCAGAACAATAGTAGGGGGATTAACGCAGTGGTTAAGCGCTCGCCTGGAAACCGAGAGGTTGCAGGTTCGATTTCCAGACGGTGCGATCTTTTTTCATTTTCAGATGTGAAAGTCTGAATGATTGAGGCTCGTGTCGACTGGGAATAATCCTCCACGTTTCACTGTTGCGTTAAAAATTAACAGTGCTGCTCCTAAACTGGCGTATGGAGTTAGTAACAATGCCTATCCAGAACAGAATAGAGTAGAATAGAATAGAACTTTATTAATCCATAATAACCACATACATGGTGTTGGACAGGTCCAAGAGTTGAAAACTAGCATTTAAAACCACTATAAAAGATATAAAACAAATGTTCTAAGGATATACAGGCTGATTCACGGTGGATGGCACATTAGTCGTTTCTGGTGAACCAGACAACGGATCACTTTGAAAATTTAATGGAGGGCATATTCGGACATTCTCTAGCCAACTAAAATATTTTCGACAATGCGGTGTTGCCGCTTCTATTAGTAGCAACTTTGATTTTTCAAATGGAACACTCTGTATATAATATTATTTTTGGAATCTCCAACAATTGCCCGACAACTTTTCTTGATATTTCCCTATACCTATCTGTTACCGTTTTCGAAATAAAAATTAATTTCAATTTTTTTCTTCGAAAATCATGACTTCTAAAAATGCCGATATCTTTTAGTTAAGAAGTACTATGATATCGAAATTTGGTTTGGAGTTAGGTGATACTTGGACACTTCCCACACGTCAGCCTAATCTCCGTTACTTCAATACAGGGTGGTAAAAAAATACAGTTTTTTCGTTTGCTTGAAAAAGTTGCTGAAATTTGATTATTTTAAATGGAACACCCTGTATATTATTGAAAATTCGGAAAGCTGCTGAAATTTGCTTTCTTTCTATGTATATCATACCTATACCTAACTAGTCAGGTTTCGGACTTATGAGCATTTATTTGTGAAAGTGTCCCTTCAGAATGGTATTTCCATTCGGTATTTGGTAAGCAGGCCATGATTACTATTTGACAGTAGCGTTGTGACATTCTCCTAATAATATCGACATTTTCGTCACTTCAGAAGTTGCAAATACCTTCAAAACGATGGAACAAAACTATTCAAACGAAGTTCTTATGAATTTGTTTATTATTTTTGGACAGTGTGATAAAATTATCAGCAGAACATGTAGAAAGTTCAATGAAATGTATCCGAATCTACCGCCAATGAACCTCAAGAAATTTATACGAATTCAGAACAATTTCAATGCATTTGGATCAACTTTAAAAGCACCAAGAAACTTGCCCCGTAACTTCTGAAGACAACCAGATTAATGTTTTAGCATATTTTCACGCATTTCCCGAGTCATCGATAAGAAGTGCTGAAGAAGATTTGGGTATAAAATATTCATCGGTTCAAAGAATCTTGCGAAGACATAAAATGCATGATTATAAATTCACCAAAATTCAAGCAATGAAGCCTCGAGCCCCTCAACAGAGAGTAGAATTTTGTGAAATGTTGTTGACACGCATTCAAGAAGATCCACTTTTTTTAAATAAAATTATTTGGACTGATGAATCGAAATTTTCGAAAGAAGGGATTTTCAATAGAAAAAATCGTCATTATTGGTCCAGTGAAAATCCTCACGTCACAAAAGAAGCCGGATTTCAAGAAAAAATTAGTTTTGATGTCTTCTGCATGTTGATGGACAACAAATTGAGGTATGTGATATACGAGGAGTCATTAACATCCAGAAGCTACCTGAATATTTTGGAGAATACTGTAGAGAGTTTCGTGGATAATCTGCCACTCGAAGAATATCGAAACTGTTGGTACCAACTAGACGGAGCTCCTGCACATTGCACAAGAGAAGTGAGCGCAGAACTGGAAAGACTTTTTGACGATCGGTGGATAAGGCGCTTGGGACCATGGAGGCCAGCGAGATCACCCGATCTTAATCCTTTAGATTTTTATTTGTGGGGAATGTTTAAAGAAAAAGTTTACAAAATACCCGTGCGTTCGAGAGATGAATTGTTAGAAAGGATTGCCCAAACATTTGAAGATTTGGATCCCAATGAAATCAGATCTGCCACCACGAAAGCAGTCAACACCCGCATTTTAAAGTGCTTGGAAGTGAACGGCCAGCGATTCGAACATATTTTGAAATATTCCACATGATTGTTTTACTTTTTTATAATTATTTATATCAATATTAACAATTTCAAGTTTCTTGGTGCTTTTTTAAAGTTTATCCAAACATATTGAAATTGTTCTGAATTCGTATAAATTTCTTGAGGTTCATTGGCGGTAGATTCGGATACATTTCATTGAACTTTCTACATGTTCTGCTGATAATTTTGTCACACTGTCCAAAAATAATAAATAAATTCATAAGAACTTCGTTTGAATAGTTTTGTTCCATTGTTTTGAAGGTATTTGCAACTTCTGAAGTGACGAAAATGTCGATATTATTAGGAGAATGTCAGAACGCTACTGTCAAATAGTAATCATGGCCTGCTTACCAAATACCGAATGGAAATACCATTCTGAAGGGACATTTTCACAAATAAATGCTCATAAGTCCGAAACTTGACTAGTTAGGTATAGGTATGATATACATACATAGAAAGGAAGCAAATTTCAGCAGCTTTCCGAATTTTCAATAATATACAGGGTGTTCCATTTAAAATAATCAAATTTCAGCAACTTTTTCAAGCAAACGAAAAAACTGTATTTTTTACCACCCTGTATTGAAGTAACGGAGATTAGGCTGACGTGTGGGAAGTGTCCAAGTATCACCTAACTCCAAACCAAATTTCGATATCATAGTACTTAACTAAAAGATATCGGCATTTTTAGAAGTCATGATTTTCGAAGAAAAAAATTGAAATAAATTTTTATTTCGAAAACGGTAACAGATAGGTATAGGGAAATATCAAGAAAAGTTGTCGGGCAATTGTTGGAGATTCCAAAAATAATATTATATACAGAGTGTTCCATTTGAAAAATCAAAGTTGCTACTGCTTTCTAATAGAAGCGGCAACACCGCATTGTCGAAAATATTTTAGTTGGCTAGAGAATGTCCGAATATGCCCTCCATTAAATTTTCAAAGTGATCCGTTGTCTGGTTCACCAGAAACGTCTAATGTGCCATCCACCGTGAATCAGCCTGTATATACATAGGTGTTCATAAAGTAAGGAATACATTCATTATTTCTGAATGTAAAGATATTTCGGAAAAATCCTCGGACAGGTCGATTTTCTTTTCCGATGGGCCAATTTTTGAACCCTACCCAAAATATATAGGGTTATCCGCAATTGAGTAAAAATGACTTTGGTGATATTTTTAAATTGGACACCCAGTATATTTTTCCATATTTGGTTAGGGATCGTCATTACGAATCCAGTGATACCAAGTTTGATGGGATTATGTCAAACGGCTGCGGAGATATGGCCAAAAAACTTCCTCGTATGTCTATGAGTATGACTGCGAGACTCCACACGATTCAGAAGGAAAAGTCCAAATAAGTGAAAAATTTTTTAGGAGGTGAATCCTTGTCGAAAATCAAAAACTTTTCTAACTCCTGTGTTGTGTCCGTAGAAGCAATAGTTTCCTGATGAAAAAATAAAATACAGCATTGTGCATGAACAGATCTTCTGTAAAAGAATTGAAAAAATCTAGTAGGTGGCTGTCACATTTTGTTTGAACAACTTGTGACTTTTTTTTCATTATTCCGCTTGTTTCATTCAGTGGTATTTATTCCTTTCTCATGCCGTTCACACGTTATACTCCCCGAGAATATGCATATGCACTTCATTTATGGTGAATGTGAAGGTAGTGCTACTGCTGCAGCAGCGCTTTAACGATATCCGATTGCACAATGCCGCTCAGAGAATCGCTGATTTGGGGGCTATAACCTATAACGCATTTGAAAAGGTTCTTATTGAAAAGGTTCTTCTTGAAAAGGTTCTTCTTGAAAAGGTTCTTCTTGAAAAGATGTCGTCTCTGCATACGAGTGGATGGAAAATAACATTTTTGTAATATTATTCAGTGCGATGTTGAATAATCGTTATTGTAGTTTATAGTGTGTGTTGATTCAAAAAAACGTTGAATTAATATTTATTTTTTTACATCTCATTGAATGCTTCCTAGCAGTTGATTCGTAATAACGATAATAACATAATAATAATAATAATAACGTAATACCACAATTATTTAATCATTTCATCTTGATACGATAAAAATAAAAGTCATTACTGACAAAATCTACTGGAGTTGATTTTAGCTCAGAATAACATCACACTCTAATATAATCGAAATTCTACTCCTACCAAAAATAATTATCGTATGTTTTATACCACGGTAGAGTCTGGACAAAATGGGCATTCTTTTGTAATGAATATCCACTTCCACTTAGTTATGTTTTTTTCAAACAATAATGTCAAACTGTCGTTAAAAAAATTGGTGAAACTCAAATCTGTCATTTTACCCTTATTTCTTGAAAAATTGTATAGTTTTCTGAAAAACTGTTTTGTACGGCTGAAAGCATCACTCATCAGTAATCTTCAGCAGCAAAGATATTTGAATTGGTCTCAATTTGTAGACATAGCACTCAAAAATCCAAGGTGAGATAGTGATTTTCCAGAAATTTTAAAATGCTCATAATCTGGAAAACGGTGAGATTTTTACTAAGGTCTATCACCAATTTCAATATTGTTCAAGGTTTACCGGACACCCTGTATATATACACAAATATAAGTAGAAAGTTATTGGGTATAACCCTCAAAATGTAGACAACCGTAGACACGTATATATTGCCCCTCGCTAAATCCATCCTTATTTATATATACACATATACATAAGCACAAACAATTGATTGGTTTAAAGTAAATATATGAACAATTGAGTTAAATAATATAACATCCAATATATAAATGTCGAGTTAATAAACATGATAGTATATAATACATTAAAATAAGTATAAGAATATGTATAAGAGTAATGAAGAAAAATTCATAGTATGGGTTCTGCCATGTGAGCATCATCAAAATATTCTGATAATGAATAATAAGCTTTCGAGTAAAGCAGATATTTCAGTTTATTTTAAATATTGATAGTACGGCAACTTTTAATATAGTTAGGAAGCTTGTTGTATATTTTACTGCTCGCATATGAAGGAGATTTTTCAAATAAGGTTGTTCTGTGAGCAGTGGTCTTTAAATTATTCCCTGTTCTTGTTTTGTATTGATGATGGGTATTATTTTTTTCGAATTTTTGCTCATTTTTTCTGATATATAATCAACACTTTAAAATAAAAATGCAGCAAACAGTCAGTATTTTCTTGGTTTTAAATATATCTCTGCATGAGTCACGTGGCTTAATATTGAACATCAATCTAATGATTCGTTTCTGGGCTACGAATATCCTGTTGACCTCGCTTGCATTTCCCCAAAAAATTATATGGCAGAGTAGACAATTGCATAGTACACCTGAATTAAGATAGATTCGTGAAGCTCATATCTCAATTGAGTGATGGCAAAGTATGACTTAGAGAGTTTTTTTGATGTTAACTCGATATGGCCAGACCACGAAAGTGATCTATCAATCGTCACAACTAGGAACTTTGTGGAGTGGTGCATATGGGGAAATTCGTTGGCTAACTCCGTGTTTTTGTTGAAGAAAATGATTTTGGGTTTTCGAGAATTTAATATAAGTTTATTTGAGTTGCAGTAGGTTGTCATTTCTTCAATTGCCAGTTCAATGCCATTAGTCATGTCTTCCATGGTAGACTCGGCTTTGCCCAGAGTTGTATCATCAGCAAAATTGATGAGGTGAAATCGATTACTGATGTTTAATGGAAGATCATTAAGAAAAAGAAGGAAAATGAGTGGGCCTAGAATCGAGCCTTGGGCCACTCCTGTATTTATTGTAAATTGATCTGATTCTGACCCATTTAAGGTTACAAAGATTTTTCTTCTAGATAAAAATTATGTAATTAATTCCAGAACATTCTAATACCCATATTATACATTTTTGAGGCCATGAAGTCTTTATCAATGGAGTCGAATGCTTTCGACAAGTCATAAAGATTCCCGCAACATATTTTTTATCATCAATGCCTTTATGTAAAAAGTCTGTAAAGAGAGTTTTGGCAGTTTCAGTGGATCTGTCTGTCCTGAATCCGTGTTGAGATTCTGCTAATATATTATGTTTGTACAAGAATTTCACGAGTCTGTTATATATGAGTCTCTCAAGTATTTTTGAGAAAATACTCGGGAGACTGATAGGTCTATAATTGTCAATTTCTGACTTGTCACCACTTTTATACACAGTGATAACTTTACTCAGTTTTAAAACATCTGGGAATTCACCCTTCACATTGCATATATTTATGAGAGAAGTTAACGGATCAGCTACACTTTCACTAGCACATCATCTGGACCTGTTGACATTGAATTCTTCAGGTTGCGTACTATTGATTTTATTTCCTTGGTGGTGGCTGGCTCAAAGAAAAGGGTAGTTGTACAGGTTTGGGATCTGTTGTCTCCGAAATGATCCTCCATTTTTTGCTCGATTATACTTGAGAAATATTCTCCGAAGCAATTCGCTGCTGTCTCCGGATCAGTTATTTCCTCATTATTTATGTTTAAGTGGATATCTAGCTTATCACGGTTTTTTCTTCCAAGTTTTGAATTTACCTCACTGCAGATTTGTTTTATCTTGTTATCGGCCCGTCTAATATTCTGATTTAGTTTTTCTCTTTTAGCATTTCTGAATGATTTTCGATAGTTTTTTCTTTTTGTCTTATAAATCCTTTCCAAGCACTTACTACCTGATTGTTTAAACATATGAAACGCATTGTCCAAATCTTTTTTGTCATGTTTCAATTCGTCAGTGAACCAGTTTGTCTTTTTAAATGGAGTTATTTTTTAGGCGTTGGTGGGCATGCCTCGTCGTAGGCCTGTTTGAATTGGTTTATGAATAATTCAAAATTGGTGGATGGTGATACTTCGTTATTCGTATCCCATACTATTTCGTCCAATTTTGATTTCAGGTAAGAGGTGTTTTTCTTTGAAATTTTACGATGGTAGCTAGTTACTTCTGTTTTAAAGTTGGGTTGATCATCGGTGTAGTTGTAGGACAGAGTAACTGCTTGATGGTCAGATAAGTGAGGATTAAATATCAATATCAAAAACGTTAACATATTATGGCATTCAAATGTCTTTCAATAATTTGAAGTTATTATTATTATTGTCTAGAAAATAAATGTTTAAATCACCACAGATTATGACTTTATGGGTTACTATGTACTCACTCAGGATGGTTGATATATTTTCAATAAATTATTTGACACTTGCTATCGGTGGCCTGTAGGTGCAGATTAAACATATTTTTTCTGCCAGAGATATTTCCACCATACATTATTCAAAATCCATCTCAATCGAGTATTTACTAGGTAATGATCTACATTTCAGTGCTAAGTTGTTTCTCATGAAAATGGCTGTTCCTCCATGTTTTTTTCTGGAGAATGTTTATTAAAGGTTATATTTGATGCATTCATCCAGTGTTCGCTGAGACATATAAAGTCTACATTTTCTTGTGTCACCATTTCCTCAATTTGACTGACTTTTGATGATAAAGATTGGACATTAATGTGTAGTAGGTTAAGTTTTTTTGTTATTGCTGCAGGTTTTTCATCTTGTGCATTACTAAAAAATGTTTTGTCTGTTGTCCATGCTCCAAGACGTCTGTTTCGTACAATTTGTTCATTTCAGGTACTGGTTGGTCTTCAGGAGTAGATATTGCAATTTGAGCTATTCGGGGGTTTATATGATTAGTGTGGAGTGTGGAATCTTTCTGTGTTATGTTTCCTGTTGGTGGTAGGGTTCTATCACTGGAATAACCGGGATTTAATTTATTATGTCTGAACCTGATCGTTATGTATAACGAAAGTGCTTTACTCAATAAGTATGTACCAATGTTTTTCATCACATTACTATATATCTGTGAAGATGTGTCACATTTAAGTGATTATTACACTCAAAAACTTTCACAGAGTTCTTATATTTGCGCAATTCTTTGGTTAAGAATAAATTGTTTTCGTACGAGAGTTGAATCCTTCCCCAGTTATTAGTAAGGTATGGCTCAGTAATTACGATGGTGTTTGTGTGTGCTACATTGTCCACAAATATTTCAATATTTTTGGTATTAATTTCACATTTATTCAGCCAGATAATAAGCCAGTCGTTTTTTGTGAATTTTTTGGAATTCACCACTGCAGTCTTCAGGATTTCGGCAGTGTCTGCATGTGTCTTGATAATAGATTCCACTGAAAATTGTTCATTTTGATTTGTGAGATACGAAGCCATATTTTTTCCATAGTAGTTTGATACAAGAAATATTTTTTTCTGGGGGAGGAGGGGCTTAATCTCTGAGATGTCTTTAATTTTTTAATTTGTAGCATGGCATTCTCTTTTCTTTAAATTTTTTTCTGCTGTTTCCAACATTCCTTTTTTCCTTTTATTTTTCCCACTTGCCGGTTCGTCTTCCCAACAGGTTTTCAAATGTTTCTGTTGAAGTGGATTTGTTTAACATTTCTTTACCTTTTAATTTTACCTTTTGTGAATTCATCTCCGCCACTGACTATCTCGATTGTATGAAGATCAGTTGAAGTAGATTTATGGCTTATTGATGTAGTTGTTTGTGTACTGGTTGTTTTTGTTAGCTTCGTTTTTTCATGGCTAATGACCATAGCAGTCGATGCCAAAACACCAAGGAAAAAAAAAATAGGAGAATTTATGAATAAACAATAATTTTTAGTTCAAGATACAGTTGTAAAATTAACACTTTGTTATTAACCTTTTTAATATTTATTACTTTGCCAAGTTCATTATTGCCAACAACAAAAAGCTAGGGATATTTCATCAAAAACGCATCAATGCTGGGAAAACACTAGATCGTGTGCATGCTCACCCCGCGTTTTTGACGCAAACCGACAGGAACAGGTGTGAACGTCGACAGAAATGCATTTCTCATGCAAGGTCAAAAAAATCGTCCTTTTTATCTCTTGTAGTTTTTGCAGTTTCGTCTTGGAGTAGAGCATATTGTTGGAAGGGTTATGGAGTGGGTTATTTGGGTGTCGTATTCTAGTTATGGAACGAAGTGCAGAGGTTTTGGCAATCTGTATGTTCTTCTTTGCAGTATTTCGCAACTTGAGGTACAGAGGATGGCCATATCCCAAAGTTGGTCGGCAGATTGACCTATATATTTTGCTGGCAGTTGAGGTATTGATTCCCTGGTTTTTATAAGTTACTGTTCTGAAATGTTTTGCTCTTGTTTTGACCTTTATATTTGCCAATGCGATGTTATGATTGAAATTTAGCTTGTTATCCAAATATACTCCTAAGAATTTTATTGTTGTGCGAGGTTGGATATGATGATTATCGATTATGATGATGGGAGGATTGTCTGATGGGATATGGTTGAAAATTATAATTTCAGTTTTTAGTGGGTTGATCTGTAGCCCCAATTTGTTGAACCATGCCTGGGTGCGATTTACCAATTCCTGTAGTTGGTTTTTGGCAGTACCCTTGGATTTATAGTGTGATACTAGAGCAGTATCGTCTGCATAAGGTGAAATGTAGGACTTGGGATTTCTAACATTTGGTTGCAGGCTTTTGAAGTCAGCACAGTATATGTTGTACAGATTGGGAGACCGAGCGGTACCTTGTGTTACTACCTGGGTGGCACTGAATTCCCTTGAGAAAACATTTTTGATTTTTACTGTCATTCTTCTGCTTGATTGAAAACCAGAAAAATAGCATTAGAGAATTTGTTGTTGGTTCTAGCCTTTTGTATGTTGGATGTTAGTATGACCAAGGGGTGAAGCGTGGAACAATTTTTACGGAATCCAAATTGGTGCGTAGGAATATCGTTTTGTACCATTTTTGACAGTTTGCTCTTGATAATTTTTTCTAGCAATTTTCCTAGTGCTAGTAGCAGAGTGATTGGTCGGTAGTTGTTGGCTCTGGAATGATCAGAGTTTGGTTTAGGGATCACAATAATTGTTCCTCTTTTACAAATATCTGGAAAGAATTAGCTATAGCTGCAGACATTGAATATTTTCATTATACTGAGGTGTACAACATAATCAAGTTTTTTCAGTACTGCCCAAGGTACATTATCTAATCCAGATGCAGAGTTTCTTTGATTGTGTAAGATTCTAAAGTATTCTTCTTCATCTGTTCCAAATTCGTGATTCTCTGGAATAATCCTGAAATATTCTTCATACCATCTGTTGACTAATTCAAAGTTTTCCTGATCATAATTCGGATGAGTTGCTTCAGTGAAATTCTCTTGAAATTTTTCTGCAAATATGTTCGCCTTATCTGTGTCAGAACTGTATAACTGCCTGTTTTCTTTTATTGTTGCAATTTTGTTGCAGGGTTTATAAGAGGAACACTTTTTTATTTTATTCCAGTAGTTACACCTTGTTGATTATTTATTTCCTTAGATGTTTCCAACCATTTGCTCTCTCTGTATTGGTGGATTAATTTCTGAATGTCATTATTGTATTTGTTAATTTGCTGTTTTATAGCTGGATTCTGGGAAGTTTTATATTCACGATACATTCTTCTTTTATTTTTGGTCAGATCAGTTATGAATGGGGGCAGCTCATGTAGGTTAGTAATACATTTTTATGTCTTGTAGCATATTGATGGTTTTGATGAGTCATGTCGAAATTGAGAATAATTTCACGTCCCGATTTATCTGCTCTCAGACCAAGTACAAATGCTAATAGTTGTTCCTCAAGACGTGTTATATCAATATTATTTTCGTCAATTTTATTTATATTCCCATGTCCATCATGCGCTGAGACACTAATTTCGTGAGATAAGAAAGTTTTAATAAAGCTACAAATATTTATGCTATTATAAACCTAAACAATAATGTGTAATATACCGTTGGAAAGAGCATTTTCTCTTGATCAATAATCACTAATAATATCGGTTGATATTAGAATTCAAACACGAGCTATATAGTGAAATGTAGGAGAGTGTCACGAAACTTTGGTGGCCATATTGATAACATCATCAACACTGCTAGAGGGCCAGGAAAATGTGAGTCCCAGAATTTTTGAACTCGTCTACATGTACTATCTGTATTCAAAGTGGTTGCACAAAAAGCCCTGTTAGTCAACAGGAATCTGTCTGGACTGTATTTAAAATGAAATTATTTTCTTGAACTTTTTGACATGTATTTTATTTTTTCGTAATGTCACAAATCTTTTTAAATTGTTTCTGTAACTAACTAAAATCGAAAGAAAAAACTATCGGATGTATCTTGATGTAATTCTGTATATCGAACATCCCGGCCGCCTTGAAATGATATTTTCAACTAATAAGTCCGTGTTGAAACACCACAAGTCCACAAGTGTTTTAATTGTATAATGGCAGTAAGCACAATTTAGAAAGTGCACGTTTGGTAGTAGAACCATCACTGAATTTAATAGTCTCTACTCGCGTAATGTTATCAGTTCCTGGGTGAATATCCAGAACTCTGGCAGTCTTCCACTTTAACGGGGGAAGATTGTCATCCTTGACCAGTACCAAATCACCTGGATTGAGTTTTGTATGACCACCTTGGAACCATTTTTGCCTCGCTTGTAATTCAGAGATATACTCCTTGCTCCATCGTTGCCAAAAATGCTGCATAATTTGCTGGAGTTTCTTGAAATGTGATAGACGATTTTCGGGTACTTGAGTGAAACAAGGTTCTGGTATAGAGGCGATAGGTCTGCCTATTAGAAAATGTCCAGGACTAAGAGGAATGTAATCATCGACATTCGATGACATTGGAGAAATGGGTCTGAAATTGAGTACGCCTTCGACCTGTACTAAGACAGTCATAAAATCTTCATAATGTAATCGGGTATTACCTATAACCTTCTTTAAATGTGATTTACAACATCTTACCCCACTTTCCCAAAGCCCCCCAAAGTTTGGTGCTCTAGGAGGTATGAAATGAAAATTAATACGACCTCAGACACAATTTTCCTTTCAATATCTACAGACTCTGCTTGCAAAAATTTTGCAATTTCTGAACGTGCCCCTACGAAATTAGTCCCATTGTCGCTATAAAAATCAGTAGGTTTACCTCGCCTGCAAATAAAACGTTTGAAAGTGGCTAAAAATGCATCACTCGTCAACTCTGTCGAGCTCAAGATGTATTGCCTTAACCGTCATACATATGAAGAGAGCAACATACACCTTAATCAATTTAGGGTTTCGGGTCTTACAATCCTTAAGTAAGAATGGTCCTGCATAATCACAACCAGTATGTGCAAAAGGAAAAAACTTATTGACTCGATAGTGAGGTAAATTACCCATCAAATATTCAAGTGTCTTGGGTTTCACTTTGAAGCAAACAAGACATCGATGCACAGTTGATCGTGCAAGACTACGCCCTGATATTGCCCAATACTGCTGTCTGACAGTATATAGTAGTTGCTGTGGTCCACAATGCAATGAAACTTTATGATGATACTCGAGTATCAATTTAGTCAGCTTATGCTTATTATGTAAAACAATCGGAAACTATGCATCATAATTGATTTTTGCATTCTGGATTCTGCCACCAACCCTGATGAGATTGTCTTTGTCCATGAATGGATTTAAAGAAAGAATTGAACTTTCTTTAGCTATTTGTCGCTTGTTGAGAAGATTAAGATATTCTTCTCTGAATGATTGAACTTGAGAAATTCTTATTAATTCTGGTGTAGTCAAATTACTACAAATAATCTTATTCTTCTCTAACTTGTCAGTTCTCACATTATTGATAAATCGATAAGAATAGCCCAAAACTCGAATTAATTTGGATAGTGATGAGAAACGTAAAAACAAATCAAATTCTAAAATATTCTTGAGTATTGCAGTATTGGCAACAACTCGTTGCTCAGGCAATGCTGTCACTGAGCCTTCATCTACACTAATTAATGGTAAGTCACTAGTTCTTAGCCAAATTAGACCTTGAAACCACAGATCATTGGAGAGCAAGTTCATAGCTGTGCTACCACGTGACACCAAGTCAGCTGGATTATCCTCTGATCGAACGTGGAACCAGTCATTTGGATTTGACAATGATTGAATCTCGATAACTCGATTCTTCACGAATGTTTTAAAATTGTCAGGACTACCCTTGATCCAACATAAAGTTATGGTGGAATCGCTCCAATAATAAATTCTATCAAAATTTATATTAATAGTGTCCAGTACCTTTTTTGTCAGTCTGGCAGATGTCAGTGCACCTGCAGTTCTAGTCTAGGTAAAGTCGGCTGTTTCGTTGGAGCAACCTTACTCTTAGCACAGAGTAAATGAGAGGAAAAACTGCCACTGCTGTTAATACAACGTATGTAAATAGCTGCCCCATATGCCTTTTCAGACGCGTCAGAAAATGCATGTAACTCCACACGCTTAAAATTGTCACAAAGAATAATTCTAGAAATCTTCAGGTCATTAAGATATTTCATGTCTAAACAATAGTTATTCCATTTGACAAGTGAAGGTTCCGGAACTTCAGAGTCCCAGTCAGATTTTTCCTTCCATAAACTTTGAATGATTAACTTAGCAACAACGATAACTAGTTGAACTAACCCTAACAAATCGAAAATCTGACTTGAAATTGACAATATCTTGCGCTTAGTTACAGCAAGCTGTACTGAAAAGTCTCGAATTTGGTACTGAATAGTATCAGTGTATGCGTTCCAGTATAAACCCATTTTTTTATTCTGTTCACTCTCACCTAACGGTAAGATACTAGCATGTGAATTATCATGTATTTCGAAACTGTCAGAAAAATCTCTTTTATTAGATAACCACTTTCTCAAACTGAAACCTACACTTGCTAAAATCTTTGTTATGTCTCTTTGTAGTCTCAATAGTTTCGTCTCGTCGTTTGTGCCTGTCAGGAGATCATCCATGTACATGTCATTTCTTATTATTTGCGTTGCTGATGGAAACTCATTCTCGAATTCACTAGCTACCTGATGTAGACAGCGAACTGCCAAGAATGGGCTTGATGCCATGCCATAAACCACCGTATTCAGTTCGTAACAAATGACATCTCCTTTATCTGAACGACATAGTATACGTTGGTAAGGTCGTTGTTTTGGATGTATCCAGATCTGACGAAACATTTTCGAAACGTCTGCGTTTAGAACATATTTGTGCGTACGAAACCTGGTTAAAATAGAAACTAAGTCATTCTGAATAGTAGGGCCCACAAACTGTACCTCATTGAGACTTAGCCCGCTTGAAGTCTTACTAGAGGCATTGAAAACTACCCTCAAACGACATGTCAAACTCGACTCTTTAATAATCGCATGATGTGGTAAGTAATAACTCTACTGTCCTCACTGCTGCGCCAGTCTTCATCAGTCAACTGTGTCATGTGACCAAGACTCTCATATTCTGAAATAAATTCAGAATATTCGTGTTTCAAATCTAGATTTTTCACAAATTTCCTATTCAAGTAATCCAAACTACGCAAAGCCTGCCCTTTTGAGTCACATAATGCTGGTAAATTGTCCTTGAATGGAATCTGAACTATAAACCTACCCGTCGAGTCTTTTTCGTACGTATTCAAAAAATATTTCTCACAATAATTGTCAGAAGTATTAGGAACTACAGGCTCCTCAATCTGCCAAAATTTCACCAAGGTCTGGTTTAGCATGTCATCATCAATTGCCAGATTACAAGTAAAACGTCTCGTAATTTTAGGAAATGTCAAGTCGCCACCTATGACCCAACCCAACTGAGTCTTTTGCAAAGTTACTCGACCACTAGTTTTGATCTGCTCCATTAGCAGAATATCATAGAATGCATCTACACCTAATAAAATGTCAATATCTCGTGAGATATTAAAAGTCGGATCTGCCAATGGGACACCTTTAGGAATTTTAACTAATTTGGCACTGAAAGAAATGAGAGAAAGCGAATTTGTCACTTGTTTTAAAACTAAGCACGACAATTATCGACTATAGTTATTAGTTCTTGAGTGAATGGTTAACTTAGTCTGGTATTTAATCGAAATATTATTTGAATTGCCAATGCTTGAAATGTCAAAACTCGTTGAAAATAATTTCGCTCCTACTTTCTGTGAGAATTCTTCAGAAACAAAGTTACTTTGACTTCCTGAATCCACCAAAACTCTAGCCTGATATGGTTTATTATCAGCGCCTATAACAGTCACTAAAGCTGTTGAAAGAAGGGAATAAGTAGTTTGTCGAGTAAGTCCTGCAAATGAGTCTAATTCATTTTCCGAACTGTCAGTGGTCTGAACAGAATTGAAATCTACACCCTCCGAAAGTTTATATAAATCTGCAGTGCCATCGGGTTTCCGATGGTCACCTTCCCTCATGAGATAGCTCGGCGAGGTAGATGCCACAGGTTTCTCTGTCTTCGTTTTGCACATAGCAGCCGTATTCGCGCTGCCGTCATGAGTGGAATTGAGTGGTTTGACATCGTCGTTGGTTTGTCTGTAACGATGTAATAAAGAATTATGCCACTGACTGCAAATTCTACAGCCCATTTTTTGACACTCCTTTACCATGTGATTCGGATTGAAACAATTTAGACACTGTTTCAATTTTCTTATTTCCGTATTTCTATCATCGATTGAAAGATTTTTAAATGTATCGCAAAAGAATATCGAGTGGTCTGATTTACAATAGTAACAGGGAAATTTCCTTGGTTGATTTGTCGTCGCAAATGAACCGCGATGTCTATTTGTCTGTTTGATGTCTTTTTTCTCTGCCCTGTCAACTGTCTGTCCTTTAACAGATAACCTATGATTTCTAGTCAATTCTAATTTTTCGAGTAAAGCACATTTATTTTTTAGAAATTCATGTATCTCCTTCCACGTCGGAAATGTGCTCTTTATTTTATATGCTTCCCACTCCTTCCTAGTCTGATTATCAAATGTATTAACTAGAATCGCTATTGAAAGCATATCCCACTTGTCAGTCGGTTGATTCAATGCTTCTGCGACCTAACGTTACGATTGAATGTGTCGAAAAGTTTTCTTAAATCACTATAGGATTCCCTTGATAACACTGGAGCATCTAAAAGCCCTTGAATATATGTGTCAACAACAAGTCTGTTATTCTCATAACGCTCTGTCAGAAGTGACCAAGCTACATTCCAATTTTTATCAGTAATTAGTAGTGAACCGATTAAATCTAAAGCTTCGTCATTCAAGCAACTACGTAAATATTGTAATTTCTGAACTGGAGGAGCTTCTCCAACCAATGCCAGAAAGACATCTTTAAATTCTAGCCACTTGTCAATTTTACCTGAAAAGGATGGAAGTTTCATAGGCGCTAATTTACTAGAGTAAACCTTATCATGATTACAGCGGCCCTGGGACGATCTCGAAGCTGACTGAGTCGACTTAGCTGCCTGAATTGATTTGGTTTTATTCGATTTCTGCGAGCTGTTAGAATTTGAAAGTTTTTGATTCAAATTGCACGAGCCTTTTCATAATCATCAAAATAATTCTTTTCATCAAGCTCTTGGGCCTTTTGATCAGCCGATAAATGTGTTAAAGATTGTAACACGCTAGAAATATCTAATTGTACCAACGAAAAGTCATCATATCCTGGCACAAACTTATCTAATTTAAACTTCAAATCATTATAAGTAAGTTCTGATAAATTCTCAAAGTCAATCCTTTCAATAAATGTCTTGAAATTAGTAAGATTTCGTCTGATCTGAGCCCTTTTAAATTTATGAGATGAAAGTTGATTTTCTTTGTCTTCTGACATACTTTGTCAAGTAAAAAATTAGTCAAACCCAATTATAAAATGAAAATATATGATCCGTCGATCAATTCTATTCAATCAACAAAGAAGAATACGACCTTGTTTCTCCTTCAAACTGCCGGTTTTCTGCACAATGTCGATGCACTTGCGTAACTGTCTATTTCTGCACTAGTCTGCGCTGCCCAGTAAAGGATATGTGAAAATACTGCCGAGAAATCAACTTGCTTAACATTCGCGTCGTTGATTGTCCTGTTAAGTTTATATAAGCGTCGATATAACTCAATTGCTGCCAATAAATAATAATTGTGAATTGTCCACACTGCCGAAAATTGTCAAAACTGCCGAGCCGATTCACATAAACATCCGGTTCGAAGGACCAGAAATTAATGTACAAAAAGCCCTGTTAGTCAACAGGAAACTGTCTGGACTGTATTTAAAATGAAATTATTGTCTTGAACTTTTTGACATGTATTTTATTTTTTCGTAATGTCACAAATCTTTTTAAATTGTTTCTGTAACTAACTAAAATCGAAAGAAAAAACTATCGGATGTATCTTGATGTAATTCTGAATATCGAACAGTGGTGCATTGGTTGCCAGTTGACCTTTGAACGTGTAAGCCATGCACGAGACCGATGAACAAGCTGGGAATCGAACCCACGACCCTACGCTTGAGGGGCTAACGATCTACCAGCCCAGCCGTCCAGCACGGCCCATAATTATGATTACAAATTTTACCCATTTCTTATATTAATATTATTTGAGTTGTACTTTTTGTAAAATATTGAAAAATTCTCTTATCAAAATCAAAATTGGTAACACAAGGCGCGTATCAAATACAGGAGATATAAATTATGTCGCATTGATGTAAAGAATCGTTATTTTGAATGGATTTGTAGAAACTCCCAATTGAGCCTTAGGGTGCTGTAGGTTTTACAGTTTTCTTACAGTTGAAAAGCAAATGCACCACCAAACAATTATCAAGACATTCAAGACATCAGATTTGTTTTTTTGAATAAACTTTAAGCAGCAACTTTGTTTCTTTCCTATTCTCCAGATACAATGCAGCAATATTTCATCAAAACTTCCTTCCTATTCAACTTCTTCAAAGTTTCTTGACAGATTCTATGAGTTTTCAACCCACCATCTGCAAACTAAATAATAATCAAGAAAACCTTTACAAGTTTGTTCTATTACATTTATATAGATTTTTATAGTTATTTTTTGTTTTCAGACTGGAAGGTTAACAAATGATGACATTTTTTTAGTCACATTCAACCAATACTTGAAATAACTGTTTCATTGTCAAACTTTTGACTTGTTTAATAGACAATTCTATTTGTAAATATCTACCTTATGGATTATGATTGCAATCCTAAAATGGAATTTCAATGCTTTTCGATGAAGTGTATTGGTATTAAAGGTAATCTATAATAAAAACATTGCACTTATGCCTCAGAAACTGACTTGTTTACTCTGTACAATTTACCATTTTCACGAGTATGTATCAGAATGAAGAAAAAAGTGCAATTTTTTCATATTTAAGTATACAATCTGGGAAACGCTTTTGACTAACTTTGTGGTACTGTTTAGTTTCTTTGTGTATTATTAGAGGATGAATAATTTGGGTCCCATACCTCTTTTGCTCGACTTCCAAACCTAATGAGAGGTATAGAACGGAAAATATTATTGACCTTTGGACACTTAATTTAATTTTCGTTATTTCTATCCATAAGATCCACTTCGATGGCTTAACGCTACTAACCCACAACTGAACAAAAAAAAATGCCATAACGGAAGAGAATTTGCAAATATACAGGGTGTTTCATAATAAATGCGCAGGATGTGATAGCTCGTCCAAAAATATGAAAAAAAGTATCTATTAATTTACCCTCTAATATGCACCATTTTCGAGATACAGGGTGTTGAAATTTTAAAAAAATAATCTTTTTTTGCGAATATCTCTGGAACCGTTTATCGCACAGAAAACAGATTTCGTAGGCATTTTCTACTCATAAGAAGCTATGTTTTGTGTGTTATTCACTGATTTTTTGCGTTCTTCCCTTAAAAATTACCACATTTTCCAGAGTATAATCTACCTGGTAAATGAGACCAGAGAACAGAGACATACTGGATATTCTCAAACATTTATTGGACATTGCCATGCAAGGTATTACTTAAGCAGAATTGAACTGTTCTCTTACAAATATTACGACACTGGGTACCACCTATTCACTAATCTGTGGTATACTCTGAGGAACGAAAAAAACACAATTTAGATTTTTCGCAGATACGGGCATTGAGCCATGGATATGAACCATTGCTTCGTAGACTATCATTGATTTCAACGGTCATTTGAGGTAAGAGGTTCTTATTTCCTCAAATCAGCATTGCTCATAAACAATATACCTATACTTACATCAAATGAAAAAGCATTGGAACTTCGAATATGACGAAAAAAAAAATGTTTTTCTACGACAGTGCGTAAACTAATACTTTTTCGCACAAGTGCGTAAAAAAATCACCTGTGCGTAAAATCATCAACTGTGCGTAATAGTATATTACGTATCAAGTGTTGTAAAAAGCATATTACGCACGAATGGAAAAATTGCGCACGAGCCGCGTAGCGGTGAGTGCGGTAATTACATGAGTGCGTAATTGCTTTACAACACGTAATACGTACTATACTTTTTCTACGACTCTTATATACTGGACGGTGCGTTTGATTAAGCTTTAAGTAATAAAAAAATGAAGGTAACTAACGCAGTTTATGGTTTAATTTTCAACAACAACAAATTAAATCTAAGAAAATACAATTTTGTACTATATAGCATAGAAATGATGAACAGAGCGAGGAGGGTTTAAATGTTTTGGTCAATATATTAAAATAGGCGAGCAATACATTTTCGGAGTACGTACTCACGTGGTTATCCATACTCCATTCCATAAATTTTTTATAGGCTTTTTCATATCTATCCTTTGATTTTTGCGGCAGAATATTCTCCATAGCAGAAGCAGCCTGAAGAACAATTTCCGGTGGCGTTGCGCTCATTTCATTATCGGAGTTGCTCATATTTGTAGATATAAAATTAAAGATCGGATTATAATTTATGAAGTATCGATTTGAACTTCAAATCTCAAAAAGTGACAATGTCACTGTCAAATATTTAAAACGCAAGACAGATAAATGTCACGATTTGAGTGGTTCAAGAGGCAACTTGATTGTTACCTATTATACTAGCCATCATATCATGACGCACAGTTGTGCGTTTTTATTCTTTACGCACAGTTGTGCGTAAGAATGGATTTACTTATAGAGTGAACTGTTTGTAAAACAATGTTTACTAACATAGGAGTAGAAAAAGTAATTTTTTACACTGTTCATACATTTACGCATTTCTGAAAAATACAGTATTTTGCGTCAAATATAACTCGGAAGTCTTTATTTGATAATACGACGACAAGTCTTATCATTAAACATTCAAGTTAATGATATAATTGCTACAATTTGGCAATATAACTGTTGAAGAAACAACTTTGTATGAAACACTTTCGTAAAGGGCTTTTTACTCGCGTGTTTGTTGAACTCGGCTGCGCCTCATTCAACAAACTTAAAAAAGTCCTACTTTACGAACTTGTATCATAAATAGCTATTATAGGTTAAGTAAATATTACCTACTTTATACCACAAAGAACCTTTCATTCTTAGATAAAATAGTGTTCACGAATATTTTCTAGTAGTGAGTTTTCTTCTTCGTGTATATTCAAAGGAAAAACTCGGAAAGATTATTTCATTTCCTTTAAAAAGAAAAAAATATTCCCCGGCACTGCCGTTGGGTCTGACAGGTAAACAAAGTTAGTCATTTGTCATCTAAATGAAAAGGCCTAATTGATAATGGAAGAACTATAATAAATTTTGTTTAACTGTTTGAAACACTGAAATAATACACTGACATATTATGTCAACACTGTCAAGTGTCAAATTAAAAAAATATTTGCAAAAACGTCGAGACTGTTGCAAATATTGTGTTCCGTTAGCTGGAATTTGTACGAATATACAAAAAAAACATTTGACAGGTTCCCGAAAACTAAAGAACTTGCGCAAAAATGGTTCTTCCATTTGAATATTCCCAACGACAAACTAGAACTCTTTTATCGTAAAAGAATTTTTGGAGATCATTTTAAAGAGAGTGAAGGATCGGAAGACACCGTACATGTCAAAACTCTGTGATGTTGGTGAGTTCCATTCTCGATATTTAAATTCGAAATTTCATCATGTTTCCTTTCTAGACCCCATTATACAGGGTGGGGCACCGAAAACGAAACAGATCGAATATCTTCAAAACACATATTGTGTTGTGAAAAAAATGCAAAAACACGTCGATTTTTAATCCAAGGGGACATCTTCCTATCATAACCTCAACTGTTATTCGGTGACAATGCATTATGGAATTTTTCTAAGGGAAAAAATAAAATGGCGGCTACAAAATGGCGGACATGATTGGCAATTATGGTCCGATTCGATTCAAAATTGATATGTGGTGGTTTTCAGGGTCGGAAATTATGATTTTTTTTGTTGATGCAAAAAAACAAGATGGTGGTTACAAGATGAAATTTGTAATCATGGTCCGATTCGAATCAAAATTTGTATGTGGGGATTTTCAGGGTCGGAAATTATGATTTATTTGTATATGCAAAAAACAAGATGGCGGGCGAAATTTGTAATTATGGTTCGATTCGACCCGGCACCGAAAACGAATTCTTCAAAACACATGTGTGGTGAAAAAAATGCAAAAACGCGTCGATTTCAAATCCAAGGGGGACATCTTCCTATCATAACCTCAACTGTCATACCACTCTCCCCACCCCTTGGTCACTCATACAATTTGGATAGGAAAAGTACCAAGTGTGACACAGAATTGAAAAGGTAATTCCATAATAATAATACTTTATTGACCCCAAGAAACATTTATGCATATAGAGGGATATAAAAAAAAGTATACACTGAATAATAATAATAATAATAATAACTCGTCTTTATTCATCAGATGCAGGAACAAATAAAACAATATATATAATAACAAATAAATAAATATATAAAATTATAATATGAAATTACCTTAATACCTAATCTGCAAATATGAAAGGCGGAGTATCAGCAGAATGCTGTTTTTCAACTCAACCCAATACAACCCAATACAATACTTATGAAACACAAATTGAAGAAGAAATTAAACAATTGATGGAAATTAACAAGATATATCTCAAAGTTTCAAAACTGAAAATGATGGAATCAGAAAAGATTTATTATTTGTTCTAAACTCAACTCATTAAGTATTTTTTCAAATTAATTTTGAATCGGATTTTACCATAATTTTTCAATTCATTGGGTAATTCATTTTAAAATTTTATTCCGTTACATAGTATTGATTTTTGACCGATATTTGTCTTCTATTCATTGTTATGTTGTTGGAATATCTGGTTGAATAATTATGTTGATCTCAATTTTTTTTTTCGTGTGTTTTGGCATCGACTGCTATGGTCATTAGCCATGTGTTCTTATAGGCCTTGTTACTAACTCCATACGCCACCTTAGAAGCAGCACTGTTAATTGGAACGCAACAGTGAATCGTGCAGGACTCACCCTAGTCGAGCCACGAGATTTTAATAATTTAATCGGTTAAATTAAATTAAAAAATCCCAGCCCAACCAGGGTTCGAACTCCGGACCTTTCGACTCAGAGTCGGACGCTCTAACCACTGCGCCACGCCCCGACATTGATCACTATTGATATTGAATATTAAATTAGAATGTATCATATTATTTTTAACTAAATGAATGAAGGTAAACAATTCATTTTATATAATGAATGAATATCCAGAAGCTTTTTTGGTTTATACAAATTAGCAGTTGACTCATATGAGCAATTAATTTGTTGCTGCACCCCAAATAGAAATCAAGTATTGTAATGAATAAACTAACGAAAAATAAATGTTCTTGAGATGTTAAAGGGGTAAAGTTCTCATCTTGAAAATAATTCCAATAATTGGAGAAATCTGTTTCCTTAAAACCTCTATATGTTTTAACCACCATACATTTTCATCTACAAAGTCCCAGAAATTTTAATGTGGGAGAGTATTGTATATTTTCATTTGTTAATGTTATTTTTTCAAGATCGCTTGTCATATTACTTTTGAGTTCACTCAATTTTTTTTCACTGTATATCATTGTTATGTCATCCGCAAACATTTTGATTCTTCCCGTCAAATCCAAATCAGCTAGGGAATTTATATATACCTATACAGGGTGGGGCACCGAAAATTCGAATATATTCAAAACGCATGTGTTGTGAATAAAATGCAAAAACACGTCGATTTTTAATCCAAGGGGGACATCTTCCTATCATAACCTCAACTGTCATACCTCTTCCCCTACCCCTTGGGCACTATCACCCAAACAATTTGAATAGGGAAAGTAGTAAGTGTGACACATCATTAAAAAGGTAATTTTATAAGGAATTCAGCCATGTCAATTTTTGCCATCTAACTTTTTATTTTGGCGCCCTCTTGCTGGAAAAACAATTGTTAAAAATTATAATACTGCATTTGCAAGCTATTTTGACATAAATTCGGTGACAATGCATTAGCGAATTTTTCTAAGAGGAAAAACAAAATGGCGGCTCCAAAATGGCGGACATGATTTGCAATTATTGTCCGATTCGATTCAAAATTGATATGTGGTGATTTTCAAGGTCAGAAATTATGATTTGTTCGACAATGCAAAAAACAAGATGGTGGCTCCGAGATGGCTGACGAAATTTGTAATTCTGGTCTGATTCGAATCAAAATTAGTGTGTGGGGATTTTCAGGGTGAAAAATTATGATATTTTTGTCAATGCAAAAAACCAAGATGGTGGACGAAATTTGTATTTGTGGTTCTATTCGATTCAAAATTGGCATATATGGGTTTTGCAAGTTGACAGTATGACTAAAATGAATGAATTAAATTGATGAAATGAAGCTTTTATACAAATGCACTAAAAAGAAAATACCATTTTTTTATATGTGAGACGTAGGTTATTCTGTGCGTAACAGATTCGAAAGCTTGCCGCGAGTACAAAATAGGTACTTTTGCGAGATAAAATTTTGTCACACATCTGAAAAAAAATATTATTTCCTTTTTAGGGCATTTGTATAAAAGCTTTTTTTATCAATTTAATTAATTCATTTTAGTCATACTGAAAACTTGTAAAACCCATATATGCCAATTTTGAATCGAATCTAACCACAATTACAAATTTCGCCCACCATCTTGGTTTTTACATTGATAAATTAACTCCTGTATAAAATGTGTCATTTAAAGATGACTGTATTGTCATTTTGACAGCGATAAAAAAGGTGCATCGTTTTTATCACCGATAAAAACGCCTGTTCCTCTTTAGCGTCTACATCTAGTATGCCTACGTCACTTTAATGTCTGCCCTGTCAGTTATTTAAGTATTGTTGATAGTTGATACTGAAACATTACAACATGAGTCGTTTTGGGGAAGTTTCGACTCAACAAATAACAAAAAATATAGAAAAAGCAATCCCGCAATCTACAAAAAATACTAAAGCGTCAATATGGAGACAATTTATATTCGGTCGTTAATTTATCTTGCCAAAAAACACTCGAGCTTTTCTTTTAAGGATAAATTTCTTCTTAACTCAAAATTTTTCCATCAGTAATTTTGCTCGAAAAACTGACATTTGACAAAATCGCTCGACGTTCGGTCTCGCGATTTTGTTTTTCCTCTTAAAATTACTGATTGGCAAAATTATTTCGTTAGAAAAAGAAATTTATCCGATAAAAAAAGCTCTTGTGTTTTTACTGTTGACAAAAATATCACATAATTTTTCACCCTGAAAATCCCCACATACTAATTTTGATTAGAATCGGACCAGAATTACAAATTTCGTCCGCCATCTTGGAGCCACCATCTTGTTTTTTTGCATTGACGAACAAATCATAATTTCCGACCTTGAAAACCACCACATATCAATTTTGAATCGAATCGGACCATAATTGCAAATCATGTCCGCCATTTTGGAGCCGCCATTTTGTTTTTTCTCTTAGAAAATTCCCTAATGCACTGTCACCGAATTTATGTCAAAATAGCATGCAAATGCAGTATTATAATTTGGAATACTGAACAGTTATTTTTCCCGCAAAAGGGCGCCAAAATAAAAAGTTAGATGGCAAAAATTGACATGGCTGAATTCCTTATGAAATTACCTTTTTAATGATGTGTCACACTTACTACTTTCCCTATTCAAATCGTTTGGGTGATAGTGCCCAAGGGGTGGAGGAAGAGGTATGCCAGTTGAGGTTATGATAGGAAGATGTCCCCCCTGGATTAAAAATCGACGTGTTTTTGCATTTTATTCACAACACATGCGTTTTGAAGATAGTCGGTCTGTTTCGTTTTCGGTGCCCCACCCTGTATAAGGAAAATAATAGGACCCAAAATTGACTCCTGTGGAACTCCACATAGAACAGTCTTTTGTGAACTACTCTTTTCCTCTAAATAAACAAACTATTTCCTTCCAGACAGGTAATTTGTAAACCACAAATGTATATTTCCCCTGATACCTATTTTATACAAAATTAACAACAAAATTTTGTGATTCACTGTATCAAAAGCTTTCCGCAGATCAAGTGACAATACAGGCCGTTTCTTTTATCATGTGGTAACATTGCTATATTCTAAACCGTAACAGATACGAAGACGATTAAATGGGAGAAAATGTAACTATTGTGGAGAACAGTACAATGGTCAAAGAAAATTTACAGGGAGTCTCGCCCTTCCCGAGTTATACAGGGAAAACTAAAAATGTTGTTATTTGTTTTTTACGAATAGAATTGTTATTTCTGAAAATATAAAAAAATGGAAAAGGAAAGTTTTAATGTATTCTAAATGTACTATAAAAATGTAATAATGAATCTTTGATTAAACGTTTCGTGTCAACACGGCCACCATCAACATTTCTTTTCAAATACGGACCTGTCTGTTTTAGTACAAATATTGATAAAGCGATAAAATCACAATTCAGTGGTATATCACACTTGATATTTTTATAACGTTTCATTTAAAATAACTAACATCATCAGTGACAACAATTTTTAATTACGGTCCTGTCGTTAGGTCGTTTATGGATTCCACAAAACCTAACTCTCCGATATAAAAATTATCAGTGACGCTTTGAATAAATGTATCTATTAAAATTATGTTTACACTATAATAAAAGATATCTGTAGTTTCAGAGACGAACGATAGCAATTTACCTCGGAAATAAACTTACTTTAGAGTAGAAGAAATCAAACAAACAGAAAACAATTTATTTCATATTGAATTTTTGAGTGAAAATAAAACCAATACAGAAAATGAATTCTTCATGATAACCTACATTAAATGCTCGAATTGCTGTTGAATGCACATAAGTTGTCTCTCCATACAATTTCTGTGGCAATTTTCTAGCATGATGGGTGTAATGCTATTACATGCATCTCTTATTTTTTGTTTGAGATGGTCGATATCTGTACTAGTTGTCGAAAAAACTTTATCCATTATGTATCCCCAGACAAAAAAATCTAAAGGAGTCAGGTCTGGGGATCGAGCTGGCCAGGCAATTGGTCCATTGTTTCCAATCCATTTTCTTGGGAATATTGCATCTAAATGTTCCCTTACTATTGCTGCATTATGGGGAGTGGCACCGTCTTATTGAAAATATTGTATTTCACGGCGGATGTTCAGTGGCAATTCATCTAAGTAGCCATCAAACTCATTGGATAAAAAATGTAAATACATTCCACCATTCAAATGCTCGTCGTAAAAGAAAGGACCTAGTATGTTTGTTCCCAAAATTCCCAACCAAACATTTATTCCGAACCTTTCCTGGAAATTGGTTTCTCTATGTAAATGTTCATTTGTATTATTCCACCTATAATGGATGTTTCTGTTAAACCAACCATTGTTGGTGAATTTTGATTCGTCCGTCCATATTATTTTATTACAAATATTTCCAACTTCCCTATTTCTACGTCTCAACCACATCGCAAATCAAACTCTCCTTCCGTAATCCCTTTCATTGAGGTGATGAACTTTGCATATCCTGTAGCATTTGTATTTGTTCTTTTTCAAAATATTTCTGGTAGATTTTACAGAAATCCCTAGTTCGTGGGCAATTTCTCGTTAAGAACAATCTTGATTAGAAATATTTTTGTAACTGACCAATCCTAAAGTGAAAAAAAATATTTTCGTCACTTTGTTAATCTTTATGAAGTATTTGCTTACCTAAAACATTTATTTGGTTCCGCATACTTCCAGTAACAACACATTTCCATGTTTTATTTCTATCAAATGCACCACAGTTTCTCAAATTTCTTTCTAATCGTCTAAACATTTGAATGTTTGGAATACGACGATTTGGGTATAGCTCACCATACATATTTTTTGCCAAAAGAGGATTTCTATTTGATTTTGCATAAGCATATAGCATATCAGTCCTTTCGTCATTTGAATACATCTTTGATAAGACTGAGTGTATAAACGACTGACAGTTCTTAACACATATCAACAACTCAAATAAATGAGGACAAATGCCATAGAAACCAAGCAAAGCCTACTTGTTTAAAAATGGTAAATGAAGTGAGATGCTATTTAATTGTACCATATCACACAATAGTCGTATTTTGACCAAAAACTAATATTTTCGTTACTTCCAGAATTGAGAATTATAGAAATATTCAGTATGATAATTGATTCAGAAGAAATCAGCCTTGAAACAAGGATTTCTGTAATACAAAAATGCCCAAGAAGGAAAAATACGAATGTTTGTTGTGTTGGGGTATCTTCTTATCGAAATTATTGGGTGAAGTCTGAAGTACCTATGCCAATAATTGAATAGGTTTTGAAGAAATCAAAATAATTTACAAAAGAACTAACGACAGGACCGTAATTAAAAATTGTTGTCACTGTGGATGCTAGTTATTTTAAATGAAACGTTATAAAAATATCAAGTGTGATATACCACTGAATTGTGATTTTATCGCTTTATCAATATTTGTACTAAAATAGACAGGTCCGTATTTGAAAAAAAAATGTTGATGGTGGCCGTGTTGACACGAAACGTTTAATCGAAGATTCATTGTTACATTTTTATTGTACATTTTAAATACATTAAAACTTTCCTCATACATTTTTTTATATTTTCAGAAATAACAGTTCTATTCGTAAAAAACAAATAACAGCATTTTTTATTTTCCCTGTATAACTCGGGAAGGGCGAGACTCCCTGTAAATTTTCTTTGACCATTGTACTGTTCTCCACAATAGTTACCTTTTCTCCTATTTAATCGTCTTCGTATCTGTTACGGTTTAGAATATAGCAATGTTACCACATGATAAAAGAAACGGCCTGTATACCAGAATCTAAATCTAGTTGAACTTGAGTTATAATATCTTGTGATGCTGAGTCTGTATCACTAAGGGCCAGTTTCACCGGTTCCAGTTAAACTCCAGATAACTAAGTTTAGACTGAGAATGACAATCTTCAAATTGTGTTCTAAGGTTCACATTCTAACCATCAGTTAATTAATCTGAAGCTTAACTGGAACATGTGGAACTGGCGCTAAATCTTCGAAAACCGTATTGACCATTAAACAATAAATTTGATTTTTTCGAGATATTACAACAACCTACAATGTACTGCTTTTTCTATAATTTTTGATAATACAGAAAGGATTGAGATAGGCCTATAATTCGCCAATTGATCTTTTTTACCTGCTTGAATATTGGTTTAACTTTGGCAATTTTGGATTTGTCATTTACTGTGCCTGTAGGGAAGGTTAAATTTATCAATCTACTTATCAGTGGTGCAATTTCTGATTTCAGCAATTTCACAATTATTAAATCCTAGAGTTTTTCTCGAATCTAAATCACTAATTATTTCTTCTAATTCTTCAGACTCAAAATGCTTGAAATACATGGAGCACAAATTTGAGTCCAATGGGAATTAAATTATTTTCTTGATGGGAGACTTGCTGCCAAATTCCAAATTCTTCACAAATATCTTGCAGACTGCTAATTCTTTTCCCATTCTTCGTGATATGTTGAATTTCATTTTTACATTTGGAATTGTTGTACAATATTTCATTCAGAGTCTTCCATATTGATTTTGGGGTAGCATCATTGAATTTTTCTTGGTAATATATCTTTTTTGATTCAATAACACTCGTTTTCACTAATTTATTGAAATATTTATAAGAGTCAATGAAAAATTGGTTGGCCGGATAATGCTTTTTTTTGTACCTAATAGAATTTATCACGAAGTTTAATGTATCTAGCAATTTTTTCATCAGACCAAGGTTTGGAGTTCTCTCTTGTTTTGATAACTCTTTTAATGGAACAATTATCAA
This sequence comes from Chrysolina oricalcia, assembly GCA_944452925.2. NCBI lineage: Eukaryota > Metazoa > Arthropoda > Insecta > Coleoptera > Chrysomelidae > Chrysolina > Chrysolina oricalcia. The sequence goes on from OX101819.2 coordinate 30,631,068, forward strand.
AAACAGTTAGAATGTCATTGTAAATATCATTTGGGTCATCAAATGTTTCAATATTTTCATTGAAAAATATCAATTCTTCTTTCAGTTTATTTCGTCAAAAACAGTGATAGTCTTGAAGTTGATTTTTTTGTTAATGTATTTGTTTTCTATATCAATATCTGCAACTATTAGTTTGTGATCACTTAAGGCACTGTTTATAATGGATATATAGGAGTTTTTATCACTTTTACTTAATACATGATCAATTAATGATGATCTGTTATTGAAGTCTCTGGTCGGGATATGGTCACTAAGAATTTTGAAATTATTGGAACTGCAAATGTCACTGTAAAGGTTAATTAGTTCATTGTTTTAAAATATTCATGTTCATATCACCAAAAATAAAACAGTCTTATTTATTATTACTCAAAAATTGAAGTTTGTTGGTCAAAAAGTTCAAAAAGTTACATATATTATCTTTTGGTGGTCGGTATATACCACATAGCACAATATTGAGGTTTGTTAACTTTATTTCAATGTTCACTGTTCTTGTTCATTATCTCAAATTCCATATTCTTCTCCAAAAAAATTCCTATACCACCTCCACGTTTAGACCTTGACGCAAAACCTGAATTGAAGTTCATGAAATTGAAATATATTTCTTCTTTGTTGATCCACGTTTCAGTGATTATTACAATATTTGCATCAATCATATTAATGATTAATTCTATTTGTTCCATTTTATTATTTATCAGTTGCTAGATGATTTACTGGATGGTTGGTTTGGTATTTTGAGTTCGTAGTCATACAATTATGGCATTTAGGGTTTTCAGTATTATCACAGAATTTATCTTCATGTTGACCAGAACATCTTGGACATACTATTTGATTCCTACAATTTTTATGGGAGTGATTAAACTTGAAACATTTGCCACACTGTGTAATCTCGTTATTTTGATAAACTCTGAGATTCTGCCATCCAATGGACATTTTGTAGTCATTATTTGCTATTTTTGTAACAGTCTACCTCCTACCTCTGCAAAGACCGTATAACAATTTTTGAATTGAATGTATTGTAGATATATTATGGAAAAAATAGTCTTCTTCGGTTATGATTATTTTTGATCCCGTATATATATATATATATATATATATATATATATATATATATATATATATATATATATATATATATATATATACAGGGTGTCCCAATTCCACACGGATTTACTGGGAAATGACAAATTATTTTCGGAAACTCTGAAACACGTCGATTTTTATTTCTAGGGGGACACATGTCAGTGATGAATTTAGTCACGCAACTTCATCCCCCTGACAGGGGCGGCTACCCCATTGCGAATCATCTTAGGGAACTTGGGTCGAGTGACACATCATCTTAAAGCTCTCGTCATTCTCTATCCAAACGTTTATATTTTTTCAAAATCGAATGACTGGTAATTGAGATTAGTGTGGTAATAGGTTTAATTTAAATAATCAATATCGTACCTGTTCTTATCGAAATTCAATTTATTAATTGCTCGAAATGAGCCCCTCCTACCTCCATACAATGATAAAGTCTACTTTCGAAACTATTACGAACGTTTTCCAATACTTCTGGAGTTATTCTGCCGCACTCGTTTACAATTAGACCACGTAGATCCTCTAGTGACTCTGGCGGAGTGGCAAAAACTTTGGTTTTGAGATGCCCCCATAAAAAATAATCCAACGGGTTGAGGTCCAGTGATCTAGCTGGCAATTGGTCCTCGTCGCCCTATCCAATGATTGGTATATCGTTCATCCAGAAAGTTTCTAACCGCCACTGCATAGTGAGGTGGTGCTCCATCTTGTTGAAAATGGAGGTTGTCTTCCGAATAATCTCCATCGTTTTCGATAATATCCGTTATCATGGGATCGATGGCATTCTCAAGAAGATGTAAATACATTTGTCCATTCAAATTATCATCTATAAAAAGTGGTCCAATAATATTTTTGCCAAAAATACCACACCAAACATTCAACTTCTGCGGAGTTTGTGTGTGGACCTCACGTATTAACCTCGGATTGGTATCGCTCCAGTAGCGGCAATTGTGACGATTTACGTTTCCATTAACAAAAAATGTACTCTCGTCTGAAAAACAAATATTGAAGAGCAAATTGGGATTTGTTCTCAGACGCTCAGACATTTCCTCACAAAACTGTTGACGTCTGTCAAAATCGTCTTCGTTCAGTTCATGTACAAGTTTTAGTTTGTATGGATGGAATCGATGTGACTTGAGAATTCTCTGAATACTCGATCGCGCTACACCTGACGCGTCAGCCAAGCTTTGAATACTTTGAGTAGGATCCATAGCCACGTGTCCCAAAACCGCTACCTCAACAGCCTCGTTCCTTATCAGACGTTCAGGATGATGTTTCTGGTTTCCCACAGACCCAGTTCTTTCGAATTTCTCAATCAACGTTTGAACATAGGTATGAGATGCATTTTTCCCTGGATGCCTTGTATTGAAAATTCTAGCTGCAGCTCTTAGACAATCATCATTTTTGTAGTAAAGTTTCACTAACTCAATTCGTTCTTCTAATGCGTAAACCATTGTCAGGCAGAAACTTAACTCACAGAATACGAATCAAATGATATTTCCATAAGAATCATGCGAACTGTGAATTCATGCTGAGAACATACACGCAGGAGAACCATAAAAAACAGGTATTTTTTGTCTATGAAAAAGTCAACAGAACAAAAACTAGAAATATGGTTTCCGGGCTTCAGTGCCGTGGTCGGTTCACCTCTGTGGAGGAGGTTCCTTTGGACGTTTCGCTCACAATTGGGGTGGGCATCTTCCGCTTGTAATGTTGTATTCGCGAACAGCGACATAAAACTGATAATTGGTTGAAAGATCTTCGCAATTAATAGTCCCAGCCTGGCTACTTACTTTGTTTTGACTAATTTGTTTTCGTTTTTCGTGGGGTGACTGGGTTACCTGACCGGATGGGATGTTGCCATTGTCTATATGTCCACTCATTGAGTCTTAAAATAGTTCATAAATTGAATTTGAATAGGAACAGGTAAGATATTGACTATACATTGAACCTGTCAACAACACTAATTTCAATTACCATTCATTCGATTTTGAAAAAATTATAGACGTTTGGATAGAGAATAAAGAGAGCTTTAAGATGATGTATCACTCGACCCACGTTCCCTATGATGATTCGCAAGGGGGTAGCCGCCCCCGTCAGGGGGATGAAGTTGCTCGACTAAATCCATTACTAACATGTGTCCCCCTAGAAATTAAAATCGACCTGTTTTCGCGTTACCGAAAATAATTTGTCATTTCCCAGTAAATCCGGTTGGAAAGTTTTCGTTGGGACACACACATATATATATATATATATATATATATATATATATATATATATATATATATATATATATACAGGGTGTCCCAACGAAAACTTTACAACCGGATTTACTGGGAAATGACAAATTATTTGTATTTATATTATATATATATATATATATAAATCTGCATCATAGTGACTGTGTAAATGTTCTTTGATCTCGTTCTGAATTTACTGTGCATCTTCTTTACTTTTACATTTGATCAATACGTTTCCATTTGGTATTTGCTTTACGAAATGTATGCCTACACGTAATTTACTTATTTTTATATTTTTTCCAAATCTGTTTTTGTTTTGTCTGATTTTTGTTGAAATTTGGGTTAATAGTGATTATTTGTTCACAATTCTTCTGTTGAAAAGAAATATCATTTTTTGTTACTTCGGAATATGATTTGATATTTTTATTAATAAGGTGTGGACTTCCTTTTAATGATTCAATTTTAGTGTTAATTTTTTCCAAAGTGTCTGTAATACTTTCCTTGTCTACTATCATATTACCTAATATAAAATCATAATTTTGCTGTAAGGAAATATTTTCCTTTGATAATGATTCCATATGCTCTTCTTTCTGTTTAATAATTATCTCCTTATCTCTGATTATTTCTTTCAGCAATTTGATTTGTTCCTTCAAACTCTCTATTATATCTGGCACATTACCTTCAACTGAATTCTTTTCTGTGTCTTGATTACTATAATTTACTTGAGTTAACTGGAATCTGGATTCTTCTTCAGTAGAATGAGATCGTGTCTCTGTATAATTTCCTTTTATCACATTGTGCTTTTTGTCACTATCACTATTTCTCTTTCTTCCCATTTTTTCATTTCAATACTGCTTACTGGACTTTTTAACAACTTTCACTGGACTATAATTTGAGAAAATGATGACGCAAATGAAATTTGAAACTGTAAAACTTTTCACAGTTGAAAATATCCAACGTAGCTGTAGATCTGGTTAAATTGTATATACTCTTCTTCACCACACTTATTCGGTAAATTCAGGAGTATATTGCAATGTATTATCTTCAGATTTTCAGCAGGAATTGGAAGTTTCTTCAGAGATAACTGACACTATTTTGTCTTTGACTATTCTTTTCAAATCAATATTCAGACATGTGAGTGTTCGCTACCTAACATTTGATTTGGAAGCTACTGTGAACAATTCAAGAAAACATAACAAAAATTGAAAAAATTAACATTGTATGAACTTTCAAAATGGAAAATTTTGCATAAATTGCTCAAAAACGTCAGACAGCGTTTCGAGACTAACTTATACTCATGTATGGCAGTTCATGGCGAACATTTTGAGTATCTACTATGAATTAATGTAGTTTGGAATGATTGGATTTTAATTTATGCAAGGTTTTCCATTTTTTTTTAATTTTTAAAAGCTTTTATTCCACTTGCTCTGTTAGTTAGTATGTAGATGTATGTGTGGAACAAATCTTGCAGCTGACTTTTGACCAACTTCCAGTTGTCTGATTAACTTGAACTTTGGTAGGTGTTCATAATTGCGATGACAATGCATTATGGAACTTTTGTTGAAAAAAAGAAAACAACAAAATGGCAGCTCCAGGATGGCGGATGAGATTAGTAATTATGGTCCGATCGATTTAAAATTGGATTGTGGGGGTTATAGGTACAGATTTTCAGTATGACTAAAAATAATTGAATAAAATTGATAAAAAGCTTTTATACAAATGCGATGAAAATTTTTTTTTTCTTTAGACGTGGAACGTAGGTTATTCTGTTCGTAACAGATTCAAAAGCCTGCCGCGAGTACAAAATAGGTATTTTTGCGCGGTAAAACTGCGGTAAAACTTTTATTCTGTTAATAATATAATAATAATAATAATAATATTTATTCCAGTAAGATCAAATTACATAAAATAAAATTATAAAATTGTTATTTCCATCAACCGATTGCACCCCTACGCGCAACCCTCGGAAGTCTTCGAGAAACTTGTGTGAGCTAGGGAAGACCCAGCCCTTACCTTTTAACGTGTGATGCCATGCACGAGACCGATGACCAAGCAAGGCTTTGAACTCTCGACCTTTCGCTCCAAAGGCGAAATCTCTACCACCACATGGTGTTGGACATGTCAAAATATGAATATAGAACATCTATACTCTTATATATATATATATATATATATATATATATATATATATATATATATATATATATATTACATCCTGCAGCAATTTTGCATCCTTTTATAATGCATACATTCTGCGTCCCCCAGAAGGAAGAGGTTTAGATAAAATCTAAATGAGTATACTAGTTTGACGTGAAAAATCATATCTCTGGAGCTATTTTTGAATGCTGTATCTCTAAAAAATCTATATACGATTTTTACACATTCCGGTTATTCCAACTCCGTTGGTATTCCGGTTCATTTTGAAACCGTATATTTTTACATTTGTACTAAATTACGTCCAATTGTATATTATCATGACACGTTATGTTCTATCTTGCTTCCAGCAATGTTGCCAGGTCTAACAGAAGAAAGCAAATATCCTACGGTAAAATTTAATGACGAATAATAACGTTTGGTCATAATACTCAATTAGATTAAAAAAAATTATGTGGTATTGTTCATCTTTAATGTTTTTGCAAATTAATTATACTATATTTCGAATGAAGTTTCAAAAATTTGCAGGAGAATATCAAATGAAAGGAAAGAAGGAATTTGACGATGTCGATATTTTGAACTTTTTGGAAATATAAAGAGGCAATGGTACTGTACTCTTTCAACTTAACCAAATGAAGTGTATTGAATATTTAGTAGCTTCATTCAGAAACATACAACTACGTAAATTTATCTGGACATGCGTTTCGCTAAAAAATACCATATATTTGCATGTCTTCACTTCTGTTAAGTGAATTTATATGATAATTAGTTTTACACTAACCCTCTAATTCGAGGTTCACAATAATCAAGTCTACTCTTCTAATTATGATTATACAGTGAGAGTAACCCTCTCTGAACAGATTTAAATTTTCGGATGAAATTTGTTTTTGGTAAAATGGCAGTTCATAAGCTACTTTTGGACAAAAAAACGTATGTTTCAAAATGGCGGCACGACACCTCTTTCGAAACGCCTTTAAATTCTCTATACGACAGCATAATTTCAAACAAAATCATCAATCCGTAACAGAATTGCGGTACATAATGTTATGACTATCATAAAGTAATCCCACCCCTTTTAACTTTTGAACGGATTGGATTTTTTTTTAAATTTTATTTGTAAAATGGGAGTTAGTGAGCTTCTTTTCGACAAAAAATGTAAATTTTTTCAAAATGACGTCGGTCCGCCATTTTGATTTTTTTCTATTGCTATGGGGATCGAGTGATACATCAATTGAATTGAATTGAATTGTATTACAATTCTCTACACGACAACGAAATATGAAACAAAAATATTAATCCAAAACGAAATGGTGGTACTTTAATGGTAGAGCTCTGCTATGAGGATCCTTTAGATACCTACTTCAGTTCTGGAAAAATCATCAAAAGTAAAGTAAAGTACCCTTTTGCAAAAGTTTTCTGTACTTGAAATTATTGTATTATCTACAAATAGATGATAAAGCAGAATGAATAATAATATCAACACAGGTAATCCAGGCCATCAGTTATAACAACATCCTTTAATTATAACGAATTCCTCAAATTAGAACAATCAATCAATTAGTCATTATGATATAGTGAATGTATAAATAAGAGATATCCTTCTCCATCTCAATGTTTTAATCTTGCATTTCACCAGTTCTCAATATTGAGGAGAGTGATGTGTACCGTAGAGGAAACAGTTTTTGCTGTTAAAGTGTTATCTAGTCTCAGGCGCTCATGCAGCTGTGCGCTTATTCAATGAGATCTATCCAGACAATCCCATTGACAGAAAATATTTGAGAGAACTCATTGGGGAATATGAGCGAACTGGGAATCTGAGTAATGTGAAGAAAAGGTGTCACCCATCTATCTCCAAACGAGCAGATAGATACCTTGGTGGATCTTCAAGAAAACCCTCAACTGAACGAGCGGATCAGAATGAAATGCCACGTTCAACAGTACATAAAATACTGAAGAAATAATAAATTACATCCCTATTATTTGATACTCAATGAGATTTTAACTATTATTATTTATTGTATTTTATTTATATTTTATACATGCTTTTATTAAAAAATATCTTTTTTACGATGCTTTATAGTTGACTTGTCCAACACCATGTAATTATGGTATTTTATTGATTAATAAATTTCTATTCTATAAAATAAAAATTGTTTACGAACTTTCTGAAGACGATCCTGATCGTAGAAATCAGTTCTGTCACCGGATGAGTGAGAAACCTCGTCAAATGAGTAAGCAACATTTGTTTCAGTGATGAAAGCACATTTTTCTTGAATGGACATGTGAATAGTCAAAATCATCGCTATTGGAGTACTGAAAATCCTCATGAGTTCAGGAAAACAAAGTCAAAAACTTAATGTTTGGGCTGGCATATTGGGCAACCTTATCATAGGTCCATATTTCTTGAGAGAAAATTTGAACGGAGTTCGATATTTGAGGATGCTACAAGAAGACATCTTTTCGGAAATAATTCAGGAAGCTGGAAATAACATAGAAAATTTTCGTCAAGACGGGAGCATCACCCCATGATTTCAGGCCAGTAACCAACTCTTTGAATGAATATTTTCTGGAAAGATAGATCGATACTACCGATCCATCTATACCATCCTACCGATTAAGTAGGAGGGGTCCTATTGTATGGCCAGCTCGCTCGCCTGATTTGACCCCTTCGGATTTTTTTTGGAGGAACGCATTAGAATGTTTGGAAATGTAAGGAAGGAATTTCAGATCTTCAGAATCATCTCTCAACGATACGAAAAAAGATTTGATGATTTTACTAGAGCTCATTCATAGCCATCTAAAAGATCCTCATATGGCCGAACTCTAACATTATGTACCGCCATTTTGTTGTGGATGAATATTTGTTTCATATTTTGTTGTCGGTGCTTATGATGAATTAAAATACAATTCAATTGATGTATCAGTCGACCTCCAGCCATTTCAAAGAAAGAATTAAAATGGCGGACCGGCCCCATTTTGGAAAATAGGCATTTTTTTGTTGTCAGTGAGTAGATTCTGAAGTACCATTCGACCAAAAAAAAAAATTAGAAGCAGAATTCCAATTCGTTCAAAAGTTAACAGGGGTGGGGTTACTCCAAGAGAGTTCTTACGTTATGTACCGCCTTTTCATTTTGGAGTAATATTTCTTTCGGGCCGCCATTTTGAAAGATAGACATTGCTTCGTTTGTCAAAAAGTAGATTTTGACATACCATTCTACCAACAAAAAGTTTACAATAAAATTCCAACCCGTTTGAAAGTTAGCAGGGGAGGTTACTTTATGGACAGACTATAATATTCGTAAATATCTTTTGATGACTAATAAAAATGTAAAACTTATGCAATACGTCATATACTTGTCGAATTGGTCACAAACTAGTTTCATCAAATCGGTGATCGTTTTCCGAAGCATAATGGAAACACTCAATTTTTCTGGTACCAAAGGGCTGATATGAGCAATATGCTCTTTGAACCGTGTTTTCACGGCCTTTCTAGTTTAACCAACATACTTCTTTTCGCAGTACTTACAACTAAGCTCATAAATCAAAACTTTTCATAAACTTCAGTTTTATCTTTGGGGTAATTCAAGTTCATGTTACAATAGTTCCATAAACTAAAATTATATTTTTTTTTCGTATAACTTTCTAATGAAAGTCATTAGTCATCAAAACGTATTTTGAACTGTTGTATCATCATCTATAAATTAGGAGAGTCGCTTAGATGATTGTGAACCTGCAATGGATGCGTTAGTGTAACTGCCAAGTTAGGTTAAACTCATCAAGATTTAATTCGAAAAGAGGAAGGTAGTTAGGATATGCTTATACTGAAACGCGATTCAAGTGAAGTTGACATAATTTTGGTGTTGGGATAGCTCTCTACATTTCTGAATTTATTTGCACCTAAGGTTCCAAATAATCAAATATGTCAGTAGTTTCAATGTTTCATCGGTCTTTGATATGTGTGCTAACTGTCAGAATATGTGGACAAGTAGAAGTGGAGGAAAATCAAATCTAAAGTTTCATATTATCATTATTATTATTGGATCATCTAGCCAAATAACTTCTCTTCACGTTAGTGCAGTAAGTGACTACTGGGTCCAAGAGTCATGTGGCCTGAGCAGACATAGGCAACCAAGGATGACGGCTTTCTGCATTTGATACGGCCGGTTTAATTTTCAGATTCGAGAGCAATGTGTCCATCATTCCACCAAGGACCCGTATGATCAGAGAATCACTATTTTGATAAAATGGTTTGGGTAAACCTGCGGAGTTCAAAGAGAAGATCTCGATATTTAGTCCTTCTGTCCTTCTCTTTTGGGACGACGTTCGTTTAGCCAGGAGCCGAAAACTATGACGAAGATCGTCCTACTTTGATGGTCGAGGACTACATCAGGTTTACTGGCTTGTATTAGCCTGAGGAAGGGAATAAGTAGTTCCAATAGATTTGGCACTGCTCATTCACCACAACGGACTCAATATCACCTGGAGCATAAATCAACACCAGTGTCTCGTCTACATCGTACGAGAGTCGTAGATGGTAGTACAACACTCGTTGCGCCGCGTTAAGCCTGTGGAATAGGCTGAGACTGCATAAGCTGGAAAAGCTGACAGCAAATGCATTATGGTGTCACCCATCACAAGACTTCGGTAGATCAGAGTGTTGAAGACTGGCAGGCCATTATGAATCCCTCGGTCTCCGATGAGACCTTAATCATATCATTGCGAAATGTATTTTCCTGGCGCTCCACGCTTTTAGTCATACCCTTAATTGTTGGATAATCATGAAAAAAAAATAGTTTTCCCTTTCATTTGAATATTGAATTATTTTTTATTTTCTACTCTTTATTTTTGTCGTCTTATCATATCTTGTATTGATTCGCCATATGGGAGCCGCTATCTTGATTTTTTTAATTTTGACAAAAGAATCATAATCTTTGACCCCGAAAACTCCCAGAAACCAATTTTGAATAGAATCGGATCATAATTACAAAACTCGTCCGCCCTATTGGATCCGCCATTTTGAATTTTCCAATTTTGTTTGAAGCACCATAATCTTTGCCCCCGAAAACTCCCATATACTAATTTTCAATAGAATCGGATCATAATCACTAAACTCGTCCGCCGTAATGGAGCCGTCATCTTGAATTTTCCAATTTTGACAGAAGAATCATAATGTCTGACGCCGAAAAACCCGGGAAACCAATTTTGAATAAAATTGGATAATAATCACAAAACTCGTCCACTATAATGGAGCCGCCATCCTGAATTTTCCAATTTTGACAGAAGAATCATAATCTCTGACCTCAAAAATCCCCAGTTACCAAATTTTAATTGAATATAGTCATAATTACAAATTTTGTCCGCCATATTGGAGCCGCCATTTTGTTTTTTCCTCTAACAAATATTTCACAATACATTGTTACCGGAATGATGTATGCCTGCCAAATTTCAAATCAATCGGACGAGTAGAAGTGGTTAAAAATTTGACCGTGGCATTTTAATATATTTTTTTATTTTCATCAACAGAGTGAGTTGATATAAGCGTGGTAAAAACTGAAAAAAAACATGTTGGGCACAAATGGCTTTTCACACGTTTCTGCTCGAAATATGATTTGGAAAATGATCCATCCCTAATACTACGTAGGAGTTTTCCAGACCGTCCAAGGGGTGGAATAACGGCGAATTTCCTAAAAAACATCATAGAAGATATTTGTGCCTTCTATGATTTTTTTTCGAAAACTCACCCCGATTTCACCCCTTCGAATGGCCTGAAGAACTCCTACGTGGTATCAGTGATGAAGTATTATGGATTTTTCACGTCATCTCCGGTGCAGAAACGTGTACAAAGCCATATGTACCTTCTATATATTTATTTTGAAATTCACTTATATTCCACTCCCTTGGACGTCCTGGAAAACTTCTATGTGGTATCGGGTATGAAGGAAAGAGCATTTTCCATAACATATCCCGAGCAGAAACGCGTACAAAGCTATTTATCACTACTATGATTTTTTTTTATGACGGTGGATAATGATTCATTGCAAAACCACCTCTCTTGCTTTTCTTATTTTTGAAGAACTCCAAACCTGTCTGCAATGAAAAATGATCAAATTTAAACTTGGAATTTTGAATTATTGTCATTATCATAATATTCCTACGCGAATCCATTATTGAAAATCAGCATATTATAATACTCACACTATCAGAAATGTAAGGTTAGCTCTCCTTCCGCTTTTCACGTACATCACTCATCTCCGGATATTATAATAATCTGCCAGTCTCGGTTTCACTTAAAATCCACGTAATAACGGTTGCCAGGTTGCCAAACTTAGGACATAAAATAATGAGCCAATTGAAAGAAGTATATTCAGTATGTATATAAACCAGCGCCTCTGATGGAATTATGTGGAAAAAAATTTACCGTTCTTTGGATCGTATGTCCATCCAGTTGAATGAATGTATTGAAATAATAGCGTAATAGCCATGCTAATTGTCAATGGAAAAAAGAGAAAATTTTAAATTGCAGCTTCTTTGATAAAATTTTCTGATCCCAGCAAAATTTAGATAAAATACTATTTACTAGAGAGATGGGATAACCACTATGGTAAATAATGCTTGTTTTAGTTTCTTAAGATTTTTTCAATGAAATTTCTCATAACTGAGTTTTTGAGTTTCATTTCTGGATTGTTTTATGATGTTGGTGTTTCGATGGAGGGGATGAGCTGAAGTTCAGATATCTTTCAGAGCTACAAGATTTTTTGTATAAATCGGTTATTATATAATCACCTTTTCTAATTCACTTGCTCGTGATCACTAAACAATAACTTACTTCATTTTATATGGGATAGATTTTGGAATAAGAGAAGGATCCTTCCCGGATTCACTGCAGCCGTGAAGGATTATTGTTTTTGTTAGGGATAGCACTGGTAATTTGAACTCCACAGTAATTCACACGGGATCCACCCTATCTACTCACAAAATTTCAATACTCAAATATATCAAATTGAATTGAAAATCATTCCAGATCCGAGTGAGGCAGGAACCTGGGACCTTCAGCCCTAAAAATAAACGCTCTCATACCGCGCCGCACCCCGACTAAAGGCCGATTCTCACTAGAGCGGTGCCGAGCGGCGCGGCGCGGCGCTGTGCGGCGCGGCAAAAGTTGCTTGCAATTCTTTGCATGTAATTGAGTGATCCCGTCCTCACCTGAGCAGAGCGGCGCGGAGCAGAGCGTCGCGTTCGTAGGCAGCAAAGTTCTAACGCCTCCGGGAGCATTGGCTCGCGGCACTGCCGCTTTGAAACGCTCCCTCCCGCCTGTTGACGGACAAGTGGGAATCACGTCGCGTCACAAGCAAGCTGCGACTTGTAGAAATTAACACAATTTCAGAGACACACCAAACAAATATGGACGCGGAAAAAATAGAAAGATTAATTGTATTAGTGAATGATTATCCTGAACAATATTGTCGCTTCTTTTTTCGTCTATTTTCGTATTCATGACATATTGCCGCTACAAAAACAAAATCGTCTGATGATGACGATGTAGGATCCTCTTCTGTGATTCCCAAACTAATATCACTTTTTTTACAAAACTCAAAATACCTACCTACTTATATAGATTTTACTATTTCGCACACCGCTGCTGCTACAAAATGCCGCTCAGGTGAGAATAGCCTGCACAAAAACTGCTTCGTCCAGTGCCGCGCCGCTCGGCACCGCCCTAGTGAGAATCGGCCTTAACGGGGCAACATATTTACCCATTAGATATTGAGAAATGTGTTTTTTTTGTCATGCATGTCCTTATATTCAATATAGATAGACTATCACTTTTTTATTTATGTTTTGTTATTCGCGAAGAAGAAAATCCTGAATCTTCATTTCATTTTGTTTCTTTCAAAATGATACACAAACGTACATTGTTTTTATTATAATTTGTCCCAATTTCAAATGGCAAAAAAACTTACTTTCGTATTCTGTTTTCACGTCCAAAGTTTGATTGTTGTTTAGTGATCGCGAGCCAGTGGACAAGTAAAACGCATTCCTCAGATGTTTACAATTTCAATGCCAACGTTTCGGTAAAATATTCTCCTTCTTCAGGGCTACAGTAAGAAGTGTGCGTGAATACAAACAAGAAGGTATGGACATATACAATATATAAATAATCAAATTGTTAAAATGAATTGAAAACATTGTGTAGGTTTAAATAAAATATTGTAGAAGCTAAAGTGGAAGTGAAATACTTAAGAATCCAAAACATATATTAGGAAACAATCCCAAATGTGACAATTCTTTTACTTATCCAGAGTGTAAGTTATGAGGAATATTGTTTTCAAATCATAAATGTCAAAAAAGGAGTATAGTTGTGAATAACAATTTCATCAGTGATAACATTGGAACAGTTCACAGCGGAATATTTGTTTGAGATCTAAAACGAATTCAAGTTTTGTTTTTTCTCTTTCACGTGATAAAAGACCGAGTGGATATGAAGTTTTTTCTTTTTTTTTTCGAATAATAAACCTGGATTTGGTTCATCTACTAAATTTGATTTTATGTGTAATCAAAATGTTTTCATAAATACGTTTCAAATTGTTGCAGTTGGTCTTCAAGTTGACACTTTTACCGTTACTTGCAACATGGGCCATTCCAAGAAATAATCTTTTGCTGAGAGAATGCTCTGACTCCAAAATTTTTGTGGAATTGAATTCGAAACGATGGTCGACCTCAAAATGATGGCAGCTCGTTGCTATTTTGTTATTTTTGTTTTTATTTTTCGGAGCACAATCGTAATGATGTTGTTTAACCATCTGTTTAAAGTACTGTTTCGTTTGTCCAATGGCCATCAGTCACAGTTTTCACATGGTATCTGATGAGTTATGTTGGTATTTTTCCTCGATTTGATTTGGAATGAATGTAATTTTTTTGAGTATTCGTATTGCATTGTGCTATTTTTGAATTGTTTGTACTCAAACGTTTTCTTAGCCTCTCGGAAAGACCTATTATACTGGGAATCTTGAAAAATTTGAAGGAATTAGTATTACGGGATAAGGTACTCAAAGTTTTATTACTCTCAGTAGGTTTTCTACTCAAAATACTATTAACTAAAAAGATGGGTTAACCATTGGTAAATAATTTGTTTTTTCGTTTCTTCAGATTTTTTCGATTGAATTCCTCATGACTTAGTTTGTAAATATTGTTTTATGATGTTGGTCTTTTGATGAAGGGGATGAGCTGAAATGACGTATTGAAATCTGTTAGAGCTACGAGATTTTTTGTATAAATCAGTAATTTATAAAATATCCAAAAAAGAAATAGTGTTATTATTCTCTACTTTCATTTTAAATGTCAACTCGGAAATTACGTTATTGAATGTGTTAGGAGCGGTATCTTTTTCGGATCTTGGGATAGCTAACAAAGTATTATCTACGTATACTAAAGAATGGAATATCAAATGGAGATAATGCAAGTGCTTTTTAATGATATGGTCCATCACCAGGTCAGCCAAAATGGGGCTAATTAGATCTCCCATTGATGTACCTATGATGTGACTATAAATATTTTCATTGAGTGAGTGAAGCAACTGATTTTCAAGCAGTGTGATATTAGATTTTCAAAAGTAAATTATTTTGTCTATCGACGTAAATTGGCAAATTTTTTTTCATCTTCCAATCACCATGTCAAATATCAGTTTATATGAACTATTGGTGAATAATGATGTAATATGATATAATGAAATTAATTTGATTTTCTTGACAACTTCAGAGAGTTTTTCACGTTATGGTCAAAGGTAGGGATGATATTTTTTCAAATATCATTCAAACGTTTTCCAAGTTTGGAGCCTGGGGAATTTATACATGGAACAGTGGGTGTTAGGGGCCTTCCATTTTTATGAACCTTGAGAAGACCATATACAGGGTAATTCAAAAGTACTTTGACGAACTTCAGGAGGTGATTCATCACAATATTCTAATATGAATTGTCCAAATAAATATATGTCCGGAAACGCTTCGTTTTTAAGATAGATTGTTTTTATTTTCGATTTTTTTTTAATAACTTTCGAAATACTGACCTTGATTAAACAAAAATTGGTATTGAGAGATTTTTTGAGGTGTCGAATTCGAACCTGATGTTATTATTGCTCCTACTCGTAGGAAGCGCCACATACACTCCTTATTCTTTTTGAAGATTCATAACTTTTTTGAGCGTCCTTTAAGCACATTATTCAGTAACAAAATCGATTCCTCTATCTTATCTACGTAAGAAAGCTGCCCTTGTTGGAAGTCGCTAAAAGCAACCATTTTCTAGATATTTAGAAAAAGTCAAGTCGATTATTTGATAATCGATGCATGTTGAAGTTATTACCACTATTTTGAATTCTTCACAAGATCGGTTAGTAAATAAATTTGGATTTTGTAGGGGGCGCCACCTATTCTATTACTTTTCACTAGTTTGAAGAGATCATTACTTTTGGGTACGTCTCTGTATGACATCCTTGAGCGAACTGGTTATTTTTGTTTCAAGGGTGCAAAACCAGTATTTGTTTTACTTAAATTTACAAGAAATACCAACATTCTATTTCAAGAAATTTTAAATATGCAGAATAAAATAAATTGAAGAATACAAAATTGTATTGAAATGAATTGTTGTAAGTATCCACCTTCTAGTAATTGAATCTCGGACCCGCTCAAGATGTGTTTCTTATTGTTTCACAGGTGTCTACTATTCGGTTTCTCAGATATTCCTCGTTCGCTACTGGAGTTTTGTGAACTAGTGACTTCAAATGTCCCCAAAAATAAAAATCTAACGGGTTTAGATCTAGAGACCTTGGTGCCTACGCCTAGTTATGTTTTTCTATACCCCTAGTGATCCATCGATTTGGATAGACAGTGTTGAGGAATTCCCTGGCTACAACTCTGATATTGATCGGAGCCCCATCATGCATAAACCACATGCAGAAACGAATTTCTTATGGTACATTCTGAAGTGGTCCTGGCAGTTCATTTTCTAAAAAGTCTCTGTAAGTTGCGCCATTCAGTAGGAGCGGAAGAAAGAATTAAATAAGGACGTATCAAGTAATTAGCAATCATTGCCGCCCCTACAGTTATAGATGATTGATACTGATAATGTCTTCCACTAACTGCGAGCGGATTTTCCATAGCCCAAACATGGTTGCTATGGAAGTTTGTGATAGCATTTGTTGAACAAGTAGTGTTCAGTGATCGAAACTGTAAACATTTCTCTTGAAAATGCCAACCACTCGTGTTGGCGAAACGTCGAGATTTTCTCTAAATAAACGTCGGCCTAAAAACCCGAAAAACCATCATTCATTCAACGATGGCCGCGAAAGCCTTTCACAATTTGTAGAATTGTTTATATAATCCATTTTTTCAAAATGAGTGTTTTAAAACGAACAGAAACTTCAACAAAACGTTCAACTATCACATAATATGTGATAACCAAAACTACTTGCTCAAATGTCAATTTCATTTCCTAAGCAATCTTGTGAAAAATGCAAAATACTAACATCAACATTCATCGATTATTAGAGTAGAGTAGAGTAGAGTAGAGTAGAGTAGAGTAATTTATTTGACCACTTTACATACAAGGTACATTTATGCCAAGTCATTTATAATATTAGCCTAAAGCCTAATTTAAAAAAAAAGAAAACTTCTGTGAATAAAACAATAGAGTGAATTGTTAGGAGTAAATATAGAACTTGCACAATTTAAAAATCTCAAAATGAGAACATTGTCACTTAAACAAAACTTAAAACACAAAACATATAATTGAAATCAACAAAGATTTATAAACATGAGTTAATCACAAGCCTATAAAAATGATTTAATTCTCAAGAACTATGAATTGTCCAGCTACAGCAACATATTCCTCGATTGTGTAGAAACAATGTTTGAAATTTCTGAAATCCAAGGATTTTACTGATTGATGGAGACAGTTGTATAAATTTATATTTAGCGAGTTTGTTTGAGTAACCGCTAACCGTTGTCTTGAATTGTTCAATAAGAATGCAGATCTTGTTGAGTAATTGTGGTTGTTTGAGTGATTTGGAAACATCTCAATATTTTTGTGAATTTCCAATAACACAACAAAAATATAAAGTAGGAAGTGGCATGATTTCAAAGTGAATAAAAAGAGGACGACAATGTTCCCTATATTCTACATTTGCCATGATTCTTATGGCTTTTTTCTGACATCTTAATATAGTTATCGAGTTTGTGGCATGCCCCCAAATCAAAACTCCATATGAAATGACTGAGTGGAATAGTGAATAGTAGGCCATTTTCAGTGCCATCAAACCTACATTATGCCTCAGTTGTCTAAGAACAAATAAAACACTAGACAATTTACGAGTAGTTGTTTCTATGTGACTAGACCAACTAAGTCGATCATCAATAGTAATACCTAGAAACTTAACATTATTTCCTAGAGTAACCCTGGAGTTTGAAGATATTATGATATTCTGGGTTTTTTCATTGTTTAGTTTTAGTTTATTTGCTGTAAACCAAGTGTGTGTTAAATTTTTATTACTGTCCATTATTTGAGGTAAACTGGTATGTGACTTATTTGAGCATATGAGGGTTGTGTCGTCAGCAAACAAAACACATTTTGTCGGTGCAATAAAACTACACAAGTCATTCATATAAATAATAAACAATAATGGGCCGAGCACAGAACCCTGAGGAACACCATGACAATTTGGATTCAGATCTGACCTGGTATTGTTTATATCAACGCACTGATATCTATTTCCAAGATAAGAACCCACTAGATCAAGGGCAGTGCCTCTTACACCATAGTAACTTAATTTCTGAATAATCCTCTTGAAATTTTCAAGTTCAAATAGCTAGAAAACGGTTCCTTACAAAGAGGGTAGCTTTTTTACGTAGACATAATAGAGGAATCAATTTTTTCACTGAAAAATGTGCTAGAAGTACGCTCAAAAAAGTTATTCGACACCTCAAAAAAAAACCCAATACCAATATTCGTATAATTGAGGTTAGTATCCTGAAAGTTATTTGAAAAAAAAAAAAACAAAAATAAAAAATGAAACTTGTAATACATAACATAATTCATAAAATACCATGTATAGACTGTGACTTGGTGTACATTGGACAAACTAAACAGTACTTTAATCAAAGGTGAAAACACCGTCATTATGATAGTGCTCCGAAAAATAAAAACAAATATAACAAAACAGTACTGAGCTTCCATATTTTTGAGATCAACCATCGTTTCGATTTCAATTCCAAAAAAAATTTGGATTCAGTGCTTTCAGAGCAGTGCTGGTAGAACGTTCGCCTTTGGAGCGAAGGGTCGAGGGTTCAAAGGCTCGCATGGTTATCGGTCTCGTGCATGGCATCACACGTTAAAAAGGTAAGGGCTGCGTCTTCCCTAGCTCACACAAGTCTCTCAAAGACTTCTGAGGGTTGCGCGTAGGGGTGCAATCGGTTGACGGAAATAATAATTTTAACAACAACAATCTGTAAAACAGAGACAGATCGCCAAACTTTGAGGTGTTCCAGAAAAGTGAGCTAGCTTGTAAGCGCAGTCTCACCGGTGAAAAAATCCTAATTCGTATCTCCAAAAACTACCCGATATATGTTTTCAACAGAATCAAATTGAAATTATTGGAATTCGTCCGCCATATTGGAGACGCCATCTTGAATTTGTATGAAATGAAAATGTTCGATTGAAGAAAATATATGCATCATCTTGGAGAAACTTACCTCATGTATCTGTCAGATGTAGTTCAATTTTCGGTATAGTCCCAGTATTAGCCAGGGAAATAGTTGTTATTTTCACGGATATTTGCCTCATTTCACTTTTTGGAAATTGTTAGGGACAATGGTATTTTTTCGACTTATGGATATGATTCATTTGCATTAATATACATTTGTCAGATTTTGCATTATAAATTGATCAGCTATGTTGAATTGGATTAAGTGAGTTACAAGATTTTATTGATAGACATGAGTGGAACTCAAAAAAACCTTATGATCAACAGAATTTTTTCCTATGCCACACAAATATTTTCAGTCCTAGATGCTAATTTCGATAACTGAGTTAACTTCACCAGTAGGAATACTGAACTAATTATTTTAGTATTCCTACTGATGAAGGTAACTTGGCTATCGGAATGCGCATCTAGGAGTGAAAATACTCATGTGGTAATGGGGAAAATACAATTTTTTCTCATTGGATGACACCACAGGCGTACAGTTTTCCATTTTCAAATAGATCGAATGTAAAAATTAACCGAATGCATTTACTTTACTTTTGAATCAAACAGGTCTGAAAACTGTTGTGAATGAATATACCAATGAGTATTCTAGATGATCATTCAAAATATGCATTCTGAATGATTACATACCAGGTTATTGCTAAAAACTGATATATAAAAGGCCCGACGCGCGACGTATGTCTGCAAAAATAATAATAATTACTTCCTGATTGTAGAAATACGAACTCATCTGCTTTGTCAGCTAGTGCCAATTTCAACGAAGGCTTGCTTCTCGCACTCATTTCGATTCATCTGTGCCTCACTTCCCGTCAGTTGATTATGATTCTTAAGGCACAGATCCAACCGTTTCTGGAATACTGTTCCCATATTCATGGTGCAGCCCCAAACAACACTTTTAGATTATGTCCAAGAGAAAAGCCATCCGTCTCGTCTGTGTTGCCGAGCTTACAAGCTCACTCACTTCTCTGGAACATCGCGAGTTTCTTGGCTGGGGATCTGTTTCTGTTTCACAGATAATTTCATGATATATAATCAGTAATTCCACCGTTAGCTATCCCATAGAGACTGACCCATCGAGGTCTGTCTTCACATCTCTCTCCAAGGGCTCGTTCTTTGAACGAACGGCAAAGCTTTGGAAGTCACTGACTTGGAAGGCGAAAAAAAAACAGTACCGATAATTCCATGAGAACAATGTCGATACTTCTTGACGGAAGACAATTAATCAAATAATTAAAACTGGATTACATAATCCACTCTTCTACTTTAACTTTTACAATGGGTGTAATCGTCAGTAAGTTTCTAACAGAAAACAGCTACTGCCCCTTACGACCGTAGAATTATGTATTTTAGATTCTTGGAAATATTTTCTACAAGAACTACTTTGCAGTGCTGTTGTCTCATCAACTCCCAACAGAAGCTAGAGGAGTCTTTCGGTTTAATTGGGAGAACCAGCCTTCGCTGAAGATTGGCAAGAACCATGAAACCGGTACGGACGTGTTCCCCCAATTAAATCAAAATATAAATTTGGTCAAGGTAATTAAAGTAGTTCTTGTAGAAAACTTTGCCAATGATCCAACAGATATAATTCAACGGTCGTTGGGGGTAGTAGTTGTTTCCTGTTAGAGACTTGCCGACGAATTCACCTATTGTAAAGGTTGAAGCGGAAGTGTTGATTATGTAATCCATTTTTAATTATTTGAGTACCTATAAAACCTTCAATACACTATTATCACTTTTGACCTTTCACGAAAACAACACAAAATTCAACTCAATTCCTGCGAAAAGAGTAATCCCTATCCAAAATAATCGAAACCGTATCTCTCATATCATTTTTCAGAACTGCGTGCCGCAGTAATTCGGTATTTCTCGACGGAGGGAAGTACGTGTCGCAATTACTCCAGATATATAGCTGGAGGGAACTACATGCAGCAAGTAACACAGCATGAAAGTGATATTTGGTTGGAGGGAACTACGTGCAGCAAGCAACTCAGAAAAAGCGATACTAGCGCTGGTGGCAAATCGCTGAACTTAGTGACCGAATCTGAGGTTACATATCACTCAAAGTTACCTCCATGCGTTTTTTCGTATTTGGACCGATCTGACATAGTAGTACCCCGTAGTGAAATATTACGTTGGTTCGTAGTTACCTCCGAAATCGGAGGTAAGTCCGCTATATATGAGGGAAGTACGTTCACTATATATGTATTTTGGAGGTAACGACGTAGGGTTCATAAATATATATATATATATATATATATATATATATATATATATATATATATATATATATATATATATATATATATATATATATATATATATATATATATATATATATATATATATATATATATATATATATATATATATAAAATATATAAGTAGAAAAGTTATTGGGTATAACCCTCAAAATGTTGTGCAACCGTAGACACGTGTTTCGAGCTTAAGCTCTCGTCAGTACGGTAAAAGCAAGTGCGAAGATTTACAACACTTGGATGTAAAAATAGAAACAAAGGAAGTCAACAACAACCGTACTGACGAGAGCTTAAGCTCGAAACACGTGTCTACGGTTGCACAACATTTTGAGGGTTATACCCAATAACTTTTCTACTTATATTTTCATATATTGCCCCTCGCTAAATCCATCCTTATTTGTATTTTCCTGGGTAGGATTGTCACGCTGGTAGCTATAGCTGCCTCCGTGGCGACGTTAGTTGTTGTCTTGAAAGCTCAAGATCTTCTAACCGAAGCCACAAATATGTGTGTTTGGCTTCCTGTTGTTGACTTCCTTTGTTTCTATTTTTACATCCAAGTGTTGTAAATCTTCGCACTTGCTTTTACCGTACTGACGAGAGCTTAAGCTCGAAACACGTGTCTACGGTTGCACAACATTTTGAGGGTTATACCCAATAACTTTTCTACTTATATTTTCATATATTGCCCCTCGCTAAATCCATCCTTATTTGTATTTTCCTGGGTAGGATTGTCACGCTGGTAGCTATAGCTGCCTCCGTGGCGACGTTAGTTGTTGTCTTGAAAGCTCAAGATCTTCTAACCGAAGCCACAAATGTGTGGTTGGCTTCCTGTTGTTGACTTCCTTTGTTTCTATTTTTACATCTAAGTGTTGTAAATCTTCGCACTTGCTTTTACCGTACTGACGAGAGCTTAAGCTCGAAACACGTGTCTACGGTTGCACAACATTTTGAGGGTTATACCCAATAACTTTTCTACTTATATATTTTATATATATATATATATATATATATATATATATATATATATATATATATATATATTTATGAACCCTACGTCGTTACCTCCAAAATACAATAAAACCAGTTAATATTGGGGATTGCAGCAAAGTCAAAAGTGTACTCTTTTATAGAGTTTATTCCAAGCTTTCGTAAATTTTATTTACATCTTCAGGGAACTACAAAGAATTATTATGTCAATTATACATTTTGATGTTATTAAAATTTTACTTACAACTATAGTGAGGTTAGTTGACATGTTCTTAGTTCTTTGGATAGTGACATTACAGCTTAAAATTGTAAATAATAAGGAAAAAAGACTTTACGAATATAAATAACAGAAAATTTTGAAATTTCAGTCGAAAAACAAAAGACTTGTTGATTGTATCCAAGGGACACAAATCAGTTGTCAATAGAAAAGAAATCTGTAATTTTCAAGTCAATGTTAACAACTGTAATCTTGTACCAACTGTAATCTAGTACCAACTGTTGAAATATACGACTGTTGTTTTGTAAGTTAGGAAAAAATTACATTTCCAATTGAGTAGTTATGGAGATATTATTATTCATATGGAGAGTGTGGTCTAACGACAATAAGAAGGAATAAATCTCACTCAAATGATTTATATCAGTTCTTTTATTCATACATTTTTTGTCTTGATATATGAAGGCCATTTCCAAAAAAGTTCTCTTAGTCATATGTGTCTCTTTAGCTAATATTTTAGTTGAGTTATAATTTATTCGATGGTCAAATTTGTTTACATGATCAGCAAGAGCACATCTTTCAGGATGAAGTCTACAATCACTTTTATGTGAGGAGATTCTACTTTTCAAAATTACTGAGAAGTATTCTGTTCAGCACACCATTAAATATTGAAACAGATATTATATCTAACAATCTGAACATATCCATTAATAGCAATGTTGCTAATACTAATCCTACAATTCCTACATTCACTTCACTTCCATATATAAAAGATATTACACCAGGATTGTCCAGGCTCTTTCATTCAGTATGTAATGTCAAAATAGCAAATAAAACTATTTTACCAATAAGATCAATTTATTCAAAAGTGAAGGATAAAATTCCATTAACTTCCACTTCAAATGTAGTATATAGCATTCCTTGTCAGGACTGTGATAAAAATTATATTGGCCAGACTTCTAGAAGCCTGAAAAGTAGAATCTCCTCACATAAAAGTGATTGTAGACTTCATCCTGAAAGATGTGCTCTTGCTGATCATGTAAACAAATTTGACCATCGAATAAATTATAACTCAACTAAAATATTAGCTAAAGAGACACATATGACTAAGAGAACTTTTTTGGAAATGGCCTTCATATATCAAGACAAAAAATGTATGAATAAAAGAACTGATATAAATCAGAGTGAGATTTATTCCTTCTTATTGTCGTTAGACCACACTCTCCATATGAATAATAATATCTCCATAACTACTCAATTGGAAATGTAATTTTTTCCTAACTTACAAAACAACAGTCGTATATTTCAACAGTTGGTACTAGATTACAGTTGGTACAAGATTACAGTTGTTAACATTGACTTGAAAATTACAGATTTCTTTTCCATTGACAACTGATTTGTGTCCCTTGGATACAATCAACAAGTCTTTTGTTTTTCGACTGAAATTTCAAAATTTTCTGTTATTTATATTCGTAAAGTCTTTTTTCCTTATTATTTACAATTTTAAGCTGTAATGTCACTATCCAAAGAACTAAGAACATGTCAACTAACCTCACTATAGTTGTAAGTAAAATTTTAATAACATCAAAATGTATAATTGACATAATAATTCTTTGTAGTTCCCTGAAGATGTAAATAAAATTTACGAAAGCTTGGAATAAACTCTATAAAAGAGTACACTTTTGACTTTGCTGCAATCCCCAATATATATATATATATATATATATATATATATATATATATATATATATATATATATATATATATATATATAGAGGAAGGGTAGTCGTTGCTGACTAGTTAGGAATGGAACTAGTAAATAGTGGGGCTTTGCAGCAAAATCAAAGAGTACTCTTTAAAGTTTGTCCAAGCTTTCGGAAATTTAATAACTTATTTCCATCATCAGGGATACTACAATTTGCATGTGTAAGTAATATAAAAAATATATATTACATATCTCAGGTACGTAGCTCAGGAAGATACATAAATTATTGGTCTTACCACAAGCATTCAATGAAAGTGAATCTAGTAAAACAAATGAAAGATAGAGTGTTAAAAATCTCTGACAATCAATTTCACAAAAAAAATCTGGATACTCTTTTGAATTTATTTCTTGAAAACTCTTACCCATCTAGCATGATCAAAAATATTTTGTTTAATTCTTCATCCTCCTTTGATATAATTAATCCAACGATTACACTAGTTAACAATAATGTCAATAACAGTAATAATAATAATAATAGCAATGATAATATTGCACCATTGATTTCTTTCTACAGTTCTTTACCATACATAAAGGAGATCTCTCCCAAACTCTCCAGAATTTTTAATGTTTTACCAAATTTGAAAATTGCAAATAAATCAGTTCTAACCATTAGAGCAATTCACTCTAAAGTTAAAGATAAACTTTCTCTTTTCTCTCAAACGAATGTGATATATAGTATTCCGTGTCAATCGTGCAACAAAATGTATGTTGGTCAGACTTCGAGATCTCTAGGCTCCCGAATCGTTTCACATAAAAGTGACTGTAGATTACATCCAGAACGATGTGCGTTAGCTGAACATGTCAACAAGTTTGATCACCATATGAATTTTGATGCCACTAAGGTCTTAGCTAGTGAATCGCATCTTTCAAAAAGGACCTTTCTTGAAATGGCCTTTATTGCAGAAAATAGTAATTGCATAAATATAAAAACAGATATCAATCATCTTAGTGAAATCTATTCATACCTCTTGACGTTAGATAAGAATCCACTGTCCTTCAATATTTCAAATTTATCAACAAATATTTCTTGACTTTGTTCAGATAATTTCAACATAAAACTTAACCATTTTTCTCCAGGTATAAACCTTTACCATAATTTTGCCCACAGTAGGACAAAACATTGTTATATCTACTTCAACACATCAAGATCCAGAATGAAAATGTACTAAAGACATTTAGTTACATGCCAAATAGGTAGGTTCCATCCTACCTCACTAGGTGTCGCTTTACCAATTAAAAATCGGATTTACGGACTCTAACATAAGTTGGTAACTGTAAATTGGTACCACTGACTAAGTCATATGTCATGTCAACTGTCTGTGTTCTCTTAATCAATAGCATTGATTTGGCCTGACGTGGTCAAAATATAAAGTAATTTTAACAATTTTAAATGTAACGTATTTTTATCTAAATATTTTATGACATCTTTCCAATTTCACTTGTTTTATATCAATTTTCATCTTGCACAATGTGCCACTTATGGTTGAATAACATCGCGTCGAACAATCTCAACAAAGATGTAAGTTAACCGTACATATATATTTTTTATATTACTTACACATGCAAATTGTAGTATCCCTGATGATGGAAATAAGTTATTAAATTTCCGAAAGCTTGGACAAACTTTAAAGAGTACTCTTTGATTTTGCTGCAAAGCCCCACTATTTACTAGTTCCATTACTATATATATATATATATATATATATATATATATATATATATATATATATATATATATATATATATATATATATATATATATAACAGAAAGTTACTTATGACATCTACAGTCACTAGTTGAAACTTAATTTGCCTTCACGGTATTAATTCTTGAGTGGATTCGTTTTGATTTCGAGAGCTCCATAAATCCTTTCTGATGAGTGCGTTAGCACGAAACAGCTGTCAAAGGTTAGAACTCTCGGAATTAAAACGAAAAATACTCTATTTTCACTTATATATATATATATATATGAAAATATAAGTAAAAAAGTTATTGGGTATAACCCTCAAAATGTTGTGCAACCGTAGACACGTGTTTCGAGCTTAAGCTCTCTTCAGTACGGTAAAATCAAGTGCGAAGATGTACAACACTTGGATGTAAAAATAGAAACAAAGGAAGTCAACAACAGGAAGCCAACCACACATTTGTGGCATCGGTTAGAAGACCTTGTACTCACAAGGCAACAACTAACGTCGCCACGGAGGTAGTTACAGCTACCAGCGTGACAATCCTACCCAGGAAGATACAAATAAGGATGGATTTAGCGAGGGGCAATATATGAAAATATAAGTAAAAAAGTTATTGGGTATAACCCTCAAAATGTTGTGCAACCGTAGACACGTGTTTCGAGCTTAAGCTCTCTTCAGTACGGTAAAATCAAGTGCGAAGATGTACAACACTTGGATGTAAAATAGAAACAAAGGAAGTCAACAACAGGAAGCCAACCACACATTTGTGGCATCGGTTAGAAGATCTTGTACTCACAAGGCAACAACTAACGTCGCCACGGAGGTAGCTACAGCTACCAGCGTGACAATCCTACCCAGGAAGATACAAATAAGGATGGATTTAGCGAGGGGCAATATATGAAAATATAAGTAAAAAAGTTATTGGGTATAACCCTCAAAATGTTGTGCAACCGTAGACACGTGTTTCGAGCTTAAGCTCTCTTCAGTACGGTAAAATCAAGTGCGAAGATGTACAACATTTTGAGGGTTATACCCAATAACTTTTTTACTTATATTTTCATATATTGCCCCTCGCTAAATCCATCTTTATTTGTATCTTCCTGGGTAGGATTGTCACGCTGGTAGCTGTAGCTACCTCCGTGGCGACGTTAGTTGTTGCCTTGTGAGTACAAGGTCTTCTAACCGATGCCACAAATGTGTGGTTGGCTTCCTGTTGTTGACTTCCTTTGTTTCTATTTTTACATCCAAGTGTTGTACATCTTCGCACTTGATTTTACCGTACTGAAGAGAGCTTAAGCTCGAAACACGTGTCTACGGTTGCACAACATTTTGAGGGTTATACCCAATAACTTTTTTACTTATATTTTCATATTGTCGTGACTTGGGGTTGATTCACGACTAACTAGGTAGATACTGATCATTCATAGATTTAAAACACTTTAGAAAAATATAAAAACATTTATTTTACTATGTACAAATATGAGATTAAGACGATTGAAATTAATGAAGGAAGTAATCAATAAAGAATTAATGAATTAAAAGAATTGAAGAATCAAAGAATTATTGAATCTCTCCTAGACTGGTTACTTTTGTATAAATTATTTTAGAAAGATCTATACTTACAATACATATTGGCTTAAACAATTTATGAACATTTTCCATTTATTTAATATCGAATCTTCCAAACTCCCCCCATAGCCCTCACTAGCTGCTGGCACGACAGAACTCTAAACTCGACTACCAGATCGAACTATCAGTGGCCTTTTTGAAAACTCTTGTTTATGTTCTGTTGAGGACAAGTTGTGTCTCAAAATAAAATATCTTCGCTCACGTACTGAATTGTAGAAGGTAAAAAGGTTACCCACGTATTGAATGATAATGAAATATTTTAATGTACAGGATGTTCCATATATTTTTGACAATACCCCCCCCCCCCGTTCAAAATCGCGCGCCTCGAGCGATTATATTAAAACCAACTGACAATTCGATACAGGTTTACAAAAACTATGAAATTAATACCATGTAAATATAAATATACAAATAAATATGCGCAGAAGAAGTCTGCTTGCGCCAACTCCATTTGAATTCTTCTCCTCCTTGCTGCCTTTTCCATCTTTGACTGGTTCATTTCGGTTCCATTCCATTGTACCATGGTTCATCGTTGCCTGGGTACAATAATTGGCTCATCAATTTAGTCAGGCTTGGATTGGCTTGGCTGGACCAGGTATGGTATGACCCAAACATACTGGACAAACTGTATTTGACATCAATCTGCCTGCCGGGACTTGACATGGCTTCAGTGGACTTGACATGGATTTGCCTGCCGGGACTTGGCATGGCTTGGTCCTGTTGGACTCCATTTTGGCTCTGCTTCCCTGT
Organism: Chrysolina oricalcia; assembly: GCA_944452925.2. Classification (NCBI taxonomy): domain Eukaryota; kingdom Metazoa; phylum Arthropoda; class Insecta; order Coleoptera; family Chrysomelidae; genus Chrysolina; species Chrysolina oricalcia. The sequence continues at coordinate 30,659,620 of OX101819.2, forward strand.
ATTTGGCATGTATCGGCCTGCTGGGACTTGGCATGGCTTGATCCGGTTGAACTCCATTTTGGCTCTACTTCCCTGTATTTGGCGGGTATCTGCCTGCCGGGACTTGGCATGGCTTTACTGGACAACATGGAGCTTGACATGGTAGAACTTGGCTCTGCTCTATCTCATTGAATGTGAGAAGGCTCAACTCGACATGGCTGTGGAAACTATGGCTTCATCACGATTCACCTGGGGATTCTCTTGGAGTGGTACAAGGCTGAAGACTCTTCCGCGTTCCTTACAGGAGGTACAGTTCCTATAATACAAAAATAAAAGTTTAGGTAAACATACTGCTATCATCTAATTTTACAACAAATACCGTGCCCCAGAATATATTAAAAACCAATCAACCTTATTCTCATTATAAAATCATTATACAAGTACATGCCAACAATACAGTTTCAAAATATATTTCAAATTTTCCGACATATATATTAATTATAATATAACCATTCTTTCGTTTTCGAAGAATACTAATTGTCACATTCTTAATTTATCCTTGCCATTCTCTTTCTCTTTCACAACAATTAAAAATACCACCATTTCTCACAATACGAGGCTAACTTTGTGATGCGATACCCTGCAATTCTTTGCCTAGGATTAGATACAGAATATCACAAAACAATTTCACACTCGCTTTTCACATTCAACAATATTCATTCAATTCTTTTCGACCTCATTCATAACTTATTAAAACACTGTGCACAGTTCAATTATCAGGCAGTTTCATACTTCACCCTTTAATTTATATCGACATGTCGGCCATTGCCTACATCCTTATTTCGTTTTCCTACGAATTCTTCTTTTTCTTTAAGTTCCAAATCGCTTTAAGGAACTAATGTGTACACACACAGCTTTCAATCTACATGAATCACATCCGTTTTCGCATTTTTTGTAGATCCTAGTTTTACTCTATAAGTAACTGGATTCAACTTCTCTCATCATATGTATTCCGTATTCCTACAACATAAAATAATCGCGATTTCATTGTCAAATTTTAAGACAAAACTGTGTATGCAGTATACACCAAGGATTCAACAATTTCTTTTTTCGTTATTCTGACAAATCGTTTACTGCACCTATTGGGTAAACGCCAAGATAAAAATGCATCTGTGCATGCATTCTCTGAAGCACATCTCTTACTGTAACTCTTACTGTAACTGGACTCAACTTCTCTCGTCATAGGTATTCCTACAACATAAAATAAATCATCATAATACGCTCACTCAATACGACTTCCAATCGCGATTTCTTTGTCAAATTCTCTGACATAACCGTGTATTTTAGAATACACCAAGGATTCAACAAATTATTTTCTCATGATCATGACCAATGGTATACTGCACCTATTGGGTAAACACCAAAATAATATTTTTTCACATCATGTGTCTTTGAAGCACATCACCTACGATTCTTCAAAAAAAATCCCAAGAGCTATTTTTCCTGGCGCTACGAATTCTGCAAAGACAGCGGGCGTTCCTTTCGTTCTTCCTTCTTTAAACGTACTAATCTCTGCTAGGGGCCAGGGGGAAGCTGAAGATTCAGTGTAAAGTAGTAATAAATTTGTAACTTCGCGTAATTACTCACATGAACTCGAAATATAACAATTTTACACAAATTATTCTTGTAAAAATCAAGAGGGAAAACAACAAAATTCAAATAATTATACTGAAAATAAATCGTTAGAACTTAACATCAATGGCATTTTTATTTAATCTTCATAATATTCTCTGGAGTTTATTACGTCCGAAATAGCGTACTTTCGTCAAATAATATTTTTATTCAGAAATGCTATTGTTGCACAATACTTGGGAGAGATTCATTCAGAAACAAAACATATGGATCAGCAATTTCTACCTAGTTGTATCGGATCTAGGTCAAGTTCAAAGTCTATGAACTTCAAGCTAAACAACTATATTGAGTTGATTGTACCACTATTCAAATTTATAACAAAATAAAAATTGGTTCATTACGAAGAATGAATCCACAAACTAAACCACGGCAGCCTCCACCACTTGTCGTGACTTGGGGTTGATTCACGACTAACTAGGTAGATACTGATTATTCATAGATTTAAAACACTTTAGAAAAATATAAAAACATTTATTTTACTATGTACAAATATGAGATTAAGACGATTGAAATTAATGAAGGAAATAATCAATAAAGAATTAATGAATTAAAAGAATTGAAGAATCAAAGAATTATTGAATCTCTCCTAGACTGGTTACTTTTGTATAAATTATTTTAGAAAGATCTATACTTACAATACATATTGGCTTAAACAGTTTATGAACATTTTCCATTTATTTAATATCGAATCTTCCAAACTCCCCCCATAGCCCTCACTAGCTGCGGGCACGACAGAACTCTAAACTCGACTACCAGATCGAACTATCAGTGGCCTTTTTGAAAACTCTTGTTTATGTTCTGTTGAGGACAAGTTGTGTCTCAAAATAAAATATCTTCGCTCACGTACTGAATTGTAGAAGGTAAAAAGGTTACCCACGTATTGAATGATAATGAAATATTTTAATGTACAGGATGTTCCATATATTTTTGACAATATATTGCCCCTCGCTAAATCCATCCTTATTTTTATATATATAGTGACTGTAGATGTCATAAATTACTTCGTGTTATATATATATATATATATATATATATATATATATATATATATATACTTATGAACCCTACGTTGTTACCTCCAAAATACATATATAGTGAACGTACTTCCCTCATATATAGCGGACTTACCTCCGATTTCGGAGGTAACTACGAACCAACGTAATATCTCACTACGGGGTACTACTATGTCAGATCAGTTCAAATACGAAAAAATGCATGGAGGTAACTTTGAGTGATATGTAACCTCGGATTCGGTCACTAAGTTCAGCGATTCGCTCCAGCGCTAGTATCACCAGCGCTAGTATCGCTTTTTCCGAGTTGCTTGCTGCACGTAGTTCCCTCCAGCCATATATCACTTTCATGCTGTGTTACTTGCTGCATGTAGTTCCCTCCAGCTATATATATGGAGTAATTGTTACACGTACTTCCCTCCGTCTCCAGCTATATATATGGAGTAATTACGACACGTACTTCCCTTCGTCGAGAAATACCGAATTACTGCGGCACGCAGTTCTGAAAAATGGTATGAGAGATACGGTTTCGATTATTTTGGATAGGGATTACTCTTTTCGCAGGAATTGAGTTAAATTTTGTGTTGTTTTCGTGAAAGGTCAAAAGTAATTATAGTGTATTGAAGGTATTATAGGTGCTCAAATAATTAAAAATGGATTACCTAATCAATACTTCCGCTTCAACCTATACAATAGGTGTATTCGTCGGCAAGTCTCTAACAGGAAACAACTACTGCCCCCAACGACCGTTGAATTATATCTGTTGGATCATTGGCAAAGTTTTCTACAAGAACTACTTTAATTACCCTGACCAAGTTTATATTTTGATTTAATTGAGGGAACACGTCCGTACCGGTTTCATGGTTCTTGCAAAATTTCAGCGAAGACTGGTTCTCCCAATTAAACCGAAAGACCACTTCAGCTTCTGTTGGGAGTTCCTGAGACAACTGCACTGCAAAGTAGTTCTTGTAGAAAATATTGCCAAGAATCTAAAATACATAATTCTACGGTCGTAAGGGGTAGTAGCTGTTTTCTGTTAGAAACTTACCGACGATTACACCTATTGTAAAAGTTAAAGTAGAAGAGTGGATTATGTAATCCATTTTTAATTATTTGATTAATTGTCTTCCGTCAAGAAGTAGCGACATTGTTCCCATGGAATTATCGGTACAGTTTTTTTTTTCGCCTTCCGATTCAGTGACTTCCAAAGCTTCGCCGTTCGTTCAAAGAGCCCTGGGAGAGAGATGTTCGGCATGTATCCAAAGTGATGACAAAGGGATGTGAAGACTGACCTCGATGGGTCAGTCTCTATGGGATAGCTAACGGTGGAATTACTGATTATATATCATGAAATTATCTGTGTAACAGAAACAGATCCCCAGCCAACAAACTCGCGATGTTCCAGAAAAGTGAGTGAGCTTGTTAGCTCGGAAACACAGACGAGACGGATGGCTTTTCTCTTGGACATAATCTAAAAGTTTGTGTTGTTTGGGGCTGCACCATGAATATGGGACCAGTATTCCAGAAACGGTCTGTGCGCAATGAATCATAATCAACTGACGGGAAGTGAGGCACAGATGAATCGAAATGAGTGCAAGAAGCAAGCCTTTGATGAAATTGGCACTAGCTGACAAAGCAGATGAGTTCGTATTTCTACAATCAGGAAGTAATTATTATTATTTTTGCAGACATACGGTCCCATTCAACGTCGCGCGTCGGACCTTTTATATATCAGTTTTTAGCAATAACCCGGTATGTAATCATTCAGAATGCATATTTTAAATGATAATCTAGAATACTTATTGGTAAATTCATTCACAACAGTTTTCAGACCTTTTTATTCAAAAGTAAAGTAAATGCATTCGGTTAATTTTTACATTCGATCTATTTGAAAATGCAAAACTGCACGCCTGTGGTGTCATCCAATGAGAACAAGTAGTATTTTCCCCATTACCACATGAGTATTTTCACTCCTAGATGCGCTTTCCGATAGCCAAGTTACCTTCATCAGTAGGAATACTAAACTAATTAGTTCAGTATTCCTACTGATGAAGTTAACTCAGTTATCGAAATTAGCATCTAGGACTGAAAATATTTGTGTGGTATAGAAAAAAATTCTGTTAATCATAAGGTTTTTTTTGAGTTCCACTCCTGTCTTTCAATAAAATCTTGTAACTCAATTATAATCCAATTCAACATAGCAATGCAAATGAATTATATCCATAAGTCGAAAAAAATACCATTGACTCTAACAATTTCCAAAAAGTGGAATGAGGCAAATATCCGTGAAAATAACTATTTCCCTGGCTAATACTGGGACTATATCGAAAAATGAACTATATCTGACAGATACATGTGATAAGTTTCTCCAAGATTATGCATATATTTCCTTCAATCGAACAGTTTCATTTCATTCAAATTCAAGATGGCGTCTCCAATATGGCGGACGAATTCCAATAATTTAAATTTGATTCTGTTGAAAACATATATCGGGTAGTTTTTGGAGATGCGAATTAGGATTTTTTTTATCGGTGAGACTGCGCTTACAAGCTAGCTCACCTTTCTGGAACACCGCAAAAGTTTGGCGATCTGTCTCTGTTTTACAGATTGTTGTTGTTAAAATTATTATTTCCGTCAACCGATTGCACCCCTACGCGCAACCCTCGGAAGTCTTTGAGAGACTTGTGTGAGCTAGGGAAGTCGCAGCCCTTACCCTTTAACGTGTGATGCCATGCACGAGACCGATAACCATGCGAGCCTTTGAACCCTCGACCCTTCGCTCCAAAGGCGAATGTTCTACCAGCACTGCTCTGAATGCTCTGAATCCACAATTTTTGTGGAATTGAAATCGAAACGATGGTTGATCTCAAAAATATGGAAGCTCAGTACTGTTTTGTTATATCTGTTTTCATTTTTCAGAGCACTATCATAATGACGGTGTTTTCACCTTTGATTGAAGTACTGTTTAGTTTGTCCAATGTACACCAAGTCACAGTCTATATATGGTATTTTATAAATTATGTTATGTATTACAAGTTTCATTTTTTATTTTCGTTTTTTTTTTCAAATAACTTTCAGGATACTAACCTCAATTATACGAATATTGGTATTGGGGTTTTTTTTTGAGGTGTCGAATAACTTTTTTGAGCGTACCTCTAGCTTATTTTTTCAGTGAAAAAATTGATTCCTCTATTATGTCTACGTAAAAAAGCTACCCTCTTTGTAAGAAACCGTTTTCTAGATATTTGAACTTGAAAATTTCAAGTCAATTATTTAATAATCGATTAATGTTGATGTTAGTATTTTGCATTTTTCACAAGATTGCTTAGGAAATGAAATTGACGTTTGAGCAAGTAGTTTTGGTTATCACATATTATGTTATAGTTGAACGTTTTGTTAAAGTTTCTGTACGTTTTGAAACACTCATTTTGAAAAAATGGATTATATAAACAATTCTATTCAGTCCATAGTTTGGAGAATTATCCACGGTCGACAATTTTTTCCATCCCATTTTCAAAGGGTACAAGCTTTTCTGCCACTAGACTTTCCCAATGCATTACTGTGTGTCAGTGGCTTTTGAGAAAATTAGCTGGAAATCCTCAATTTTTACTCTTACGGACGAGGCAAACTTCTCCCGAAATGCTATCACAAACTTCCATAGCAACCATGTTTGGGCTATGGAAAATCCGCTCGCAGTTAGTGGAAGACATTATCAGTATCAATTTTCTATAACTGTAGGGGCGGAAATGATTGCTAATTACTTGATACGTTCTTATTTAATTCTTTCTTCCGCTCCTACTGAATGGCGCAACTTACAGAGACTTTTTAGAAAATGAACTGCCAGGACTACTTCAGAATGTACCATAGGAAATTCGTTTCTGCATGTGGTATATGCATGATGGGGCTCCGATCCATATCAGAGTTGTAGCCAGGGAATTCCTCTGCACTGTCTATCCAAATCGATGAATCAGTAGGGGTATAGAGAAACATAACCAGGCGTAGGCACTAAGGTCCCTAGATCTAAATCCGTTAGATTTTTATTTTTGGGGACATTTGAAGTCACTAGTTCACAAAACTCCAGAAGCGAACGAGGAAGATCTGAGAAACCGAATAGTAGACACCTGTGAAACAATAAGAAACACATCAATAATTCTTGAGCGGGTCCGAGATTCAATGACTAGAAGGTGGATACAATTTTGTATTCTTCATTTTATTTTATTCTGCATATTTAAAATTTCTTGAAATAGAATGTTGGTATTTCTTGTAAATTTAAGTAAAACAAATACTGGCTTTGCACCCTTGAAACAAAAATAACCACTTCGCTTAAGGATGTCGTACAGAGACGTACCCAAAAGTAATGATCTCTTCAAACTAGTTATAAGTAATAGAATAGGTGGTGCCCCCTACAAAATCCAAAACTACTCACTTAAACGTCAAATTCATTTCCTAAGCGATCTTGTGAAGAATTCAAAATAATGGTAATAACTTCAACATGCATCGATTATCAAATAATCGACTTGACTTTTTCCAAATATCAAAACGGTTGCTTTTAGCAACTTCCAACAGAGGTAGCTTTCTTACGTAGATAAGATAGAGAAATCGATTTTGTTACTGAAAAATGTGCTTAAAGGACGCTCAAAAAAGTTATGAATCTTCAAAAAGAAAAAGGAGTGTATGTGGCGCTTCCTACGAGTAGGAGCAATAATAACATCAGGTTCGAATTCGACACCTCAAAAAATCTCTCAATACCAATTTTCGTTTAATCAAGGTCAGTATTTCGAAAGTTATTAAAAAAAAATCGAATATAAAAATAATCTATCTTGGAAATGAAGCGTTTCCGGACATATATTTATTTGGACAATTCATATTAGAATATTGTGATGAATCTCCTCCTGAAGTTCATCAAAGTACTTCTGAATTACTCTGTATATGGTCTTCTCAAAGTTCATAAAAATGGAAGGCCCCTAAGACCCATTGTTCCAAGTATAAAATCCCCAGGCTCCAAACTTGGAAAATGTTTGAATGATATTTGAAAAAATATCATCCTTACCTTTGACCATAACGTGAAAAACTCTCTGAAGTTGTCAAGAAAATCAAATTAATTTCATTATATCATATTACATCATTATTCACCGATAGTTCACATAAACTGATATTTGACATGGTGATTGAAAGATGAAAAAAAATTAGTCAATTTACTTCGATAGACAAAATAATTTACTTTTGAAAATCTAATATCACACTGCTTGAAAATCAGTTGCTTCACTCACAATGAAAATATTCATAGTCACATCATAGGTACACCAATGGGAGATCTAATTAGCCCCATTTTGGCTGACCTGATGATGAACCATATCATTGAAGAAGCACTTGCAATATCTCCATTCTTATATGTATACGTAGATGATACTTTGTTAGCTATCCCAAGATCCGACAAAAATACCGCTCCTAACATATTCAATAACGTAATCTCCGAGTTGACATTTAAAATGGAAGTAGAGAATAATAACACTATTTCTTTTTTGGATATTTTATAAATTAAAGAAGGTAATTATATAATCACTGATTTATACAAAATCTCGTAGCTCTAACAGATTTCAATACGTCATTTCAGCTCATCCCCTTCATCAACCAACATCATAAAACAATACAGAGATGAAATTTACAAACTGAGTCATGAGAAATTCAATCGAAAAAATCTGAAGAAACGAAAAAAAAAATTATTTACCAATGGTTATCCCATCTTTTTAGTTAATAGTATTTTGAGTAGAAAACCTACTGAGAGTAATAAAACATTGAGTACCTTATCCCGTAAAACTAATTCCCGCAAATTTTTCAAGATTCCCAATATAACAGGTCTTTCCGAAAGGCTAAGAAAACGTTGGAGTACAAACAATTCAAAAATAGCACAATACAATACGAATACTCAAAAAAATTACATTCATTCCAAATCAAAAGAGAGACACCATTGAGGAAAAATACCAACATAACTCATCAGATACCATGTGAAAACTGTGACTTGATGGCCATTTGACAAACGAAACAGTACTTGAAACAGATGTTTAAACAACATCATTACGATTGTGCTCCGAATAATAAAAAGAAAAATAACAAAATAGCACTGAGCTCACATCGTTTTGAGGTCGACCATCGTTTCGATTTCAATTCCACAAAAATTTTGGAGTCAGAGCATTCTCTCAGCAAAAGATTATTTCTTGGAGTGGCCCATGTTGCAAGTAACGCTAATAGTGAAGACCTACTGCAACAATTTGAATCGTATTTATGAAAACGTTTTGATTACATATAAAATCAAATTTAGTAGATGAACCAAATCCAGGTTTATCATTCGAAAAAAAAAAAGAAAAAACTTTATATCCACTCGGTCTTTTATCACGTGAAAGAGAAAAAACAAAACTTGAATTCGTTTTAGATGAACCAATCCTTTTAGTATGATCTCGAACAAATATTCCACTAGTTCACAGTGTTCCAATGTTATCACTGATGAAATTGTTATTCACAACTATACTCCTTTTTTGACATTTATGATTTGAAAACAATATTCCTCATAATTTACACTCTGCATAAGTAAAAGAATTGTCACATTTGAGATTATTTTCTAATATATGTTTTGGATTCTTAAGTATTTCACTCACACTAATATTTCATTTAAACCTACACAATGTTTTCAATTCATTTTAACAATTTGATTATTTATATGTTGTATATGTTCATACCTTGTTGTTTGCACACGCACACTTCTTACTGTAGCCCTGAAGAAAAATAATATTTTACCAAAACGTTGGCATTGAAATTGTAAACATCTGAGGAATGCGTATTATTTGTCCACTGGCTCGTGATCACTAAACAACAATCAAACTTTGGACGTGAAAACAGAATACGAAAGTAACTTTATTTGCCATTTGAAATTGGGACAAATTATAATAAAAACAATGTACGTTTGTGTATCATTTTGAAAGAAACAAAATGAAAAAAATATTCAGGATTTTCTTTTTTGCGAATAACAAAACATAAATAAAAAAGTGATATAGAATATATGGACATGCATAAAAAACATATTTCTCAATATCTAATGGGTAAATAGGTTGCCCCGTTAGTCGGGGTGCGGCGCGGTGTGAGAGCGTTTATTTTTAGGGCTGAAGGACCCAGGTTCCTGCCTCACTGGGATCTGGAATGATTTTCAATTCAATTTGATATATTTGAGTATTGAAATTTTGTGAGAAGATAGGGGTGGATCCCGTGCGAATTACTGTGGAGTTCAAATTACCAGTGCTATCCCTAACAAAAACAATAATCCTTCACGGCTGCAGTGAATCCGGAAAGGATCCTTATCTTATTCCAAAATCTATCCCATATAAAATGAAGTAAGTTATTGTTTAGTGATCACGAGCAAGTGGACTATTTTATGAATTAGAAAAGGTAATTATATAATCACCGATTTATACAAGAAATCTTGTAGCTCTGACAGATATCTGAACTTCAGCTCATCCCCTCCATCGAAACACCAACATCATAAAACAATCCAGAAATGAAACTCAAAAATTCAGTTATGAGAAATTTCATTGAAAAAATCTGAAGAAACTAAAACAAGCATTATTAACCATAGTGGTTTTCCCATCTCTCTAGTAAATAGTATTTTATCTAAATTTTGATAGGATCTGAAAATTTTATTAATGAAGCTGCAATTTAAAATTTTCTCTTTTTTTCCATTGCCAATTAGCATTGCTATTTCGCTATTATTTCAATGCATTCATTCAACTGGATGGACATACGATCCAAAGAACGGTAATAGTATTGGAGGTAACTAAGTTGTCAGAACTTCTCGTAAACATATACTACTCGGAGGGAACAACGAATTGTTTATATATGCTATATACGCTGAATACGTTCGATGGAGTGAAATAATTCGTGAACCAAAAACTACCCCTCAAAAACCTTCCGGAAGTAGAAAAATCTTGAAACAGTTTAAGTACCCGTGGCTTGAGGTTTTTTGGAAGAAATTAGTTATTCCACTCCTGTCGCATACGTTTTATAGGATGAAATAATTTGTGAATGAAAAACTACCCCTCAACAACCCTCCAAAGTGGAAAAATCTTGAAACATTCAGAATTACCGTTGCTCGATATTTTTGACAGAAATAAATTATTTTTCACCTGCAGAATATTTTCTATATGGTAACAAATTTGTGGATCAAAAACTACCCCTCAACAACCCTTCAAAGTAGAAAACTCTTGAAATAGTTGAAATGCCCGTTGCTTGAGGTTTTTTGACAGAAATGAATTATTCTATAGCTGCTGCATATGTTGCACAGGGTGAAATGAAGATTAACCCAAAAACTACCCCTCAACAACCCTTTGAACTGGAAAAGTTTTGAAACATTCGAAAAATCCTTTGCTCGATATTTTTGAAAGATACTGATTATTTTTCACCTGCTGAATATGTTCTATAGTGTGTCAAAATTTGTGGATCAAAAACTACCCCTGAACAACACTCCGAAGTAGAAAAATCTTGAAACAGTTGAAGTGCCCGTTGCACGAGTTTTTTTGACGGAAATGAATTATTCTTCACCTGCTGAATACGGTCTATAGAATAAAATAGTTTGTGAACCAAAAGCTACCCCTCAACAACCCTCCTAAGTTGAAAATTCTTGAAACAGTTGAAATTTATGTTGCACGAGATTTTTTGACAAAAATTAATTATCCTATACCTGTTGAATACGTTATATAGGGTGAAATTATTTGTGAAATGAAAACTGCCCTTCAACAATCCTCCAAAGTTGATAAATCTCGAAAGAGTTGAAATTCTCGTTGCTCGAGGTTTTTTGATGGAAATAAATTATTCTACACCTGTTGAATACGTTTTATAAGGAAAACTGATTTGTAAATCAAATACGACCCTTCAACTACCTTCTGCAATAAAAAAAATTAAAGCAGTTGAGATACCCATTGCTCGAAGTTTTTTTGACGGAAATTTACTATTGTTTACCGGCTCAGTACGTACTATGAGGTGATATATTTTGTGAACCAAAAACTACCCCTCAACAACCATCTGAAGTAGAAAATTTTTGAAACAGTTGAAATACCCGTTTCTCGAGGTTTTTTGATAAAAATTAAATATTCCGCACCCGCTGAATATGTTTCATGGTGTGAAATAATTTGTGAACCTAAAAATACCCCTCAACAGCCCACCGAAGTAGAAAATTTTTGAAACAGTTGAAATACCAATTGCTCGAGATTTTTTTAGGAAATGAATTAATCGACACCTACTGAATACGTTCTCTAGCGTAAAATGATTTGTGTATTGAAAACTACCCCTCGACAACCCTCCGAAGTAGAAAAATCGTGAAACAGTTAAAATACACGTTGTTTGTTTTTTTTACAGAAATGAATTTTTCTATACCTGCTGAGTACGTTCAATGGAGTGAAATAATTCGTGAACCAAAAACTACCCCTCAAAAATCCTCCGGAAGTAGAAAAATCTTGAATCAGTTGAAGTACCCGTGACTCGAGGTTTTTTGAAAAAAATTAATTAATCCACTCCTGTTGCATACGTTTTATAGGATGAAATAATTTGAGAACGAATAACTACCCCTCAACAACCCTTACGGAAATGAATTATTCGACACCTACTGATTACGTTCTATAGCGTAAAATAATTTGTGTATCGAAAACTATCCCTCAACAACCCTCTGAAGTAGAAAAATCGTGAAACAGTTTAAAGACCCGTTGTTTGTTTTTTTTTACAGAAATGAATTATTCTATGTCTGTTGAATATGTTTTATAGGGCAAAATAATTCGTGATTCAACAGCTACCCCTCAACAACATTATAAAGAACGTTAGAGAAATCACGTATTTTATGATATTTTAGCGTATGCCAAGCATGATACCAAACGATATTTCATCGAATGAAAATCAGACGGAAACCGATCGGCATACATGTCGCGTTGTTCCGAAGGACACCATATGCCCACAATTATGTTGAGAAATAGGGCTCTTCGAATCTATATGTGTTTTTGCATGTCTTTGGGAAAATGAAGTATAATGAAATTTATAATTATAATACGATTATCGTTATATAATTATAATATAATTTAATTAAAACAATAATTATTGTTATTGTTATGTTCCACGTGCATGCGCAAATTTTGCTTTTGCATTGATCATTATATTCACATCTACCAAAACCCTGAAGGGAATACCTTATAAAATCATTAGACAATATGGCAGAGGGCTGACGGCCAATAGAAAGTGAATTTTGACCCGCTTCCAGTGGACCGATCAAATAAAAATTTGGAATGTGTTCCTCTTTCCTGTGACAATGCGGGATTGAACTTCTTTTAGAAAAACTGGTCGGAGATAATGGATTTAATATCAAATTAATGAATTCAAGATCGCGAATTGCGAATTCTGTTCTTATGGTCTGATTCTATACAAAATTGGAATACTGAGTATTTCGGAATATGAGATCAAGATGGAGAACGAGCTTTGAGATTCTATTCATAATCGGCCCTTGGGGGATATTTCAGATTATGAATTTTAGGTCCAAATTGGTAAATTCAAGACGGCGGACAAGCTTGGTGTTATTGGTCAGTTTCATTCAATTTTAGCATGAAAAGATGTTTGGGGTCGGAGTTTAGGATTTTTTTTTATTTATGAATTCAAGATGACGAACGGGTTATGTGATTATGACACCATTCTGATCAAAATTGGTGAGTGGAGTTTTCGAGAAAAGAGATTATGAAATTTTTTTAATTTGAATTGGCAGCTACAATTTGGCCAACGAGTTTTGCAATTATCGTCTGATCCAAAAATACTATGTGGGAGTTCTCGAGGTTTCAGGATTGCGAAGTTTCTGTGATCATTGCTCGTTTTCTATCAAAGTTGATGTGTAGGTTTTTGAAGTCAGAGATCGTGAATTTTGACAAAACGATTCATGATTCAATCGATCATTGGATGCTCATCGGATCGAAGAGTTATAATACACAATATTGAGTACCAAGAAGCCCTGGTATACTGAAGCTCTTATGGAAATGAACAGATCGAGGAGTATCTGATAACTTATGACTAAAAATACGAAAAAAAAACATTTAAAGACAAGCTTTTATTCAAATTCACTGAAAAGGAATGAATAACATTGGGAGAGAGAAAATTTTAAAACTGCTATTGAATACACTAAAGAAAAAGTCTGCTTCAGATGTGTTACGTCGGTTATTCTGTGAGTAACACATTCAAAAGCTAGGGATTGTTATTTCAGCTACATCACACATATAATGCAATGATTTTCACCTCTTTGTGCATTTGAATGAGTACCAAAAACATTTTGAATAATTTTTTTCCTTTTTAGCGTCTACAAATTAAAGTTTTTTTTTGTTATTCCGCTGTTTAACACTAACTATTATATATTCATTTGTTTATTCTATTTTCTTCTGGTTTCAAAGAGAAACAAACACCTGTAAAATTTCGAGAACATCTTCGGAATCAAGATGAAGTAACTAGGAATTGGGGTTCCCCTTAAACATTTGGAGTATGTAGGCCGAACATTTCCGTAGTCAATGATCTCCAAATCTTCGCCGTTCTTTGAAAGAATGAGTCCTGGTGAATAGACGGCAGTATCAAAGGTGACAACAATAGGTGTGATGACTGAACTTGTTGATGGAACTGATAAAGGTGAAACGGCCGAAGATAGTTCAGAAGAGATTGGGTTATCAAAACATCTCAAGAAGGAAGACAGTTCACCAACCCTTTTGCGGTGTTCCAGATAAGTAAGGGAATCAGTGCCTTTTTCAAAATATTTCATTTTTATTTATGATTCAATGAATAGTCATGTTAGGTATGTTTATTCCTATCGTATAGGATTAAGACAATGAGCACCGTCCTGGTATGGCTGGACACCTTGTTTCTTTGTTGACAAGCGTTCATTGTGAACAATGCAGATTTTTTTATTTGTTTGTCACTTGTTATTTCTCTTTCTTATTTAATATTTTGTCGAATACATTTATTCTTTGTTTCACCTATTCTCCTATCTTTTTACGAATCTTTCAATCTATTCCTCAATCTTTCTTTCAGATGGACTAATTTAATCGATTCTGATTCGATTGTCTAGCAGATATTAGTATAATGTAAATCAAAGGGAAGTCCATATGATTCATCATCCAACGCTGTATTTGCCAGTAAAGCACTTGTCTTTTGTCAGAGGGGTGCCTTATATTCCTCACTTATTCGATTATCAGATAGAGAGAATTTTTTACGTCAAAATTTTCACTTAGTTGAGACAGTTTCCATATGAGTGCAGCCCCCAACACACACTGACAATTTTAGATTCTGTCTAAAGAAACGACAATCGTTCAGTGGCTCAGAAACTCGCTAACTTCTATGGAACACAAAAATATTGAAAAATCCGCGCAGTATTGGCTGGGAAAGTAATTGTTTTCTGTCAGATATTTGCAGAAAGATTTTTGGAAAGAGGGGTGATTTGACTTTGTCAGATTTCACAAATGACACTATAAAGATACTGAATATAAATTTATTTATGAATTACTCGATACAGTCTAATTACAACAGTTCTTTATATTCTGCAAATACATCGTTGTATTCGTTTTATGATCCATCCTAACAAAATTCAAATACATACCATGCCTTTAATTACTGAATTTTATTGGATGAAATGAAATCGAAATACCTATTTTTCAACACATTCCCACAAAGTGGAAAATATCTGGCAGAAAAGATTTTCTTTCCCTGACAGATATTGAATTACATCTGGATTCTATTTCTGCAACGTTCCTCAAAGCGGTCACAATTTCAAGTGCTAATTGTGATCAAATAGTGGATATTATGCCTCATACTTCAACTACCAAGCAATTGAATTCTATATTTCCGTTTTTGTCAATCACATTCAATTATCTTGATATGAAAAAAGAAATTGAAAGCCAAATTTCGTAAATACCCTAACTCTTTTACTCAAAGTTATATGTTTTGATGAAGCACTACTGCTTTGCAATGGTTTTATTTTGTTTTGCTCGACCCCATGAATGACTTTCCTACCTATATTTCATCTCTCATTTGTACTACTTAGGTTAAGTGTAAGAGAGACCTAAACTAAACTTCGCCTATTTCGTACCGAAGAATATAAAGACGATTTATTATTGTTTTTATCATTTGATTTAAAATGACCATCTGCAGACATGTTTCCAGATTTCTGCATATCTTCAGTGCTAGGGTTGGGATAACATTGCAAAGTAGTTCTTGTAGAATACTTTGCCAAGAATCTATCAGTTTTAATTCAATTGTCGTAGGGGACAGTAGTTGTTTTCTGTTAGATACTTGTCGACGATTATACCTATTGTATAGGTTGAATGCAGAAGTCTGGATTGCCTAATCCATTTCTATCAATAACTATAATTTTGGCTTGTCTGTACTGTCACATGTACCGTAAAAGTGCCGATCGTATGTGAAGAGAAATTTGTGAAACTTGGCAACGTTCAGTGGTCCTCACTTTATACACCTCATACTAATAATTAGGTTATACGGACCTCAGTTTGGTAGGATTCTGCAGACAAATAAACGGACCTCTCAATGATATCACGGAAGTATGGTCCTCACTTGGTTCCGATATACTCGTAAAAATCAAATTTGAACTGTTCAGTAATTCAAGCGTATATTAGAGAATCTTGGTGCCCCCCACTCTGAACAAGAACAGAAAAGGGTATGACGAGTGTCTAGCACCTTTCCTTCCAGTGGTCCTCGCAACGTTGATTTTACGGTGTGTCCTCAGTTTGATATTTGGCGCTATATATATATATATATATATATATATATATATATATATATATATATATCCATAGCAACATTTTGCTTCCATGACTATTTTGCTTCCGTATATCGGACGCAAAATAGTTTTTGCCGATATCTACGCATCTAAAGCATAAATTCGGATGGTTGTTACAGATTTCTGTTCGACTTTTGTTAATGCTTTTATGGATTCCTTCTATTTCTCTCTAAATATCACCATATGTCTGTAATGGCAAAGTTATTGGACGCATTTTAGTATGGTTTTTAACAAGAATAATACACATTTAGTTCCACATAATTCCATCAGAGGCGCTTGTTAATATACATAGTGAATATACTTCTTTCAATTGGCTCATTATTTTGCGTCCTAAGTTTGGCAACACGGCAACAGTAATTACGGAGATTTTTAGTGAAACCGAAACTGGCAGATTATTATAATATGCAAAGATGAGTGATGTACGTGTAAAGCGGAAGAAAAGCTATCCTTACTCTTCTGATAGTGTATTATATGCTGATTTTGTTTGTTATTTTCAATAATGGATTCGCGTAGGAATGTTATAATAATGATAATAATTCAAAATTCCAAGTTTAAAGTTGATTATTTTTCATTGCAGACAGGTTTGGAGTTCTTCAAAAATAAAAAAGCAGAAGGGTGGTTTTGCAATAAATGATTATCCCCCGTCATAAAAAATTCTTAGTAGTGATGAATAGCTTTGTACACGGTTCTGCTCGGGATATGTTATGGAAAATACTCTTTCCTTCATACCTGATACCACATAGAAGTTTTTCAGGAAGTCCAAGGGAGTGGAATAGAAGTGAATTTCAAAATAAATATAGAGAAGGCACATATGGCTTTGCACACGTTTCTGCTCCGGAGATGACTTGAAAAATCCATATTACTTCATCACTGATACCACGTACTAGTTCTTCAGGCCGTCCGAATGGGTGAAATCGGGGTGAGTTTTCGAAAAAAAAATCATAGAAGGCACAAATATCTTCTATGATGTTTTTTAGGAAATTCGCCGTTATTCCACCCCTTGGACGGTCTGGAAAACTCCTACGTAGTATCAGGGATGAAGCCTTTTCCAAATCATATCTCAAGCAGAAACGCGTGAAAAGCCATTTGTACCTAACATGTTTTTTTTTCAATTTTTACCACGCTTATATTAACTCACTCTGTTGATGAAAATAAAAAAATAAAAATGTCACGGTCAAATTTTTATACCACTTCTAATCTACCGATTGATCAGAAATTTGGCAGGTGTACATAATTCTGGTGACAATGCATTATTAGATTTTTGTTAGAGGTAAATACAAAATGGCGACTCCAATATGGCGGACGAAATTTGTAATCGTGACCATATTCAATTCAAAATTGGTAACTGGGGGTTTTCGGTGTCAGAGATTATGATTCTTCTGTCAAAATTGAAAAATTCAAGATGGCAGCTCCATCATGGCGGACGAGTTTTGTGATTATTATCCGATTTTATTCAAAATTGGTTTCTCGGGTTTACGGGGTGAGACATTATGATTCTTCTGTAGAAATTGAAAAATTCAAGATGGCGGCTCCATTATGGCGGACGAGTTTTGTAATTATGATCCGAATCTATTGAAAATTAGTATACGGGAGTTTTCGGGGGCAAAGATTATGGTTCTTCAAACAAAATTGAAAAATTCAAAATGACGGATCCAATATGGCGGACGAGTTTTGTAATTATGACCCGATTCTATTCAAAATTGGTTTCTGGGAGTTTTCGGGGTCAAGGATTATGATTCTTATGTCTACATTGAAAAATTCAAGATGGCAGCTCCCATATGTCGAATCGATACAAGATATGATAAGACGACAAGAATGAAAAGTAGAAAATAAAAAAAAAATAAAAACATCGCTTATATTGAAATGCACTGAAAAGAAAAAAATGTTTTTTTTTCATGATGATACAAAAATTAAGGGTATGAGTAAAAGCGAGGGGAGCCAGGAAAATACATTTCGCAATGATATGATTGAGGTCTCATCAAAGACCGAGGATTTCATAATGGCCTGTCAGTATGTTGTCTTCAACACTCTGATCTACCGAAGTCTTGTGATGGGTAAAGAGGTCCCTGACACTAGATGCAGAGCGTGTTGTGGGACAGCTGACACCATAATGCATTTGCTGTCAGCTTTTCCAGCTTATGCGGTCTCATCATAATGCAGCGCTACGAGTGTTGTACTACCATCGACGACACTCGTACGATATAGACGAGACACTGGTGTTGAGTTATGCTGCGTGTGATATTGAGTCCGTTGTGGAGAATGAGAAGAGCCGAATCTATTGGAACTACTCTTTCCCTTCCTCAGGCTAATACAAGCCAATAAACCCGATGTAGTCCTCCTCGACCATCAAAGTAGGACGATCCTCGTCATAGTTTTTGGCTCCTGGCTAAACGGACGTCGTCCCAAAAGATAAGGACAGGAGGACTAAATATCGAGATCCTCTCTTTGAACTCCGCAGGTTTACCCAAACCATTTTATCAAAAAAGTGGCTCTCTGATCATAGGGGTCCTTGGTGGAATGATGGACACATTACTCTCGAATCTGAAAATTAAACCGGCTTGCCGTATCGAATGCAGAAAGCCGTAATCCTTGGTTGCCTATGTCTGCTCAGGGCACATGCCTCTCAGAACCAGTAGTCACTTACTGCTCTGACGTGAAGAGAGGTTAGTTGGCTTAATGATCCAATGATGATAATAATGATAATATGAATCTTTAGATTTGATTTTCCTCCACTTCTAGTTGTCCACATATTCTGACATTTAGCACACACATCAAATACCGATGAAACAATGACACTACTGACATATTTGATTATTTGGAACCTTAGGTTCAAAATAAATTCAGATATGTAGAGAGCTACCCCAACACCACAATTATGTCAACTTCACTTGAATCGAGTTCCAGTACAAGCATATTCTAACTACTTTCTTCTTTTCGAATTATATCTTGATGAGTTTAACCCAACTTGGCAGTTACACTAACGCATCCGTTGCAGGTTCACAAGTTCACACAGTTCTAAATACTTTTTGATGACTAACGACTTTCATAAGAAAGTTATACGAAAAAAATAAATAATTTTAGGTTATGCAACTATTGTAACATGAACTTGAATTACCCCAAAGATAAAACTGAACTTTATGAAAAGTCTAGATTTATGAGCTTAGTTGTTAGTATTGCGAAAAGAAGTATGTTGGTCAAACTAGAAAGGCCGTGAAAACACGGTTCAAAGAGCATATTGCTCATATTAGCCCTTTGATATCAGAAAAATTGAGTGTTTCCATTATGCTTCAGGAAACGATCACCGATTTGATGATACTAGTTTGAGATCAATTCGACAAGTACATGACGTGTAACATAAGTTTTAGATCTTTATTAGTCATCAAAAGATATTCACGAATATTGTAGTCTGTCCATAAAGTAACCCCCCTGCTAACTTTTAAACGGGTTGGAATTTCACTCTGAACTTTCTATTGGTAGAATGGTAGGTCATAAGCTACTTTTTGTCAAACAAAAAAATGTCTATCTTTTAAATTGGGGGCCCGACGCCCTTTTGAAAGACTTTTTTGAATGGCATGGGGGATACCTCATTCGAAACGTCGTACAATTATCAATACTCTATAAATACTCTGTATTCTCTATAAATTTCAAACAAAAATAATACTCCAAAATGAAAAGGCGGTAGGTACATAATGTAAGAACTCTCTTGGAGTAATCCCACCCCTGTTAACTTTTGAACGAATTGGAATTCTGCTTCAATTTTTTTTTGGTTGAATAATAGTTCAGAATCTACTCACTGACAACAATAAAAATATCTATTTTCCAAAATGGCCTCGGTCCGCCATTTTAATTCTTTCTTTGAAATGGCTGAAGGTCGACTAATACATACATCATTTGAATTGTATTTTAATTCATCATAAGCACCGACAACAAAATTTGAAACAAAAATATTCATCCACAACAAAATGGCGACACATAATGTTAGAGTTCTGCCATATGAGGATCTTTTCGATGGCTATCAATGAGCTCTAGTAAAATCATCAAATCTTTTTTGGTATCGATGAGAGACGATTCTGAAGTTCTGAAATTCCTTCCTTCCATTTCCAAACATTCTGATGCGTTACTCCAAAAAAATCCAAAGGGGTCAAATCAGGCGAGCGAGCTGGCCATGCAATAGGACCCCTTCTACCGAATCGGTAGGATGGTATAGATGGATCGGTAGCACCGATCTATCTTTCCGGAAAATATTCATTCAAAAAGTTGGTTACTGGCCTGAAATCATGGGAAAATGCTCCGTCTTGATGAAAATTTTCTGTTATTTCCAGCTACCTGAATTATTTCCGAAAAGATGTCTTCTTGTAGCATCCTCAAATATCGAACTCCGTTCAAATTTTATTTTTAAAAATATGGACCCATGATACGGTTGCCCAATATGCCAGCCCAAACATTTACTTTTTGAATTTGTTTTCCTGAACTCATTAGGATTTTCAGTACTCCAATAGCGGTGATTTTGACTATACACATGTCCATTCAAGAAATACGTGCTTTCATCACTGAAACAAATGTTGCTCACATGAATCCTATTTTGACGAGGTTTCTCACTCATCAGGTGACAGAACTGAATTCTACTATCTGGATCGTCTTCAGAAAGTTCGTAAACCATTTTTATTTCAAAGAATAGAACTTTATTAATCCATAAAATACCATAATTACATGGTGTTGGACAAGTCAACTATTAAGCATCGTAAAAAAGATATTTTTCAATAAGAGCATGTATAAAATATAGATAAAATACAATAAATAATAATAGTTAAAAGCTCATTGAGTATCAAATAATAGGGATGGAATTTAATTTTTCTTCAGTATTTTATGTACTGTTGAACGTGGCATGTCATTCTGATCCGCTAGTTCAGTTATGGATTGTTGAGGGTTTTCTTGAAGATCCATCATGGTATCCCAGTTCGCTCATATTCCCAATGAGTTCTCTTAAATATTTTCTGTCAATGGGATTGTCTGGATACATCTCATTGAATAAACGCACAGCTGCAAAAACTGTTTCCTCTACGGTATGCATCGCTCTCCTCAATATTGAGAACTGGTGAAGTACAAGATTAAAACTTTGAGACATTTATACATTCACTATATCATAATGACTAATTGATTGATTGTTCTAATTTGAGGAATTCCTTATAATCAAAGGATGTTGTTATAACTGATTGCCTCGATTACCTGAGTCGATATTATTATTATTATTCATTCTGCTTTATCATCTGTTTGTAGATAATACAATAATTTCAAGTACAGAAAACTTTTGTAAAAGGGTACCTTAGAAGATTTGATGATTTTTCCAGAACTGAAGTAGGTATCTAAAGGATCCTCATACCATTAATGTAACACCATTTCGTTTCGGATTAATATTTTTGTTTCATATTTTGTTGTCGTGTAGGGAATTGAAATACAATTCAATTGATGTACCACTCGACCCCCATAGCAATTAAAAAATTATCAAAATGGCGGACCGACCAAAAAGATGCTCACTAACTCCCATTTTACGAAAAAAAAATTGAAAAAAAAATCCAATCCGTTCAAAAGTTAAAAGGGGTGGGATTACTTTATGATAGTCATAACATTATGTACCGCAATTTTATTATGGATTGATTTTTTTTTTTTGAAATTATGCTGTCGTATAGAGAATTTAAAGATGTTTCGAATGAGGTATCACTCGCTCCCCCATGCCATTTGAAAAAGTCTTTCAAAATGGCGTCGTGCCGCCATTTTGAAACAGACTTTTTTCTGTCAAAAAGTAGCTTATGAACTGCCATTTTACCAAAAAAAAAATCCATCCGCAAATTTTAATGTGTTCAAAAATTAACAGTGGAGAGGGTTACTCTATGGACTCACTGCATAATCAAAATTAGAAGAGTAGACTTGATTATTGTGAACCTGGAATTAGAGGGTTGGTGTAAAACTAATCAACATATACATTCACTCAACAGAAGTGAAAACATGCAAACATATGGTCTTTTCAGCGAAACGCATTTCGTGATAAATTGACGTAGTTGTATGTTTCTGAATGAAGCTACTAAATACAAAACTTCATAACTTACACGACATAAAATTTTTCATAGAATATAACTAGGTTAAGCAACAAAATGTAATATATTAATATTTTCTGTACGCTCAACTGTATCCGTGGATGACACTTTTGGGTTATGCCTGTTGTCATCCTATATGATTTCAATAAAATTTAAAAAAAATAATAATAAAAAAATAAACTTTATTTGGTTAAGTTGAAAGAGTACCATACCCACTTTACATTTCCAGAAAGATCAAAATATCGACATCGTCAAATTTCGTCTTTCTTTTCATTTGACATTCTCCTACAAATGTTTGAAACTTCATTCGAAGTATAGTATAATTAATTTGCAAAAACATTAAAGATGAACATGAACATCATTTTTTTTCGACTGTAATTGAGTATTGTGACCAAACATTATTATTCGTCATTAAATTTTAACTTACAAATGTAAAAATATACGGTTTCAAAATGAACCGGAATACCAACGGAGTCGAAATAACCGGAATTTGTAAAATACGTATATTGATTTTTTAAAGATACAGCATTTAAAAATACCTCCAGAGATATCATTTTTCATTCTAAACTAGTATACTCATTTAGATTTTATCTAAACCTCTTCCTTCTGGGGGACGCAGAATGTATGCGTTATAAAAGGATGCAAAATTGCTGCAGGATGTAAATATATATAAGTGAAAATAGTGACTGTAGATGTCATAAGTAACTTTCTGTTATATATATATATATATATATATATATATATATATATATATATATATATACAGTGACCGCCAAAAAGTATGTACCATATGGGAAACATTTTTATTATTGGAGTATTGGAAAAAATATTCTGGGGAAAAGTTTGTGCATGTCCGATAACCTAAAAATCGATTTTGACACATGTCACGTGATAGCTAGAATGGCGGCAAAATGAAAAAAATTGTAATGCAAAGGCAAAAAAAGGGGTAAGATGGCAAGATATCAAAAAAAGTTATTTGAAAAAGTCACTTAGAATTGAATTTTATACACATAAACGAAGTTTCAAGAGATAATTCAAAAAAATTGAAAATAGCAATTTTTAAACAATATTTTCCCATCTATTTAAAAATATTATTTTTTTTTCTTATGAATAGCTTGACTATACTGAAACATTTGCATTTTAATGATAATGACAAAACTTTCTCTTTTTCTCCACACCAGAGGGCACTAAATTGAAAAAATGGGAATTTGTCAGAACCCTTGCTGTTACATCGGTTCGTATCTAACAGTTATATCCGAATTCCACGACCATTGTGATGACACCCCAAAATCATGGTAATTTCCAGATTATAATCAAGTTCCGATGATAATCGTGCATGAGCGTTTCACTTCGCACATAAACTTGAAAATATTGCGTCAAATTAAAGATTCTTAAAGTTTATGTGCAAAGTAAAACGCTCATACAGCATTATTATTGAAACTTGATCGCGTGATTCTTTATTTGTGTTTACATGTAGAAGAACGCTTTTTGAAGTATTGAGTATCATTCCATTTTTTTGTGACCATTCGGCGATTTTGTTTGCTAGATGATTCAACCTCTCTTGTAGTATTTGGGGATTATCACCTTATGGTGCTAGTGAAATATCATCTGCTTACATCACTAGGCAGTCAGTATTCATGAAATTTGGAAGATCATTTATAAATATGAGGACTAGCAGTGGCCCCAGTATTGATCCTTGCGGAACTCCTAGATTCATATCGTATGTTTTCGTTTAGGTGCCATTCATTCTGATAAAAATCTTTCTATGCTCCAAGTAGGACATTAACCATATTGATATTTTCCCTCTAATACCTACTGAATGAAGCTTAGTTTCGAGAAATTTCAAATCCAAGCAGTCAAATGCTTTAGTGAGATCAAATAAAAGTATCCCCACATGTTTCTTCTGATCTAACTGTTTATGGATGTATTGAAGAAGATTATAGATCGCATTCTCTGTTGATCTCCCTGGATTAAAACCATTTTGGCACATATCGATTATTTGATATTTCTCAAAATATGTAATAATCCTATTATACAGGGTGTTTCTTGAGTACGTGTAGAAAATTTAGGAGCGTATTGCTGACATCAAAATAAGAAGAAAAGTTCCTATAAACATATGTCCACAAGTTATTCGTTTCTGAGATACAGAGTGTCAAAGTGGAATTCTTATTTTTATATTTTGTGAATAATTTCAAAATAATTTTGATATTTGGGTAAAGTTTGGTATCTGGGAATATTTATTATTTAGTTTGTGTGAAAAATCTATTCTTGGTAGAGGCACTGCGAGCAACTGTTTTGAGATTGAGATTTGAAATAATCGATGCAAGTGATTTTGAATGACAAGATTTTTTAATTCAAAATAAATTCAAATAGAAATTAGTTTTTTCACAATTAACACAAAATTTGATTTTGTCATTGAAAAATCATCCCAGATACCGAACTTTACTCGAATATCACAAATATTTTGGCATTTATTCACAAAAAAACTAATATAATAATTAAACTTTGACACTCTGTATCTTAGAAACGAATAACTTGCGGACATCTGTTTATGGGAACTTTTTTTCCTATTTCGACGTCAGCAACATGCTCTTGAAGTTTCTACACGTACTTAAGAAACACCCTGTATAATGTCTCTCTATAATTTTACATATGACCGTAGGAACAGTTATGGGTCTATAATCTTCCAGGAATTGGGAAATAACTTTTTTGGGGATTGATGTAACTGTTCCAATTTTCAAATTGTCAGGAAATCTACATAGTTTAATCGAACAACTGATGATATACGCAAGAGGCTCTGCGATGTCGGGTCCTATGCTTTTAATTATTTTGGTGGAAATACAATCACTATCGGTGTTTTTTAAATTATTTGTTATGTCTAGTATTTCTGTAGAACTGGCAGCAGTAAAAAAAAGGAATTTATTAGTGGATTACTCATAGTACATACCACCGGTACTGAATTTGGAAAGTGCTGACCTAGTGCGATTTTGGGTGTCTTTTATACGTGACTGATAGTACGAATGTTTAGTGTAACTAACTTTTCGTTCATATTCTTTTTTTAAATCTTTATATTGTTCGTTTAGGTCTGTCTGTCCAGACGTATTCACTTTCAACCAATATAAGTTTTTCAATCATCTGCTCATTTCTATTATTTCTTCATTCATCCACTCCTTGGCCGAGCTGTTTTTTGGTGAATAGTTTTACTATTAACCGGACAAAATAAAGCTAGCTGAATATTGCATCTACATTTTCGGAGCAATTGTACACTCGAAAAAAGGTAGTTTTGTAAGTTCGTACTATTATTATCGTTCATGTCTCTGAATGAAATACGTTTCAAATTCATGTTAGTAGATAACAAATGAGAGAGCAACGGGAGGAGGGTCTATACAAATGAGAGAGCAACGGGAGGTATAAGTCAGCAGAAAGTGCACGTTTCAGGTATCAGATTACATTTGATAACATCCGGTCAATGAAATTTGATACGGGTTCAATGACCTATTTCAAGGTTAATGAATGCACGTGTTGGATATCAAATTACTTGGAATTTGCTGACGCCATATTTCCGGTAGGAGAAATTTGATACGGGTTCAATGACCTCTTTCAAGGTTAATGAATGCACGTGTTGGATATCAAATTACTTGAATTTGCTGACGCCATATTTCCGGTAGGCGAAATTTGATACGGGTTCAATGACCTCTTTCAACGTTGATGAATGCACGTGTTGGATATCAAATTACTTGGAATTTGCTGACGCCATATTTCCGGTGGGCGAAATTTGATAGGGGTTCAATGACCTATTTCGAAGTTAATGAAACTACGTGTTGGATATCAAATAACTTGGAATGTGCTGAAGCCATATTTCTGGTAGGCGAAATTTGATACGGGTTCAATGACCTATTTCAAGGTTAATGAATGCACGTGTCAGGTATCAGATTTCATTTGAAAACATCCGGTCACGTGTCATCAGCAGAATCCAATACAGGTTCAACGACCTCTCATAAAGTCAAAACCTATGAGAGAGCAATAGGAGTCAAGGTCAAAACCTATGAGAGAGCAATGGGAGACAAGGTCAAAACCTATGAGAGAGCAATAGGAGTCAAGGTCAAAACTATGAGAGAGCAAAGTCTTCTCGAAAAAATCCTCCCCACTACTATATTGATAAAAATATATAAACCGGGGAAAAGCATTCTATTATCAAAATGAGAAATACCGATTTCAAATTTGACTTGTCGAAAGAATATTTTTGCAAAGAAAAATCAAAAGTGGTTTTGTGTGAAAGAAAATTCCCATTTAATAAATCTAAATGTAAATTTGTTGTTGTGAATGTTTCATATGATTCGAATTTTACTCCATGTATTGAAATTACTGGAAATAAGAGAGACCGAGTGATTTTCACAGAAAACGAGTGGAAGCAGTTTTTGACACACCAAGGAATCATCACCAATTATTTGTACTCATCAGATCAACCGAAGACCATTGAAGACGATAGATTCATCATTGAGTTTAGTCAATTTACTAACGGAAGAGTAGTCAAAATCATAAAAGACCACACCTCAGTTTACTTGGGGTTCGAAACAGTTTGCAACCTATGGGAACTCCAAACCCTAATTGATTATAGGGTAGATATCTTGAAAAGATATCATTATGGAGAATATTTCCAAATTTTGAAAAATGGATTGTGCAAGCTGAGTGGTGATGTGTTGCAAAATGCTTTAAATCTGCTGCAACCAAGGGTGAACCACAATAGTGAAAATATAAGTCTAACTCTGGAATTCATCCAACTTTACCCAGAAGTTTTCTTAGCTGAGTTTTCTGATAAACCATGAATATGAGTGTGGCCATTGATGAAAGTCGTAATAAAACTTATTATATGTTCACATGGAAATTTGCATACAAGAATTCTCGGAAAACATATTGGACTTATGAAGCAATCGATAGAATGCGCTTTGAGAGGCGAATAACAGTAACTTCGAATATCATCGCTCCAATTTTGGATTCAACACATAGACAAATAATTTTCAAGCAAAGATTTTGTGAATAATTTATAATGTAAATATTGTATAAATAAAACTGTTTTGTGAAATTCATATTGTTTTATTTGAAAAAATATCATACAAAATCATTTTTTGATATCCACGAATTATACTGATTGCTTAGGCCTAACCATTTGATGTAGAGTTTGTCTCCTTTTTTTCTTAGAATTTTTTCAACTAGAAACACATCGGGATGTTTAACTCTTTGGAGTTCTTCTTCATAAAATCCACCTTGTATCTCAACATCATTTTGATCTTTGAGAAAATAAATAGCAGGATTTGACTGATAGACTTTTCTCACAGTGAAAATTTCATTGGACCAGTTTGGACCCTTTAGCAAATGCCTCCCGGTACTTACTTATTCTTACATGATCATTGAGTTTGAATTTTCGTTTCCTTGGATCCACTGTTTTGATATGACCATAGATGTTATTGAGTAAATACTTCTCATACATCTTTGGGTTTCATTCCTATCGTGCTGTGTACGGAATTGTTATAGTTAGAAACTATATCTGGTAGAATACCCAACCATTTGTAGCTTCCTTGTAGGCTGAATTGTTTCCACATTCTATTTTTCAAAGTTCTGTTTACTCTTTCAACTATACTAGCTTTCAAATTGGAGAAAGTACTGTAATGATTAATTTTTCACTTATCCATCAACTGCTTGAATTTTCCATTGTAGAACTCTTGTAGAATCAGTTTGTAAATTCTTGGTTTTAGTTTTCATATCTCTTAATATTTTTTGCATGGCATCAGTCACATCTCCTGCACTTTTAGTTTTAACGGGCTCACACCAAACATATTTGGAAAATACGTTTATAACGACCAGAATGTACCTAAATCCTTTGTTAGTTTTGGAGTAAGGAATCATTTCAACTAAATCAGCTTGAAGTAGATCATTCAAACCTTTGGTGATAACACGCCTTATTTTGAATCGTCTTCGTGAATTTCTGTGTAATTCTCCTACAATGTCTTCTTTGACTTTATCCATTTTCAGTTATCGGCCACTGAAGTACAATTTCGACATACAGTTGATTATGTTGCTGCTGATTGACTAAGAAAGTGATCTTATCACCTTTATTTAAAACCTTATGAGGCTAATTAACGGAACAGTATCTGCATCTTCTTCTCCTAGTGATATATATATATATACATCATTTGGTATAGAATTGATGCTTTCAATTTTTCCAGAAACAGGAAATTCATAGGACGTCGCATCATTTTCCAACACAAAAAAAACAACACTCTTCCTGATATCCTTGGTTGCCCTCAAATGAAGAACACATTTCGTATGACACGAAGATGGATTCCATATGTAGAAAGGTATATTGATCGGTGAGGCTCTTGAAACTGTTTCTGGTTTAGCATATTATTATGGTGTTTGAGATGTTCTCAGGAAATGTCTTCCGAATGTATCGATGGGCATGATGTCACGGCTAAACACCGAATGATGTCAAATCTTGGAGATTTTTTATTTTATTATTCCTGCCTCGCGAAGTTCCTCCAATATGCTTGTAATTTCGTTTTTCATACCGGTATTTCCAGCACATTGTGATGCAATCAAGAGTTTCAATCGCTCCACTAGCTCATTGAAATCATCAAAATATTTATATTCAACCGGTATGTTGTTGAAATCAAGCATAGTTAGCCCTGAGCTCACTTTACTCTTTGTAGTCCTTCCTGGGGCCGAACTAATTCTTGATCTGTAGTTGGGAAGAGATAAACTGGTATCTTTTTGAGTTTTTTCAAGATTTCGTTCTTTAGCCAAAGAGTGTAAGGTTGTAATTCGTGGTTTTATTATATTAACAAACTTTGATGCATGTGATGTTGATAAACCCCTTGCAGGATCATAATGGAGGTAATGTGCATTACTTCTTCTCATTATATCGATATATAAATCAACATCTTTATTTCTATACCCAAGGGGTTGTTTCTTGAACAGCAATTCATATAAGCCTGCAGTTCCACTGTATTTGAACTTGTTATCAATAACAATATCGGCACCATCAAAATCCGCAGAGGAGCTACCTATGGCATGTTTTTCCGTAGACGGATCAAAATATACTCCAAAAGTGTCATCAAACGTATTTTTCGGATCTGAAATTTTGTCTTCTATATATGCACGGGGCAAAGGAATCGCAAACTGTTGTAAGTATTGTTCTTGTGGATTCAGTACAGGGCGCATACTTTCCTCGAAATAACTTCCATCAAAGTCGGATTTTGGAGCGGTTGAATCATGTTGAAATGTCTCTTCACCAGGAGTGATCTGATAAAATTCTTGAGGTGTTGCTTGATACAATTCTTGAGGTGCTGGTTGATGAAATTCTTGAGGTGTCGGTTCATGAAATTCTTGAGATTTTGGTTGATAAAACTCTTGAGGTGTTGATTTATGCAATTTTTGGGGTGTCGACTGAGAACTTGAATGAGGTGATTTAATTTCATGTTTCAATTCTTGCTTGAAATGAGTCGTTAGGGGCTGTTGAACAGCAGAGAAAAACTCTTTCAAAGGTTGAGTGATTGGTTCATAAGTTTTTTCTAAATGTGAATGAGATTTTGCTATATCGGATTTCAATATCTTATATTTTCTTCTCAAAGCCTTCCTTGCTCTTAATAGTTGTTCATTTAATTGACTATTCATGATGACAACTATACCACAATCTTGATGTTTATATATAAATGAATGTATCGAAACCCTTTCTGTATCGCCCCTCATTTAAGGAACACTCTTTATCGATAACGAGAAAACTAAATTTGTCTTTCCTACAATAAGAGCATAGTTCTTTGAAATGCTGCAAGGACATGTCTATACTGACATGATCATCATATATATGCTTCAGATTTGTTAGATCTTGTTGAAAGTTCATGAGCAAATTAGCATTATCTCGAATGAATTGTTTGGAAATGGCAGAATAAGTTTGACATAAATAGAAACAATCCGTGTGTCTGTGACGGCCGAAACAGAAATAATTTTTGATTATATTTTGATCACGTGTAGTAACATCATCGAATATTATGACTGAATGATCATGTATAATTTCAGGAAGAATAACTTCAACAGAATCCTTATATTCATGGAAACCAATTTCGTTCATAGATGCCAGCAAAATCCTCAAATAATTATGTTTAGGTTGTTATAGATTTTGAAAATAAGTATACATTCGTGAAACGAAGGCCGTTGGGTTGCTCCAGCAAAGACAACATCACATTAGTTTTGCCTGATCCACTTGCTCCAACGAGTAAACCTCTTTTAGATTGACCTCCAAATAGCGCACCATGTTTTCTAACATTATTCTCTACATTGATCTCATCATGATTAATAACCGGAAGCAACACCTTTTGTTTTTCGGTCTTCATCAAATTGAAATAATCTTTAAACTAACATTAGTGCAGATGGAATAGGTATATATACGTGTATCTAAGTTGATCAAAACATAATATAATGGGACAGCAAAAGAAATCAGTCGTTAGTTCGAGTGGAAACAAGAAAGAAAGGTCGAGGTTTTCTGAATACTTTGATCAATAAAATTCCAATAGAATTACATGTCCCTGGATATAATTACTGTGGTCCTGGTACCAAATTGGAAAAGAGATTACTGAGAGGGGACAAAGGCGTAAATCCACTCGATGAGGCTTGTAAGCAACACGACATTGCTTATTCCAGAAGTGAAGATATAGAATCAAGAAATATTGC
This sequence comes from Chrysolina oricalcia, assembly GCA_944452925.2. NCBI lineage: Eukaryota > Metazoa > Arthropoda > Insecta > Coleoptera > Chrysomelidae > Chrysolina > Chrysolina oricalcia. The sequence continues at coordinate 30,690,963 of OX101819.2, forward strand.
AGACAAGAAATTGGCAACATTTGCTTCCGAACGTTTAAAATCATCCAATGCACAATTGGGGAAAAAGTAACAGCATTAGGTGTATCTAATATCATGAATCTTAAGAGCAAGTTGGGGATGGGATTGAAACAAAAAATAAAAAAACCGAAGAAACAAAAAAAGGGTGGTGAACTGAAGCTTGCCAAGAAACGAAAGAATAAACAGAAGAAAAGAGTCATACCAATTCCAAAGAAAGGTGGATTTCTCCCATTTTTACTACCACTACTAGGGGCGCTAGGTGCTGTAGGAGGCGGGGCAAAATCTTAGAAACAAAGGCTCATTGAGCAAAAGAGACATGATTTAGCGATGGAACAAAAGGGAAAAGGTTTATATTTGAGACCACGCAAAGGTTATGGAATGTTTGCTCAACCGTATCAAAAAAACTGTTGAAGTTACCACGCCGAGCCTTAACCAATATCGATTTGATAGAGAATGCGAAACGTTTGAGGATTCCTTACTTTCGAGGTGTTTTCATGAGGGATAAACTTCCCACAAAAATAAAGAGCAAGGAGTGCGGCATTATCAATCTTGATTCTGACGTAGGAGAAGGAACTCATTGGACGGCATACTTCAAGAATAATGATGAAATCTCAACCACCAAAGGAATTGATAAATTATTTCCTCGGCGCTGGTGACGTTAAAAATATCAAATATAACTATGATTCCTTGCAGAAGTTTAATACTTATCAGTGTGGGCAATATTTTGTTTTTATATAATCAGTATCTCTGATGTATTTCCTTCACTAATCAATAAACTATCATTGGGAAGTTATGTCTTTTACTTTCACATTGAGTGATTCATCTTCAGTGTTGAGTTATAATTTTAACCCTCCAATTTATCTGGATGATGATATGGAGTATGAAATAGGCTTGGCAAATTTCGATTCTTTCAATGTTATTCCAAACATAACAAAATTAAACAATGTTTTGGTATGGGTGGAACGAGATGAATTTAGTTATATAATTCCTGAAGGATTTTATGATGTAACATCTCGATATCCTCATTAAACAGATGAGCAGTAACAATGAATATGTTGAGGTATCCATCGACCCAAATTGGACTACTTCAAAAGTGGTCATTCGGACCAATATCAAAATCAATTTTTCAGTTCAAAATTCAATTGGTCAATTATTAGGCTTCGAAAAAAGAATCCTCAATGCAAAAAACATCTACAAATCAGATCATGAAGTGAAAATTCTTTCAATCAATACAATTAGTGTTGATTGCAATATTGCGATGGGTTCATTTTTGAATGGCAATCCAGTGCATATGATTCATCAATTCTTTCCGACAGTAACAAGAGGGTATAAAATAGTAGAAACCCCATTGAATATTCTGTATTTCCCCGTCACTATCAAGACAATCAACAACATAACGGTGAGAGTTGTCGATCAAAATTTGAATTTAATTGATTTCCGGAACGAAGAAGTTACTGTTAGATTGCACTTGAGAAGGAAGACTCTTTAAACAATGGTCTGGAGATTTGATAAATCAGCATTCCAGCAATCCTATAAAAAGAAGGTTAAGCGACCTTCGAAAGATAGTATGAAAGCAACTGCCGAATTACTAACACCAAAACACAAAGAGTACTTGAAATCTTTGGGATTGAAACTCTTAATATAATGGAATTGCTACAAATCACGAGTGAACCATTCAGTGACAATGCAATTGAAGATTATCAGTTTCATACATATCAACCTTATATCACCAGTGAAATCAAATATAATGACGAAATAAGAATTCCAATTCAGGACTTGGACGCTTATACATCACCTAGTAACTCATATATCTATATAGAGGGAAAACTCACAAGACCGGATGGGGAGCCAATTACGAAAATAAAATTTATCAACAACGCAATATCGTTTTTATTTCGTGAACTCCGATATGAGCTGAATGGTGTGGTGGTAGACTCTGTCAGAAACATTGGACTAGTATCAACGATGAAAAATTACTTATCCATGAATGAAAATGAAAGTATACCTATGCAGAATGCTGGTTGGTTTCCTAAACTTGATGATGTGAATGCTGGGACGAGAGATAAAATATTAGTTGTTGATGATGGGAATTTCAATGTATGTATTCCGCTCAGGCTATGGGCTGGCTTTTTTGAAGATTTAAAAAAAATTGTGATCAATATGAGACAAGAACTAGTTTTGATTCGTGAGAGTCATGATTTGGATGCTGTGATTAGTATAGATGATTCTGAAAAACCAAAAGTGAGCATAAGCAAACTGAGTTGGTGTGTCCCTCACGTGACACTAAGTATTTAGGAACAACTACGGTTGAATAAAATAATAAATAGCAATGTCGAAATTCCTCTGAAATTCAGAAGCTGGGAATTGATTGAGTACCCTTCTCTGATTGAAACAACAAGACATACTTGGGCTGTGAAAACAACTACGAAGGTTGAAACTCCGTGACATGTTGTTATTGCATTTCAACAAGTTAAAAAAGAAAAGCTCACCACTGATATGAGTGCATTCGACCACTGCAATCTCAGCAATTAGAGAGTATTTCTGAATTCCGAACGATATCCTTACAATGACTTGATTTCAAAAATAACAAGTTTGCAAAACTCTATGAAATGTATGCCAACTTCCAAGAGAGTTACTACTATCTCAAATCAAATCAACCTATTCTCAATCCAAATGAATTCAAAGTGAAGGCACCTCTGGTCCACATCGACTGTTCACGTCAAAGAGAAGCTATTCAGACCGGTTCCATCGTACTTAGAATTGAAATTGAAACTGCTGAAACCACACCCAAAAATGTAACTGCCTACTGCCTTATTCTACACGAGAAAGAATTTTCATATAATCCATTGACGAAAATTGTTAAACAATCTTAATGCGCATGCTCCGCATGTTGTTATATATATAGACTTGCATGTTAGAAATATCAGTTCGAAAATAATATCGGAGTATCGAAGAAGATTGAAGCAACATCATAAGAACCTGAAAGTACTCAAACAATTGATTGAGTCATACAATTCGAAACAATCATTAATAAGAAAACTTATCAATTTGAAAATATGATATTGGTGATAGATGTACAAGGTTTCAATACCGAGAACGATAAATTTTTACCTAAGGAACTGGCTGCATTCGATGGAAGTAAGGTTTCTCACTATGTATTCAGACCTCAATTTCCATTGAACATGCTTCCACCAAAATTCCATAGTCAGGCCACTTGGTTGATGCACAATCATCATTGTATACATTGGAATGATGGATTCACACCATTACATCAATTTGGAAATATAATGAAGAGGCTCACTGAAGGAGTTGATACTATTTTTGTCAAAGGAAGGAAAAAAGCAGATTACATAAAAAAATTCACCCAGCAACCAGTCATAGAATTTGAAGGACATCCCGGTTTACGAGCATCTGAAACAAGTTGTTTACATCATACTAAAGATAATTGTATATGTGCTCTTTCAAATGTTCATTCTCTATATCAAATGTATATTATGGATACATCTCAATAAATATATTTCCAAAAAAGCATTGTATTCTTTGAGATTTTTATTACAGGAATTCATCATGTCAGCAGTTCAGACTTGCCTCGACAAGTCATAATATTTGTTTATTCCGACACCAGCTGTCGTCCACCTTGCAACATCTGCAATTCATCATCAATGATGACTCGACAAGTCATTCACCTCATAGCATCCGGCAGTCTAGACACCAGATGTTCCCCACAAGGTCATTGATCACTATAGAAACAGCAATGCGCAAGTGTATATCGAGAGCTACATGTATTTAATCGGGACTGTTCTAACAATTACAGTTAGTATTTCCACCACTAAGGTTGATTAATCATGAAATGTGACAAATCTAACAAGAATTTTTCGAGAAGAGATAATCTACGCCGACATTTACAAAAAAGCTGTCCTTCCAAAGAAATTAATGGTGTACCCAAAAAGAGTCAAATTGGATGATATATCCACCAGTGTTCCCTAGTCGAAAATACTCAAACTGAGTGTTGCATCCACCAGCGCTCAGCAGTCGAGAAAAAGGTTGCATGCGAATATTTCATCGAAACTGGAAGATGGCATCGAAAAACTGCAACATGCATTTAAGAATAGAATAGCAAGTTATCGATTTAAAAGCAGTGGACATAATATTGATTATGTCAACTTCATGGAAGATGTGAAACCGAAAGTTCTGAACATCATCTCTGAATATATACAGGAACATAAAAATTTGAAAATTAATTTCGAACTGTTCGGACATTATATCATATCTGAGAAACAGTTGAGTGATATGAAATCCTTCAATACAAAAAACCAAATCACAATTCGTTCCACTGACTTGGATTGGCTCTATGAGGAATTTAGAAACGAAATGATTTCAAAGGCTTCAGAATTCCAGGAAAGATTCTCAGGCTGGTCATTACAGAAGATATGGTATCTGGATGTGAATATGAACAAATACAATCCACTATCAGCCTCTTCATAATATCATGTTGCCCAAATCCATTAATATAAAACGAGCCGTTTTGAATGTGAAGAACTTGGATAATGCTTGCTTTGCATGGTCCATTATGGCAGCGATTTTTCCATCTATCTCCATTAGATCTTCTAGCCCATCTTCATATCCACATTATACTACATTACTTAACTTCCAAGGTATTGATTTTCCAGTGAAACTAAAGGATATATCCAAATTTGAAAGAATGAACAATATATCCATCAATGTTTTCGAGATAGAAACAAAATTCAAAGAACGTAAAATGACAACCAACATCGTGGGACCCTTACATTTCACAACACATCGATCTGCAACACATGTGAACCTTCTGCCTTCTGCCTCATTACAGATTTATCAAAGTTAGTTTCAAATCAAAAGTCTAAGCATAATGGGCGTGTATATATTTGTGATGGTTGTCTCCATTCTTTTCTACAAGTGAAAAATTGATGACACATCAACAGTATGATTGTAATCATTTGTGTGTTTTACTTCCAAAACCAGATATGATTACTAACAAGTATGGCGAGGTTGTACCTGGAAATATTCTCAAATTTACCAATCTGGAAAAACAACTTCCAGTTCCTTTTGTGATTTATGCTGATTTTGAGAGTTTCCTGAAGCCTATTTATCATACTGAACGATCAGATGATCATTCATTCACATTAAAAGCGTATGAACACGAGCCATATTCATTCGCTTTCTATGTGAAGTGTGATTTTGATGACAAATACTCAAAATTCGTACAATATCGTGGGAGTGATTGCGCCGAGGTTTTTGTTAAAATGTTGGATGAGCTCGTCCTGGATCTATATAACAAACATTTGAAACATGTGAAAGAAATTCTGCCACTTTCAATAAAAGAAGAGAGTGAATTTCAGATTTCCACAGAATGTCATATTTGTGGTAACTCATACAAACCTGAAGACACCAAAGTCCGAGATCACTGTCACTTGACAGGTGTATACCGTGCGAGTGCTCATTCCGGATGCAATTTGCAATATAAACTGGTGAGATACATTCCTGTGTTCTTCCATAATTTGACAAATTATGACTGTCATCTGTTCATAAAAAAGCTGGCTTCGAATAAAGAGAATATCTCAGTAATTGCTCAAAATAAGGAGAAGTATATTTCATTCACCAAATCATACTTGGTTGAGAAATCAGAAAACCCCAAAGTGAGAGACAAATACATCTCTCTGAGATTTACTGACTCTTTGCTTCTTATCCAAATCTCTAGATAATCTGAGTAAAACACTGAAACCATCCCAATGTCGGGAGGTGAGAAAATATTTTCATGATAGAAAATTCAATATGATAAGACGTTTTTCCTTATTCATATGTAGATTCTCATGAAAAATTGAACCACCTACATTACCAAGCCAATCTGAAGTCTTTGATATTCTGAATGCCAGAGATATTTCTGAACAGGATTACGATCGAGCTTGTGAAGTATGGCAGGAATTTAGATGTTCAACTCAGATGTGTACTTGAAATCAGATGTGTACTTGAAATCAGATGTGTACTTGAAATCAGATGTGTACTTGAAATCAGATGTGTACTTGAAATCAGATGTTCTGCTATTGGCAGAGAATTTTAGGGATGTGTGTTTAGAAAAATATAAACTGGATCCAGCTCAATATGTGACAGCTCCTTCACTCAGTTGGGATGCTATGCTTCGTTTAACTAAGATCGAACTACAGCTCTTAACTGATATTGATATGGTTCACTTTTTCAAGAAAGGAATTCGGGGTGGTGTAAGCCAATGTAGTAAGGAAGGCTATAGCTAATAATCAATTCATACCAACTTATGATCCATCCAAACCGAACTCATATATTTTATATCTTGACGCAACAAACTTGTATGGAGCTGCTATGAGTGAATATCTTCCAATGCGTGATTTCAGATGTCTTGAGCAGTATGGACTAGAGAACTTTGACTGTTTTGTAGTTGGGGATACATAATCGAAAGGATATGTACTAGAAGTTTACTTGGACTATCCGCCAAACTTACATGATGATCACAATGACCTCCCTTTCTGTCCAGAGAATATTAAGCCTCCTGGAAGTAAATATTCGAAGTTGACTCCAAATTTGATGACAAAGGAAAGATACATCATACATTACCGAAACTTGAAGCAATGTTTGAAATACGGATTGAAGCTGAAGAAGGTGCATAGAGTTTTGGAATTCACACAGTCACCATGGTTAAAGCAATATATCGATTTGAATACCAATTTACGGAATTCTGCCAGGAACGAATTCGAACGTGATCTGTTTAAATTCATCATAAACTCAATATTTGGAAAAACTATGGAGAACGTGGACAAGAGACAAAACATAAAACTTTGCAGTCACTGGGAAAATCTTCCAGGATCTGTGGGAGCTGAAGGATTTATAGCAACATCTCATTTCAAATCCTGTTCACTGTCCGATGAAAATTTGGTAGCTGTTCAAATGGAGAAATTAACAGTAACCTATGACAAACCGCTTTACGTAGGCTTTTCAATTTTGGGTATTTCGAAAACTGTTTTTTATGGCTATATCAAAACAAAATATGGCGATAAAGCAAAACTCTGTTACACAGATACTGATTCACTGATTTTGGAGATATTCACAGAAAATGTATACGATGACATTAGGGAAAATATTAAATTCTTCGACACATCAAATTTTACATTTGACAATATTCACAAAATTCCTAAAACAAAATCAGTTGTCGGTAGGATGAAAGATGAATTTTCAGGAACGCCAATAGAATGTTCTTATGGTACAGGTGCGAAGGCATACTGTGTTAAAGCTACAACAGTGATGAAAAAGGCTAGAGGGGTTTCTAAAAATGTTATAGAGACTTCACTCCAAATTTCTGATTATATTCGAATTGTTGAAAGGGGTGGCTCTATCTTGCGAAAAATGTACCTTTTTAATTCTCATTCACACACTATTTATACGGAGTTGAGAAACAAAATTGCGTTATCATCTAGTGATGACAAAATATTTGTTTTGCCCAATAATGTTCAAACATTAGCCTGGGGTCATCTAAAGATGAGGACGCAGTGTTGGATCTCCTATTATTGATGTCAGAGAATTTGATAGATGAATGAATTTTGGATCTGTAATTGTTATCGAATAAAACGAGAATATTGAAAAAATTGTTTTTTATTCAAATACCCTAAAAACATATCACTTTAAACTTCCCAAGCATGAATAACATTTTGATTGTGAAGGAGTCGGACCATCTACATGTTCCATCCACTCAGGTCGATTTTGATGAATGAAGCAAGGTAGCTGAACCTGTAGTTCAAAGTTTCCCATATATTCATCTGGTAGTTTGTGCCATACCAATAGAAGTTCCCAAGGTCTAGCCTTACGAATTAAATATTGTAGTGAAAATTGTCGTAGTTCATCTTCGGTGAACTTATATAAAGGTTTGAGCTTCTCATGTTTGGTTATAAGTTCCATTAGGCAGTGAGTTCCCTCCATATTTTTTGAAATCTTTCCACCAATGAAGAGAGGACTGTTACTGAAGAGCAGAAAGCTATATAGTAAATCAGAGATTGAAGTATTGTAGACTCTGAATCATCTCTTATATTAGCTGATGGTGGGGAGGGGTATAGCTTGATCCTATCTGTCCGTTCAGTTGAATTATATTTCCTCATTATTAACTTGTATTCTGTGCTGTTGGCTGGTATTGAAATTTTTAGAGTTTCCACATCATTGAATTCAAACGGGATCATCCTCGCCCACTTGGAGGGCCAAGTTTCATTCCATGTACCATTAATATCAAAGCATATGAAAACTTCACAAACGTTGATGGGCTGTTGAATGAAGAGAAACCCTTGCCAAATGGCTTGTAAAATAATAAGATTTGTGAACATATTGATTGTTTCACACAAACTGGAGTTGGATAGACTTTTCTTATAGTAATATGTAAAAAATGCGGTGGAGGGGAAGCAAAGTGATTTTTTGAAAAATCATTTGTTATCTTCAAGTCATATCATCTTTGACAAAGGTGTGTGCTTCCCAAGTTTCCATTTCATTGTGTCGTTTCCGACTTCAGGACTTTCCAAATAAAACAATATAATCTTTATCCAACAGTTTCCCATCAGTTGTCACCTATCCATGATCTATCAAAATATTCAGCTGTGGAAACTTCTGGGTAAAGATAAATTCCAGAATTTTCTCCTGGCTAAAGCAAAACTGAAACAAACTCACTACCACTTTGCTCGCAAGGTCCATTCATCAAAATCTGACTCGTGCACTTATTGACCCTGACCTTGAAAGAGGTCGTTGAACCCATATCAAATTTATCCAACTTATTTGTAAGCGGAAGTATGGTATCAGCCAGTTAGACACGTACACTTGTTGACCTTGAAAGAGGTCGTTGAACTTATTCACCTTGTTGAGACTTGTTTGTTACCAGAAGTATGGCGTCAGCAAATACTGTGTCTGATATCATGCACGTGCTTTTCTCCCATTGCTCTCTCATAGGTTTTGACCTGGACTCCCATTGCTCTCTCATAGGTTTTGACCTTGACTCCCATTGCTCTCCCATAGGTTTTGACCTTGATTCCCATTGCTCTCTCATAGGTTTTGACCTTGACCCCTATTGCTCTCTCATAGGTTTTGACTTTATGAGAGGTCGTTGAACCTGTATTGGATTCTGCTGATGACACGTGACCGGATGTTTTCAAATAAAATCTGATACCTGACACGTGCATTCATTAACCTTGAAATAGGTCATTGAACCCGTATCAAATTTCGCCTACCGGAAATATGACGTCAGCAAATTCCAAGTAATTTAATATCCAACACGTTCATTAACCTTGAAAGAGTCATTGAACCAGTACCAAATTTCGCTTACCGGAAATATGGCGTCAGCGAATTCCAAGTAATTTGATATCCAACACGTGCTTTCATTAACTTCGAAATAGGTCATTGAACCCGTATCAAATTTCGCCCACCGGAAATATGGCGTCAGCAAATTCCAAGTAATTTGATATCCAACACGTTCATTAACCTTGAAAGAGGTCATTGAACCAGTATTAAATTTCGCTTACCGGAAATATGGCGTCAGCGAAATCCAAGTAATTTGATATCCAACACGTGCTTTCATTAACTTCGAAATAGGTCATTGAACCCGTATCAAATTTCGCCCACCGGAAATATGGCGTCAGCAAATTCCAAGTAATTTGATATCCAACACGTGCATTCATTAACCTTGAAAGAGGTCATTGAACCCGTATCAAATTTCGCTCACCGGAAATATGGCATCAGCAAATTCCAAGTAATTTGATATCCAACACGTGCATTCATTAACCTTGAAAGAGGTCATTGAACCCGTATCAAATTTCGCCTACCGGAAATATGGCGTCAGCAAATTCCAAGTAATTTGATATCCAACACGTGCATTCATTAACCTTGAAAGAGGTCATTGAACCCGTATCAAATTTTATTGACCGGATGTTATCAAATGTAATCTGATACCTGACACGTGCACTTTCTGCTGACGTATACCTCTCGTTGCTCTCTCATTTGTATAGACCCTCCTCCCGTTGCTCTCTCATTTGTTATCTACTCATGTTATTGTTACTGTTTTGTTTTTTCATTCTCATTATTATTCCTAAATGATCCCCTAGATTGAAATTGCACACATTTTCGTGCTACATGTCAGCGGATAAATTAGTGACTATAAAGTCAATCTTTGACTCACTACGGTGAGATCCAAATTTTGATATTCTCATCGGCTCAGTGTTTTTCAAAGAAAGGTTGAAACTTTCGATGACGTCTAACCGCATGTCTTTCAGAGTTGATTTTTTATTAAAATCAATATTAATATCCCCGCATAGTGCTCAAATTTTTTCATTGTACAGAAATTTAGAATTTCTGGTCTATAGGCTACAATCAGTGTTTTTTATTGTTCAGATCATAAGTAATTCCACAATATACAGCATGCATTTCTTGAGATATTTCACATATGTAATCTATGTTTTTGTAAGGAATATTTATAACACCACCATGTTTATGGTTGTGTCGTACATAATAACTTGCTAGTATGTAGTTTTTGAATTGAATTGTACCAATATTTGATTCATTACACCATGATTCAGTGAAACATAAAATGTGAGGGGTTTTCCTCATGTATCAAAATCTCAACTTTATCAATTTTATTGGTAATGCGCATTGACAATTCGCATACATTATTTTGAAATTTTCATGTTGTTTTGAATTTAGACTGTTCAATTTCAGAATGCTCGACTTGACCTGTGTTGTCTGCGAAAAAGAAATTTCTTGACAACTACACCTTGAGGCCAATGGCTGTCATTGTATAAAACGTCACTAAGTTCAGGGTCGGCTTCAACTCTGAACGATAAGTTCGACCCAATGAATTGGGTTTTGTCACTTCGAAAATATGTCCCGGTGATTTACCTTCCAAGTATTTTTTTACTCCTTCTGGTGTAGACCATGGCTTGCATCTACCAACGTAAAGCCATAATCTTCTAGGTGCTCCTTCGAAAACATCCTTGCTTCGATTTTTTTGATCACCTTGTACATTATCAATCGATGGTGGTATTGATTGCTGACTACTCGCACTCGCAGTACCCACAATAACAGACGATTGTTTCTTCACGTTGTTTTTTGTCCCCTTGATAAAACGTTAACCATTTTTATTTCTATGTTTTGGTATTGGCACACTCTTTACATTTTTTTGACTCTCAGCTGTTTCCATATTATTTTATGTTACGCACAGTATAACCTACGTCACGCATCTGAAAAAAAAAAGATTTCCTTTTTAGCGTATTTGTATAAAAGCTTTTTTTTATCAATTAAATTAATTCATTTTAGTCAGACTGGAAACTTGTAAAACCCCCATATGCCAATTTTGAATCGAATTGAACCACAATTAAAAATTTCGTCCGCCATCTTGGTTTTTTGCATTGACAAAACAGTCATAATTTCCGACCCTGAAAATCCCCACATACTAATTTTGATTCGAATCGGACCATAATTACAAATTGTGTCCGCCATCTTAGAGCCACCATCATGTTTTTTGCATTGACAAAAAAATCATAATTTCCGACCCTGACAACCACTGTTATATATTTGAGACTGGTTAGGATTGCAATAAATGAAAGTCAAGAGAAACGACTAAAAAGTGGGCCTACCGGTTCTTTTTCTGGCTTCCCACTCAGCCGCCTTTTCTCTAGGGTTGCCCACCGTTCTCCAGGGGGGTGTGGTCTGTATTTGATTGGGGTCGAAAGGGGGTTATATTCTGCACGTCACCGTACTTCGGGCGAATTTTTTTGCGTAATGCGAGCACTGAAATAAAAATAACCGAGTGAGTTCCGATAGGATCGGGAGTTAAATTTATTCTGCCGGTATCGGTAGATATTTTGAATCTTCGCGATAGGCCGGTCTGAATAGCCGAGTAAGAAAAAAGTTGAAGTCGACATAAATGAAAGAAATAATATCTAGCAATTTATTATAAATGAAAACTAAAGGGATTCGCAATGAAATATATAAAATTAAACGGAATACAGGTTTAATTACTTAAACTATAAAACATCTCTTGAAATGACGTGGTGTTGCAGGTTTTTCCAAGGTTTTACCGAATCAATTTAAGCCATCCCTGAGCTCCGTAGACCAGTGCTGATGGACGACAAAAATTAAAAGCGGGAAAAAAATATTAACAGCATGAGACCTAATGGACGAGGAGCAGAATATTGTTCGAATGACGAGAAAAATAAATTAGAGTCGAATAAATGGAGAAGGGTGGAAGGGGGTGAACTTTTAGTGGTTGAAAGCGATATTTAACGGTTTTTAACGATTGTCAATGAAAGTTGACCTCCCACCGAAAAAAGTTGAATTGCAAAGTTGTTTAAAATAAAAAGATCTACAACTTTTGAATCAAGCATTTTTCCACATTACCTCAAATTTTCCGGGAAAATCGGAAAAACCAATTTTTCAGTTTTTAATATTTTTCTCGTGCAATAATCAATGTTTTTTCACGAAATTTGGTAGAAATATAACTTAACATGCTTCAAGTAAGCTGTGATTTTTTTGTAGCGGAGTACAAATTTTTTCTTGTTTTTTCGACAAATTTCGAAAAAACGACCTCATTTCAACTGAAAAGTTTTACCGATAAAGTTCGTGTTTTCAAGCTCACCAGCTGCCTGTTTTTTCGTTGAAGCGTCTACTTTCAGATTATGAAATAAAAGATTAGCACTACTGTGGAATTTTTTTCCAGAAAATGCGAAAAAATGAAAAAACAGATTTTAATATCAATTTCATGTTAACTCAACAGGTACTAAAAATAAACAAGGACATAAATAACGATTTGATTATGATAGAACCGTTTTAATTTGGTTTGAATTTTTTTTGTATGAAAATTGGATGTTTGTCGCAAAATCTAGTGGAAATATACATTTTTATGTCCTGAATCAGATGTTTTTTTTCTGCAGCGGAATATTTATTTTTCTCGAACCTCTTTGAAGTACTCAGAAAGGGGGCTTAGGGTTAGCAAACCGAATTTTAAACGCCTAAAATAAGAAATAAAGTAACATGCAAGGACCAGGTGGAGAATATTGTAGAGGTACCAACTTCGACAAAAAAAAATTATATAAACACGAAAACACTCAAAATGGTGAAATTGGGATGCACTTTAGGGGTTGAAAACGGTTTTTTGCAATTTGCGGCGAAACGTGACTTCTTAGCGGAAAATGTTTAATAAAAAAGTTGTGGAAAATCCAAAACATTTTCGACATAACCTTGAATTGACCGTCAAAATGGCAAAAAAACGATTTTTTAAAATTTGATGTTATGTGGAGAAATCTTGAATACAAAAGTTGTAGATCTTTTCATTGCCAACAACTTTTTTCTTCAACTTTTTTTGTAGAAGGATAATTTTCGCTGCAAATCGTGAGAAACCATTTTTACCCCCAAAAGTTCACCTTCTTTTCGCCGTATCATAATCAAATCCTTATTTATATCCTTGTTTATTCTTTGTATCTATTAAAATAACATGAAATTAATATTCTCGAAAGGTTTCAACTGTTAATTTCAATAATTTTAATAAACAAATATGAGTATAAAAAAAAAATTGAAATTTGAAAATGTATTTTTTATTTTTTTCGCGTTTTTTTGGAAAAAATTCCACAGTAGTGCTACTCTTTCATTACATAATCTAAAAGTAGGCGCTTCAACGAAAAAACTGGCGGCTGGTGAGCTTGAAAAGAAGAACTTTATCGGTTCAAAATAAGGTCGTTTTTTCGGAATTTGTCGAAAAAAAAAGAAAAATCTGTATTACAGCTTACTTGAAACATAATAAGTTATATTTCCAACAAATTTCGTGAAAAAAAAGATTTTTAAGCAAGAAAAAATTAATCGGTCGTTATCGGCGCTGATGCGAATGCATACCACACCATATGGGGCAGCACCGACACAAATGAAAGAGGTGAGTTGCCTTTAGAATACATTCTAGGTAACAACCTTCAAATATGTAACAGAGGCAGTGAGCCTACCTTTATTACTGCCGTAAGGCAGGAAGTTCTGGACATAACATTGACCAACGAACATGCCGCCAACCTGATACGGTCCTGGAGAGTATCCCGAGACCACTCCTTGTCAGACCACCGATACTTGGAATTTGACATAAACGTGCATGGGCCAACAGCCAAACAGTTCCGAAATAAGCGTAATGCGAACTGGGTTTTGTACAAATAACGCTTCTCTCAGGCCCTACCGGCAGAGATACCAGACATTCCCACTTCTAGGGCCGATCTGGATCAACTGGTGGACAGCCTCACAGAAACTTTCAACGAGGCGATGAATGCGGCATGCCCGGTGAAAACGACCAGGGGTAAACCCACACCGGTCTGGTGGTCTTCTGAAATAAGTGACCTCAGGAAACAATGTAGAAAGCTGTTCAACCAGGCTAAGAAAACTAAAGAATGGAGTGCTTATAAAGCCGGTCTGAGCAGCTTCAAAAAGAGTGTTCGACTCGCAAAATTTAAATCATGGTCGACAGCACTACAGAAGGCAACAGGCTACAAAAAATCATCTCGTCCAACCCAGTGGCGCCAAGCTATCTCAGCAAACCTGATGGCACATGGACGACCACGGACGTAGAGACCGTCGAGCTGCTGGTAGACACACACTTTCCTGGCCAACAGCTAGGTGAGCAATGCGAACCAGCAGCTCCTAGCGTCGAACAAATCATTAACCCATCAATCGTCACCTTAAGGAGGATTGAATGGGCTATCGCACAGTTTCAACCCTACAAATCACCTGGTAAGGATGATATCATACCAGCAGAAATGCAGGTAGTCTCCAACCTGGTGATTCCTTAGCTAGATGTTATATACAAGGCCTGCCTAAGCCTAACTTATATACCTAAGAAATGGAGGGAGGTGCGGGTTGTTTTTATCCCTAAAGGGGGTAAACAATCGCACAACTCCCCCAAGGATTATAGGCCTATAAGCTTATCATCATTTCCACTAAAAACGCTAGAAAGATTCGCATATAAGGGATTCACTGTTAGGGGAGGGAATACTCTCCCAATCCCAGCATGCTTACTGCAAGGGGGGGTCAGTAGAAACAGCCCTCCACACGCTAGTACTAGAAGTTGAAAAGTCTTTAAACTGCAACGAATACTCACTGGTAGCCTTCTCAGACATTGAGGGGGCGTTCAACAATATAATCCCCAGTGCTGTTACAGAAGAAATGAAAAATCTGAGAATCGACAAGTCAATCGTCGATCTTGTTAACCACATGCTCTGCAGCAGAGAGATTCACGCAGAGATCTCTGGCTGTCAGATACAAAGAGTGGTCAACCGGGGGACTCCGCAGGGGGGAGTGCTTTCACCCCTCAACGGCTTTCTCCAGAAAATGGAAAGGCAAGGAATTAAAATTGTGGCCTACGCCGATGATATTGCAATTATAGTTTCAGGAAAATTTCCAGAGACTCTGTCGGATGTCGTACAGGGGGCACTAAATGAACTCGTGCACTGGTGCAACAAATGCGGCCTAGGGATAAACCCGGGAAAAACGGAGCTGGTTCTCTTCAGGAGGAAGCATAAAGTACCCTTCTTTCGCCTTCCCAATATAGGGGACCAAGAAATAAAACTCTCCGAACGAGCTAGGTACCTAGGACTTGTCCTTGATCGAAAGCTGTTATGGAGAGAAAATATAGAAGAAAGGGTGAAAAAGGCGACAGTTGCGCTATACACCTGCAGAAGAACCATTGGCAAACAATGGGGGTTGAGACCCAGCATTGTCCATTGGTTATACACGGTGGTAGTAAGACCCACACTCATGTATGGATCATTAGAATGGTGGCCAGCCCTATGTAAGGAAGTCAACCAAAAAAGGGTGGGAAAGGTACAGCGACTAGCTGCCGTTCTCATGACGGGGTGTCTCAGAACAACCCCGACAAAAGCCCTGGAAATGATCCTACATCTGACTCCATTAGACCTATATGGGAAGGAGTGCTCGTCTCGCGCCGCTCTCAGACTCAACGCAGTCTCACCATGGCCTAAGGTAAACTACGGCCACTCAAAAATTCTGAAGGAATTCAATCTCTCTCTAAATAACACAGACTACACGAAACTCTCCCCGATGTTCGACCGCAAGTTCTCGGTGCCGTCCAGAGAAAAGTGGACGGTAAACCTAGTTAAGCCAAATGGGACGCTCTTTTATACAGATGGCTCAAAACTAGAGGGGAAAGTAGGAAGTGGAGTCTTCTCAGAGTCCCCACCCCTCAACCTATCATATCGTTTGCCGGACTACTGGAGTGTTTTCCAGGCAGAAATGGTAGCTATAAATGAAACAGTCAAATGGATACTCCAAACCGGACTTGAGTCCAAGGAAATATCTATTCTAAGTGACAGCCAAGCTGCCATTAAGTCTCTAAACTCAGTCTACCTGACCTCCAAGGCGGCTATACAATGCCGTAGAGCCTTAGATGAGCTGGCGACTAAAGTAAGAGTCAATGTTGTCTGGGTACCCGGCCACAGGGACATAGCAGGCAATTGTATGGCGGACGAGTTAGCAAGAGCCGGTACGACGCTCACAGCTATATCCGCTAATACTAGACCAGGGGCACCTATCGCTGAACGGAGGCTGCTCCTTCGGAAGGAAGTACTCCGCCTAACCAACCTTAGGTGGCGGGAGGAGCTTCCTTGCACCTCGTCAAGACAGGTATGGCCAGAGCTTAACCTGCGACGAACGAAAGATATTTTATCTCTTTCCAGGAACTCCATTGGAAACGCGGTTACGGCCATCACTGGACACTGGCTTGGAGGATGCCATGCTGCACGTATGGGAATCCTACAACGTAATGACTTCTGTAGAAGCTGTCAAGACAAAGAGGAGGAAGAGACGATGGTATCCAGGAAAAGATTTTCTGCTCTGGGACAGCCCCATTTTGATAACCTATCCGATCTTCAGTCGGTTGGTATCAAAAACCTCATGCTGTTCATTAACAGCAGCAACTGGTTCTCACGGTGATGATGGGGGTGGTAACTACCCCATACGGCATCACAACGGGCCTCTAGCCTACGTTGGTTTCATCCCGGACCACCATGTTAACCTAACCTAACCTACTCTTTCATTACATAATCTAAAAGTAGGCGCTTCAACGAAAAAACTGGCGGCTGGTGAGCTTGAAAAGAAGAACTTTATCGGTTCAAAATAAGGTCGTTTTTTTCGGAATTTGTCGAAAAAAAAAAGGAAAAATCTGTATTACAGCTTACTTGAAACATAATAAGTTATATTTCCAACAAATTTCGTGAAAAAAAAAAGATTTTTAAGAAAGAAAAAAATTAATAACTGAAAAATTGTTTTTCCGATTTTCCCAAGAAACTTGAGGTTATGTGAAAAAATGAAATACGAAAGTTTCAGATCTTTTTATTATCAACAACTTTGCCATTTGACTGTTATCGATAGGTCAACTTTCGTTGCAATTCTCGAAAAACCGTGAAATATCGCTTTCAACCCCTAAAAGTCCACCCTTCTCCATTTTTTCGACTCCAATTTATTTTTCCCGTCATTTGAACAATATTTTGCTCCAATTCCAGTAGGTCTCATGTTGTTAATCATTTTTTTTATCTCAAAAATGCATCAGCACTGGTCTACCGATACATTTTTTTAATTATTTCTTTGTTATTGCCGTAATCAGTATTTTTATAAAAGTTCCAATTGTCAATATTGATTGAAATAAAATCGTTTTTTCTGAAATCGTTCAAGAATGCCCACTTTCTCGGAGCAACTTCAGGCCTCAAAATACGCTAATCTAGTATTTTAGTCCGTTGCTAAACAACGAACTTTCCCGGACCGTTTTCGGACCTAAGGTACGGGAAAGTACTTTCCCGTATCGAAAACGATACGGGAAAATTTTTGCCGGCTTGTTTACATTTTAGACAGTTATTGAATTCACGCAAACAATATGTAGAATTCCTTAGTTTTTGATAATGCTGATTACGATTTCAGAAAAAATAGTATGTGTACCTCGTAGTAAAAGCACATTCCCAGACTTCAATGCTTGTTGGCCTCGGCTTAACGCTTCGGCCAACAATTTACATTGTCGTCCGGGAATGTATTGCTTTTACTACTAGATACACAATATACTATTTTCTGAAAATCGATGTCTTTACCAGTTTTCTGCTATTAGACTGGGAGATGATGACAGAGTTTTTGAATTTAATACAGGAATAAAGCACTGCCAAAAACTCTTTTTCAATTCGACTATATCTAATTTCAGTCAGAGTCTAGTCATTGAAAACTTACATTTTTCTCCAATAGTTCCCTCCAGAGGAGTTGATAATTCTGATAAATTTGGAATAAAATTTGGTAAAATTCCGTTAACCGGGCGCTACAAGCTATCAAATTTTTTTTTTTGAGACTTACGTAGTTTGACCTCCTGAATAAAAAATCCAAATGAAATTTTTGGCGGTCTCAAGTAATTTCGGAGATACGGGCCTTTTTTTGAATGAAAACTGGCTTTTTCTAGCACACGTTTCTTCTTCGAAAAACACACTCAAATGCCTCCTGATTTTCACCAGCACAATATACACACCCTAATTCACCAGTTTTACACTTTTTTTTTTCATTGAAAACAGTTTTTATCAACAAATTCTACTTTATTTTAGCAATAACAAAATCAACAAATTCATGCTGTTTTGTTTAAAAATTTTTTTTGATAGCTTTTAGCGCCCGGTTAACGGAATTTTACCTAAAATTTCTCAAATAATTAGTAAATCCCAAACATCTCGGAAGAAATAATTTTTCAGGTATATCATAGTGACATATAACTTTATTCGGTCTTCGTCTGGCCGCATCGTACCATTGGTAAATTTATGACCTAAATATCTCACTTCATCAACGCGACATTGGAAGCCATAATTATTATTCTAATGCAGGTTTTTACTGCACCGACTGCGCCATGTTACATTTATTAGTTTTTATTCTCATCAAACTGGTTTCTAATCAATTGACAACTTTCTGACAATCATTCAACATTTTCTATTACTCCGTTTGTTTCTAAATCCTAATATATATCACATTTTGTGATCTAAGAGTATAAAAATGTTTAAATGTTTGAATCAATTTTTCATTATATTTTAACTTACACTTAAAAACAAAATATATTACCAACCTGACAGCGAAAAGACGATCACCGATATGAATGAAAATAATTACTGAACCATCTTATTTTCTTTTAGATTATAACTCCAGTGCCAAGTCACATACCCCAATCTAAGGCCCTCTATGATTTTCGAATGACCAACGATGAAGAAGAAGGCTGCTTGGCATTCAGTAAAGGTGATATCATCAATGTTATTAGAAGAGTCGATGAGAATTGGGCTGAAGGCAAGTTGGAAGGCCGCATTGGAATTTTCCCTCTTGCTTTTGTGGAGCTGAACAGTTTGGCACGTTCTCTGATGAAGCTGTCTTCAAAGTGAGTTTTTCTTGTACATTTACTCTTATTGAGCTGATACTTTACTTAATCCTCAGCATATCTACCCTTTCTAGTGTAATCTTATGAAGGCTCTGTGAAAGTCTTCATAGTTCTTTACATTTTTGTCTGTTTTGGCTTCCTTCCAGGTCATTCCTCTTCTTACTGAGTTTTCCTCTCTTCCCTTTATAGCCTTTCTCTTGCTGTCGATCTGGACTTTCACTTGAATACTTTTCCCACTATTTTGTACCGACATTTTCTATACATTATCTATTTTTTCTTAATTAGTTAGAACACCTGGATGCGGACTGTTTTCAAAATATATCCATCTTGATTGACTTTTCTCCTGCAACAGAAATCCATTATTCACACAATTCAAAGTTTGGATAAAATCCAAAAAACACTGCCTCAGTTACTTCTTGGTTAGTTAGATTTGTGTATATCTTTTTAGATAGATTGTTCATTCAAATAGGGATTCCTACCTTTTCATTTAAGAAACAATTAGATTTTGTTCGGAATAATGCGGAAACAACGACATGGTAGAAGGTTTTCCAAATTTATTAGGGTACATATTCAGAGCTAAATTCTAATAAAAATTTTGTCTATGGCAGAAAATTTCATTAAAATAGTTTTTAAATCGTTCCGTCGTACGTTGAGGTTAGGTTATTGATAAGGACCATAAAAGGCAAAACCAAACCTATGCGTACGTCTGTATAAATTAATATTGCAGTAGGCAGATAGATAGATTGATAGATAGATGTTTTTTCGTTCTTCAGGATCAAATTATTTGATATAGAACATGTCAATGTACCTAATAGCTAACATATAATAAAAAAATTAAACTTAAGTATTGGTTGAATTAATGACATAAAATAAATACATAAAAATGAATACATGAATAAAACACTTATGAGTGGTAGGTTATCACCTTCAACATAGTAAATTACGTCACTCAAGAAATCCGCCACTGAGTAGTAAGCCTTTTCGAGAAGTATATATTTAATAGTACTTTTGAATGGGTAAAGGTAATGTTTTTATTTCAGTTGGCAGTTTATTGTACAGTTTAATACCCATGTGTTTAGGACTGAGTTCAGTTTTGTGAGCTTATGAGCAGGTACGAGGCTTGTTTGGTAAGTCCGTGACTTTTTAAATTTCCCGCGCAGTAACTTTAAATGCAACACTGCTGCTGTCAACCACCATCTTTCAATAGACTACTGTCAAATTTTGAGCAAGCTGCGACATTTGGTTTGTGTTTGACAGCAATTAGAAGCAGACAACCTCGTGAATTTTAACAAAAATGGAAAAAAGTGAATTTCGTGTGTTGATTAAGCATTATTTTTTGCGTAAAAAAACCATAACTGAAACCAAGGAAAGACTTGATAAATACTATGGGAACTCTGCACCATCAATTTCAATGGTTAAGAAGTGGTTTACTGAGTTCCGTTGTGGTCGTACCAGCACAAGTGACGCCGTACGTTCAGGTCGCCCAAAAGAGGTCATCACGCCAGAAATCGTCGATAAAATCCATGGAATGATATTGGACGATCGGAGAATAAAAGTACGTGAGGTAGCTGAGGCTGTAGGCATCTCAACTGAGCGAGTACATCACATTTTACATGAATATTTGGACATGAAGAAGCTATCCGCGAGATGGGTGCCGCGATTGCTCACACTCGACCACAAGCGCAACCGTGTGACCACTTCAAAGGAGTGTTTGGCAAAGTTCAATCGCAATCCGGGCGAGTTTTTACGCCGTTATATAACCGTAGACGAAACATGGATCCATCACAATACCCCAGAGACCAAGGAACAATCAAAACAGTGGGTGTCAACTGGTGAACGTGCACCAAAGAAGGCTAAGGTGCGTCTGTCAGCCAACAAGGTTATGGCCACAGTTTTTTGGGATGCACGCGGTGTCATTCATATAGATTACTTAGAGAAGGGTAGAACGATCAACGGCGAATATTATTCAGAGCTTTTAGACAGATTCGATATTGATTTGAGGCAAAAACGACCACATTTAGCGAAAAAAAAAGTGCTGCTTCATCAAGACAATGCACGAGTGCACACGTGTGTAGTCACTATGGCAAAAATTCATAAATTGGGCTACGAACTACTACCCCATCCAGCATATTCTCCAGATTTAGCCCCTTGCGACTATTTTCTTTTCCCAAACCTGAAGAAATGGCTGGGTGGTAAGAGATTTGGGTCGAATGAAGAGGTTATAACCGAAACAAACGCCTATTTTGAGGGCCTTGAGAAAACCTATTATTTGGAAGGAATAAAAAAACTGGAAAAACGCTGGACTAAATGTATTGATCTAAAAGGAGATTATGTTGAAAAATAAAACGCTTATTTGCCATTTTTTTTTTTCTTTATTCAAATAGTCACGGAGTTACCAAACAGCCCTCGTACTTCTAAGATTAGAGTGTTTATGGTGTTATAGGTGGTATTATTGACCCCTTTGAATAGGATTGAGTTTTCTTTGACATATCCTAGAACTTATAGTATAAAGACCTGTATATTTCACAATCAAACTGTAAAGGCCAGATCTAGCAGTTAATTTCATGATGAAATGATTTTGAAGTACAAAACAAAGCAAAAAAGAGAAACCTCACGTTTATCAATTTTTGTTGATGCATAGCAAAAAAGAGAAACCTGACGCTTAACCTATTTTTGTTGATGCGTACCTAACTACAACAAGAAAACTGATTGTGTTTCTGATCGGTTCTGTTCGATGTCATATCAGAAAGTACAAAGTTCCTTCCTTATTCCTTAGACTAGTAGAAAATCACAAACCCTGTCTCCAGTGGAGTGTTCAAAGCTAACGCAACGCAAGCTGTTCCTGACATTTCATAAATTTTTTAAAAATATTGATTTTGATTTTCTGGAAATACCTGAATTTAAATTATAGTTTCAATTTTTTATTTCTGACATTTCCATGCTTTTTTTTTCAATAATATTTTAGGGCCGGTTGTTCAGTCAGAGATAATCTGCAGTTATATGTGAATCTTGGTTTATCGAGTTGTTCACGCATAGTTGAAACTTGAATCCTGGTTTTATTCCAGGTTTCGCTTAAACCATGAAAATCGGTGGATTGAGCTCTCAACAAAGGTTTGACATAACTGACTGACTGCCATATGAAATAGTTTTGAAGAAATCACTTCACAAAAATGCTCATGACGATGAAATAACTGATGATGAAGGTATTGAATTTTGGTGAATGTCGTAGCTACTGTCAGGGCACCTCGTACTTATAGATTACGTGAAAATCATTTCGTGAAATGGTAACAAAGAATTTGTTTACAGGTTTAGATTACCAAAATATATTGTGAGGATTACTGTGAACATGGTATCTCATGAAATTGCTAATAAAACTAATTGGTAAGTGCATTATGCAATTTGATACTATCAGGTATTTTTGTGATGATTCCATTACTGAAAAATAGTTTCTGGTTGACATAACATACACCAAAGATTACAATGGCACATCCCATTATAGAATATTCCTTTTCGTGGGAACCAGGACATAAAAAAGAATATATAAACATCTAACTTTGGATTCCTTGGTTCGTGTCATATTAAGTATTTCAACTAGTGACTGTAGATGTCATAAGTAACTTTCTGTATATATATATATATATATATATATATATATATATATATATATATATATATATATATATATACAGGGTGTTAATTAAGTACGTTGACAAACTTCAGGAGGTGATTCTTTGAAGGTTTTCAGGACGAAATGTTCATATAAACATATGTCCCAAACGGCTTGGTTTTCGAGATACAGGGTGATAAAAATAAATTTTTTTCAAGATTTTTTAGAGTTAACTTCGACATTTTCTACAATAATCAGTTCAAATTAGGCAAGTACAATCCATTCAATAGTACGCACGATACAAAATAATGGATTTCTCAAATAATTCACAGGGTCCTCCTTTTTTCAGAGTCAAGCTTTGTTCAACCCTTCAGAATTTTTTTTCCGCCGCCACTGACATATTATTAGAAGGGAATAATGAACGTTGTTTCATTTAACATCTTTTTGCTCTCCTGATGTTTTTCATTTACTTGTACGGTTCAGGAGTTACAATGAAAATATTAACGCAAACATTTTCCAGTAACACATAACATAAAAAAAATTGAGAAGCAAATAGTCTAACAAACTTGAAGGGTGATTCTTTGAAAGGTTTCAAGATGAAAAGTTCATATAAACATGTCCCAAGCGGCTTGGTTTTCGAAGTACAGGGTGATCAAAATACATTTTTTAGGAGTTTTTTGAGTTTACTTCGAAATTTTCGACAATAATCGATCCAAATTAGTTCAAATTGGACAAGTACAATCCATTCAATAGTGCGCATGATATAAAATAATTCATTTCTCGAAGTGTCATTGCCACTCTCCAAAGATTAGCGCGTGACGTAATACGTCATTTTGTTCTCATTACACAAATAGCTATTTTCTGCTCGTGTAGAGAAAATGTAATGTTATGGAGCTCCCATACATTTTTTACCATAACTCAGGTTGAATATGTATTGCACAAAGTTAATTATGGCAAAATAATTTTGGACATTTTCAATAGTGAATAACTTTATTATCAAATACTAGAGCAAAGTAACATAAATTCCCTAGGAATAAAATTAAGTTCAGAAAAGGACCATTATTGAAATTGATATGTCAGAGCAGCTGCTGGAAATGGCCACCGCCAACTTCAATGCATGCGTTTATGCGCCTAACCATAGACTGGCGGACACGCTCAAAAATACCAGGAGTGTTTCTTATAATTCCGCATGACTCCTGTATGCGATTCCTCAGGTCTTCTTCACTTTGAACTGGAGTTCGGTACACTAATGATTTAAGGTGCCCCCAGAGGAAAAAATCAAGTGGATTCATATCGGGTGACCTTGGTGGCCAAAGTTGTGGCCCACCACGTCCAATCCAGCGATCAGAATAATTCTCTTCTAAATATTGGCGTGCAACCAATCTGAAGTGTACTGGAGCACCATCATGCATAAACCAAATTCTAATTCTTTCCCTCAGTGGGATCTCTTCTAGGAGTCCAGGTAAGATGAATTCAAGAAAATGTCGATAATGGTCACCATTGAGTCTATGAGGCAGAAAATGTGGCCCGATAAGGAAATTCCCTACAATTCCAACCCAAACATTCACAGAAAACGTCTCTTGAAAATGGTTTTCAATCACGGCGTGTGGGTTTTCATCAGCCCACATATGATTGTTGTGAAAATTAATAATGGCTTTACGGGAAAAGCATGCCTCATCGGTGAATAACACTTGAGATAAAAACCATGGATTTTCCAACAATTTATTTCGAATCCAAGTGCAAAAAGTTAATCTCTTTGGAAAATCCCTTGGCAGAAGAGCTTGAACACGCTGTATGTGATAGGGATAAAGTTGTTGCTCTTTTAAAATTTGCCATACCAATACATGGGTTACGTTAAACTGTGCCGCAATTTGTCTTGTACTGGTGTCTGGATGCTGCTCAATTTCGTTAAGTACAGCTTCTTCTATCTGAACTGTTCTCTCCTGGGTCTTCCTATGAGAACAGCAGACCTCTTGAAAGTACCCGTTTCACGAAGACAGGAGTGAATATTGATGAACATTTGTGTGCTGGGAATATGACGTTGTGGAAATCTTTCTAGATACATTCGTCTGGCGGCACGAGCGTTACCATCAGCCATTCCATACATTAAGTGCATGTCTGCCATTTCTGAATTTGTATATTCGACCATTTTATCCAAAGGAATATTGAATGAATCTGCTTTATAGCTTGCACTAATGAAGAATTAATAATGAGACAGTTTCTCAACTTTCGATAACTGTCAAGTTGTTGATATTTAAATAAATGAATTAATATCAAAGCCCACTTTGCTATTTTTATGAATTCAAATTGATTACAAAATTTCTGCGTTACTGCAGAAGAAAAAACAAACCGAAATTTCTGATAAAATAATGTACTCCGTACGGAAACAAAAATTTGTTTGATTTAGTTTTTCGGAGTTATGACCAGAGATTCATAAATGAAAATCAAATGTGTAATGATCTGCGACTATTAGATAAACCCTATTAACTATCTTCCATTACAGGATTACCTTTCGGAAGTTTTTTATGTTGAAAAGGAAACGTTCAATTGAAAACTAAAAAATATCTTTTTTTAAAATAACAAAAAATTTGTATGAGTTCTCTATCAAGACTGATGGGTAAAAACATTTTTAATCAAATATCTCAATGAAAATGCACATTTTTTTACCATCAGAATCTTCAGGTTGAAAGTTAAGGTTTTCCCAATATCTGTCAGATCTAGTTTAATATCCAGCGTACCGCAGTGACGGGGAGATAGTAGTTTTCTGTTAGATATCACAAAAAGAAATCACATCTTTACAATAACAAGCTTTTATTTAGCTTCACTTGTAACTAACTAACACACAATTTAATAAAAGTTGAATTTGACCCACTTCTAATACTCCGATTAATTTGAAATTTGGCAGGTTTCCGCAATTCCGGTGACAATGCATTAAAAAAATGTTTGTTAAAAAACAAAATGGCGGACGAGTTTTGTGATTATGATCCGATTCTGTTCAAAATTGGTATGTGATGGTTTTTGGGTTGGAGATTTTCAGTTTCACATAAAAAATAAAGTAAAATGTTAAAAATGAAAATTATAAAAAGAAAACATTTTAAAGTTTTTATACAATACACTGAAAAGGAAAAAATAATTCATTTCATTGTTTGATCTAGGTAATCTTGTACAGAAAGATTTTGATACAGAATAACCTACAAAAAATGAAACAAATAATTTTTTCATTTTCAGTGCATTTGTATAAAAGCTTGTCTTTATATTTTTTATTGTATAATTTTTATTCATCGTAGATTTTTCTAATTCTGAAAAAATATTTCCATCAATTTACAATAATTGAAAATGTTTAATTTTCAAATTTTCTAATGTTATGCCACACTGGAAAATGTTTAAATTAATATTTTCATTATAGCCCCTGAACCGTAAAAGTAAATGAAAAAATGCAAGATATCAAAAAGATGTTAAATGAAACAACATTGATTATTCCTTTCTCATAATATGTCAGTGGCGGTGGAAAAAAAATTCTGAAGGGTTGAACAATGCTTGACTCTGAAAAAAGGAGGACCCTGTGAATTATTTAAGAAATGCATTATTTTGTATCGTGCGCCCTATTGAATGGATTGTACTTGACTAATTTGAACTGATTATTGTCGAAAATGTCGAAGTTAACTCTAAAAAATCTTGAAAAAAAATTATTTTTATCGCCCTGTATCTCGAAAACCAAGCCGTTTGGGACATATGTTTATATGAACTTTTCGTCCTGAAAACCTTCAAAGAATCACCTCCCGAAGTTTGTCAACGTACTTAATTAACACCCTGTATATACAGGCCCGTTTCTTTTATCATGTGGTAACATTGCTATATTCTAAACCGTAACAGATATGAAGACGATTAAATGGGAGAAAAAGTAACTATTGTGGAGAACAGTACAATGGTCAAAGAAAATTTACAGGGAGTCTCGCCCTTCCCGAGTTATACAGGGAAAACCAAAAAGGATGGATTTAGCGATGAAAATATAAGTATAAAAGTTATTACCCTCAAAATGTTCTGCAACCGTAGACACGTGTTTCGAGCTTAAGCTCTCATCAGTACGGTAAAATCAAGTGCGAAGATGTACAACACTTGGATGTAAAAGTAGAAACAAAGGAAGTCAACAACAGGAAGCCAACCACACATTTGTGGCTTCGAATCATCGTATCTACCTTTAAAAGAACCATCAGGATAGGTTGCTCATGAATTTCATTCTTTATTATTGTTTGAGGCGCTTTCAATGATTCCATTTTCTACCAAGCTTTCCAAAAAATAACAGGAAAGTAGTAAACTAGAAACTACGAAAGGAAAATGTTTGGTTATACTTTACTTGAATTAGTGAAATCTTCTTCTTTTCCTTGAAGTAGTTCAGATGAACTACAGAATCTTGGTTTTCATTATCTGTGGTCGAATTTCTACTGAACAACACATTCGACGGTAACCTAGGATTTTACCATGGACTTCAAGTCATTGATGACAAGGAGTTTATATTGGTTTTCAATGAGAACATGTCAAAAGACAAAAGTTAGGCAAATTTTCTTACACTTTTAATCTTGCGTGTTTGGGGCATGCGTGGCTCTTCAGGTTGACTGTCACTCGATATATGAAGCAACATGGAGCATGGTTATTACTTTGAGGAGTAACACCTGGCCAGTCACTCCTTGGGAGGAGACAAAAAACACTTAAAATATTTGTAAACTACACTGAAACTATCGTTCAAGTCTTTTAATAGAAACACAATAACTTTTCAGTTAAAGAAATCACAAAATTTCACAAATTGTTTGAAAATAGGAGAACAGATCATCAAAACGCCATGCAACCTTGAAATGCAGAAGCATTCAAAACTAATCGGAGATGAAATTCCTTTAAATCACCTGACTGAAACGTTCTTTAGAGTCTTTCAATAGAAACACAATCACTTTTTAGTTAGAGAAATCACAAATTTTCACAAATTGTTTGAAAATAGGAGTACAGATCGTCAAAACGCCATATAAACACGTGTAAAGTCAAAAACCTTTGTCCGTGATTCGTAGTTCGCCAATTGCGTTTGTCATCGCACGCGTTTAGTTGCACAACACAGAGCACGGAGAAAGAAAAAAATCGAAATTATTACTTGTCAGTTGTCAAGCAACTTGTCAATATCAAATTGTGTGAGCCACGAGACACGTTTATGTTTTATGCAAATGACATATATGGGGGGTTATATGAACTCAAGATAGAATTGGAATTTATGATTGGACATTCATCATCCCTATGCCTACGGAACCTTTGTAAAATGGATATACAAAGGTTACGTAGGCATAGGGGTGGGTATTTCCGAGTGCTACAACTTGGGTCGGGGAGGGTTTCGAATTGTTTCATGCTCGGCGGAATATGAGGGTGTGGCTGCTCGGGGTGGGACACACTGTATATAAATCTGTTGTGTGGTATAACTGTCAAAGGTTTATTCCTAACTTATTTATTTTACATTTTACATACATATGCAGTAGTTTATTTCAATTGTTTGACATATTCAAAAATTTGTGAATTAAAAATTTTTTTTTTCTCTTTTACATTACATATAGGTACATTGTCCGCTTTATACACATATATGTGCTTATTGTTAGTTACTTTGTATTGTATTCGTGAGCTTGTGTTTGAATTGCAAATTGTTTATTTTTAATATATATTTAAGTTTATATCTCATAAGCTTTGTCAATAATAATTTGTTTCTTCGACAATAAAGTATATTCTCTCTCTCTCTCTCTCTCATCAGACTCTAATTTAAGGATATAATAGTAGATTAAATGAGGTTTGCAACATCAGATCTTTTATTCACACTGTTAGGTTCATTATTAATATAAACCATATCTAAAAAATGTCTTTCGAGGTAATTGTCCTCCCGACAGGTTTTGGATAGTATGTCCGAAGTAGACATTATTGCAGTTTGAATATTTATAAATGACATTAGTTTGCTCTAATTTTGAAACAGGTGTGTTTGTTTTAGTAAAAAGAATGTTCACCATTTTAAGATTGTTTTCTGCAATACGTAATACTTGGGATATTGGAGAGTTTAGGTGTTCTTGCAATAATGGTAATGGTATATATGGAAAAGTTTTATATTTATATAGGATATCTGGTTGAGAAGGAATATTATTTTTGTTAAGATTTGAGGAATTTACAGACAAACTCTGTAAATGACTGGATCCATGGTTCAGATCCGTATTGAAAAGAAATTTGTTAATGATATTCTCAGGGTAAGAATTTCCTCTGAAAATTTGTCTTAACTTATCACTCTATTTTGCAGAGCTGTGATCAGGTTGCGTTTCATGCTCTTATGGTAGTATGAATGAAAATTGAGAAAACGGTTGGAACACATTGGTTTCCTATACCATTTTGTGTGCAGTACGTTGTGACTGTCTCTGTAGACTCTCACATCGAGGAATGGGATACTATAATTATCTTTGATATATGTTTTATTATATGTTTTAATATGTTCCACATCTTTTAAAAGAACTTTCGTTTCTATAATGACCAAGGAAAAAGCATTGGCTATTTGATTCAAACTATTCTCACTAGTAAGTTGATTTTTCTCATATGTATTGGTGATAATTCGAATAAAAACTACTTCCCTGGTTATTACCACGACGGACATTGAACCGCACTTTTTGTGACAAAATAATTTTGATCTGATCCTTACATTCAGTCAGTGAGTACTCTTTGTAGGAATTTTGTTGTTGAACATACTTATAGCTGTATACTTTGGACAGTAGTCGGTGCTTTTTAGTTGATGCACGGGTACCTTCAATACATTAGAGTTTCTTGTTTCATATTGTCCTGCACCCAAGAATCCGAATGAGTTTATTTGACGTTTAGCATGAAAGATAAACTATTGATATTTCAGTTCTTTGGAGTTGTTCGTGCAACTCATCCTTTTTCCGCCATTAACAATATTTCTTATTGTTTTTTTTTTAAGCTTTGATATTCTATTGGTTTCATGAGATGCACCCCAAGTTATATAATATGATATTATTGTTTGAAAGCCCACTTAGTACAATGTGAGCAAGCTATATCTATCAACTGTTTTACTTACTTCGTACAGTAACATTGTGGACTTAGTTTTTTGCAAGTTTCATTAATTTGGTTTGACCATGAACGGTTCTGTGTTATTTATATGCCAAGGAATATTGTCGAAGTAATGTATGGAGTTGTGATTATTTGGTTTTATTACCATACTTTGATGAAAATGTTTGTTTGTATGGCTAGATGTAGTGAAGTAAGTTTTTTTTGTATTACTACCAATCTATTTGCCAAGAACCAATCATGGGCATTATTTATCGCAGCTACTGAATTTGATAAGTTATTCTCAGAAATCGGTATTGATGTATCATCCGCATACATTACACAGTGTTGGCTTCTAAAAATCATTCACATAAATTATATATGACAGAGGTCTTAGTAACAGAACCCTGAGGAACACCAACGGAACTTGGTAATCTTTTTGACAATCATCCACTTGAACATATTGTGCTCTTAAGATGACTGCTGAACCACTTATGAGATATTCCTCTAAAACCATAATTCTCTAACTTATCGAGTAATATACAGTGATTGATAAGGTCGAAAGCTTTATTTAGATAAATAAAGATACCCAATACTTGTCTTTGTCAAGTTCTTCGTAAATGGTGTTCAGAAGTCTGATCATTTCACAAATTGGAAATTTGCCTTTTTGTAAGCCATGCTGTCGATGTTAAGTAGATTAAACTTTCGAAAGACTGCTGAGTATTGCTACTACTGGTCTAAAATTTTCGACTTTAATGGTACTACCTGAATTATGGATAAGTGTAATTTTGGCAACTTTGAGTGCTGTTGGGAATATACCTTCCTTGATAGAGCTCATATAGAACAATATATTTGCAACTGGCATCCATTTCAGTGCAACCAGCATTAAAGCTATTGGTAATAATTTATAACTGCTTAAGATTAACTTCATCTCTTGATTTTACATTAGAGCTTTTTTATTCAAATTGAGTAAGTACAATAATGAGCTACAATAATCAAAATGCGGTTGAATTATAGCAAGTAATTCTCAAGTAGACTAGATATTCCAAAAAAGAAAAAATATGCCTCTGTGTACCCAAATGAGCATATCAAAATCAACAGAAATTTACATCTGGCTTGATTCCCTAGAAACCTTTACCAATTCTCTTAAACTCGCATACAACCATGTTTATTTATCGCACTTCATCAATAACGTATTCTCGGTTCTTGTTCGGTTCTTGTTGGGTAACTGCTTTCATTATATCAGGCCAAAAATCAGCTTCACATCCTTTATTTTACTTGTTAGTTCAAAAACACTCTTCAAAAAAGTCACCGTCAACCAACTTCAACTGTTCCAAACTGTTAACTATACTTCTACTATTTAACAAAATTCTCAAAACTTTAAATCGTGTTATTTAGATAGTGAAATATGAGTTCTAGAACATCCACGAGATTCTAGACTAAAACAAGTAAATTCAAAATTATGAACGGGAACAAGAATGTTGTTTCTAGATTTTTCTGTGAAGTCTTCAGAAGTTTTGTGAATTTTTGCCAACGATTCTTGATTGAAGTCGGATACCAGCTACAAATCGATTACATGAAAATGCAAATCTCCTCAGACCATTTTATGTGTGTATTTTCAAAATAAGACTGAGAAGCTTTATCGAAAATAGCTATTTGTGTATCAAGGGAAGGAAATAAAGCCTTCTGATCCGAGTATTTTTAATTCCCAACGCAAAGCAGAGAGCAGTAATAAACGAAGGAAGAATATGCTTTTTCTTCCGAGTTGAACACATAATTTTTCTGTATTGTCAATTCTACTTTTAAATCTACTGGTCTCTGCTTTTGAATTAAATGTAGCTAATTGTCGCAGGAGGCATGTTGAATTTAAAAAAAAATATTTGCCAACAACCATGTAGACGAACGTCAATATTTGTTCGTTATCTAACAACTT
The DNA here is from genome assembly GCA_944452925.2 of Chrysolina oricalcia. NCBI lineage: Eukaryota > Metazoa > Arthropoda > Insecta > Coleoptera > Chrysomelidae > Chrysolina > Chrysolina oricalcia. The sequence continues at coordinate 30,723,036 of OX101819.2, forward strand.
GCCACAAGTTTAACTTAGCTTTCGGCTTTTATAATGGCAACGAAGCTGTCAGAGTGACAGGGTGGCTCGCGACTAACTCAAGTGGAGACGGGAGTGGGTCATACAAAATGGATTGTGATGAGATGTACGAATGTGGGCGCCAGCTATATGAAGATGCAGACTCACCCTATAGATTATTTATACTGATATAACACGAATAGTATTAAAAATTAAAGTTACCTCACTCTAAATGATAAACAGCTTACTGTTTGAAGAAGTATAATTTTTAAACTCCAAAATTATATTGAAATGACTGGGTACGTTCTTACACAAAACTAAATAGGTATATAAATAACTGAATATTATCAATTTCGACCTTACAATTGGTCTACAGGTGCAGTTCAATGACCAAATATGTTTTCAAACATTAACCAACCTCTTAGGTGAGGTTATACAAGCACTAGTAAATAGACAAGGTTAAATGTATCCAATATTACACACAAAATATATCTACCGCTGTAGGGTAGGAGAAAAGAATATGTCTTAACCAATCCGCAATAGTATGGTGCACCTTACCTTGTAGCGTTTACACATTAGCATTAGGTTAAAGACTTTGCTATGAAAAAGGATCTCAGTAGGATACTTAGTGCTATTATCTAGTACTTGGAGTGCAACGTCGGGTCAACTAGACTGGTACCACCAAGATGATCTTAACTGGAATGCTGTTTCTTCGACAGTCACGCTACCAGTACCTGAATGCCTTACTCAATGGCTATAGTAGGTGGAATATGGTCACAAGAAAGACATACCATACATATACGGAGTCATGAAACTTCCTCCAGAAAGGAAAGAAATACAGTGGTAGGGACATAACTATAGTGCCCTATACATAAACCCTTAAATGCAACAAGAACACATTTTGTTCAACAACTTGGATGACCTGATAAATACCTCTGTCCAGAACAGGACTAGGTGCTCCCACAGTGGAAGATGCTTTCGGTAGGCTCTTTCAGATGTCAGATGAAAATATCCTGGTCAAAGGGTTAAAGCGGCACATAGGGTCAAGTATCCAAAAGGCCTAACAAATCAGATCCTAAAATACATGAAGAATTGCCAAATGATAGAAGAATACCATGTGCGAGACAGAAATAATTGGTTTATATACCCCGAGAGGTAAGGTTCAGAAATATGCATACAAAGCAATTCAATCGACTAAACGAAAACTGAAACCTTTTGGCAGTTGCAAGATATAATTCCTTTACGGACGATTCAAATAGAAATAAAATTCTTACAACTTATTCCCCAATCATGTCAAAAGTGAAAAGCCCAGCACAGCGAAGTGGTCGAGGTGTTAGAGCGTTTGGCTTCCACCCAGACGGTCCGGGTTCGATCCCCGGTCGTGTGTCACTGAGCTGAAGTGGTTCGGATTCCACTTTTATTTAAACTGTAGGTCCCGGATCTCCCTTGCTCGCACAAGCTCTGCTTTTGAGGGGTTTTCTCCGAAAACCTGAGAGTTTCGTAAAAAAAAAAAATTTGTAAAATTTTTTTTTTACTGTTGACAGACGACAGTCAAAACTAAAAACTCTTCTTCTGCTCAAACTTCAGGTCAAAATGTCAAATCTATGTGCATTGTTGCCAAGTACACTCCTCGAAGAGTATTACACTCTCAACTTATTGTTCTTTTTCCACTAGCTAGAAAGATATTATGAAGCCCTATCCTCAAATGAAACACGCCTAAGTAATACTGCATGGCATAACCCATTTCGCATCTTCAGTTATGAAACCAACAAAAGTCACTCCGTGCTACTCCAGCTGAATGCAGAAGTCCCAACAACCACAAGTCTATGGCGTACTCCGCTTAGTGCGCACACCCCAGACGTGGAATGAAAAGTGTTAACAGAGTTCCAAAAGTAAATAACTAATTCACGAATGACAATAAATAACCTTGGGATAACTTGAAATATGACGTTACCAAAACATGCTGACTTGAATGTAAAATGGATATACATGGTAGTATTATGTAATGGACGCCTACTTCCGTGTTCAATTGAGAAATAGTTGGAAATAAATGAAGAAGGCAAATAGTGGTAAAATGCATGTAAAATATGATTAAAAATTTCGATATACCCTGAATAGTTAATAATAAAAAAAATTACGTTACAAATTCTATAAGATCACTTTGCATTTAATTAGGAATGGATTCCAACTCTGAAGAGTTATGTGCAAAAATTTCCGGGGCATCAAATTTTGGTTATTTTAGAGTTGTTGCCACAAAAGTCTCGTGAGCGGGGGGATAGTACAAACAAGATACCATAGGGCGGAGAAGTGACATCCTCAAAAAATAATTTGTGTTGAAAAAATATATACAGTGCGGCTTTTTTCAGCCCCCCCTGTACATTTTTTAAGGCTCAACGTACAAACATGAAACAGAAACCATTTTGAATGGCATCACCGATACTACTTTTTGAAATGAAAGACATTGCGATTTCCCGATAGAGGTCGCGGAGAGGCACATCAATTTGAAAATTTTAAATGACATGGGGGTCAAGTCACACATCGTTAAAAAGAGAATTTAATTGTTTTTTCAACCATATACTTTTTGTTTGAATTTCGTTAACACATATTTTCTAAATTTTGTTCTCTTTACTTCTCAAAATTTTCAAGTTAATGTGTCTCCAGCGCCATCTGTAAAGTTATTGCAATGCATCTTCTCTCAAAAAGTAGTATTGGTAATACCATTCAAAATATTTTTTGTCTTATTGCTTCAAATCAAACCGTTCAAATTTATCAGATCAGATGATATTTCGAGTGCATGTCGTAATTTTTTTTTCAACGGAATCTAAAGAAAATTGGATGGTTGAAAAGAGAATTGAATTATATATACAGATCATCTCACGATTAAAGGAACATACGTAGAATTAGAGCAATTGATAATTGTCCGGCCTATTTTCAAACTTTTCTACAAATAATACTTTATTCTGACGCAATCCTTGAAAATACCATTTGACAATTGGCACTTTCTTGGCAATTTCGTAAACCGTGTTCAACTAATGTTATTACGTCTTTAAATGAACTACCTATAAGTGTCTTTGCTAGATAATTATTAGGATGAACAGCGATACTGAAAACGGCGAAAACTGAAGGGGTTGGACGATTGTTAATTGGTCATATCCTCTCCTATGTTCGCAGTGCTGTGAGATGATCTGTATATATATATATATATTACACAAAGTAACTTGTGACATCTACAGAAATCATTTCTGATGAGTGGGTCACCACGAAACACCTGTCAAAGGTTGGAACTCTCGGAATCAAATCGAAAAATACTCTATTTTCACTTATAAAAACGGGAAAACGAGCATCGTTGTCACCTCTATAACGTTGTAGTCGGGGAGGTGGCGTCGAAAACATGCAAGAGTTTTCTGAAGGCTAATATTTTCAAAATGGACTGTGCTTTAGTGTACAGTCAGCACTCACAGTTCCGGGACACCTCTCGCTGAGTCGCGCGCAAAGGTGTAATTGTAATAGGGAATATGCATAATTTTTTTTTATTTGTTTAATTAATTTTTACTTCGTCACAACATAGTAAAAAATATAAATACTGTTGAAAGTCTTGGAATTAATTTTCAAAATAATATATAAAATACCGATTGAATTTGACCTGTTTGAACGCCTCCATTTTCCGCGCGCTGTGGATGACGTCACATGGCGCGATCAGTGTTGTTCACAATAGTGTCGTTCGTTAAGACGTACTCTGATTGCTCTACTTGCTTGAAGTTGATGTTTTGAAAAGAGAAGGACAAATGAGTACAAGTGTCAGAGAGAGATGGACATAATATGTGAAAGTAATCTCGATCAACTAGAGCAGTCTTCAATGAACAAGCCTTGTGTTTATAGAGAGGGATTTGCAGTTTTAATCTTTTAATCGCTATTACGATAATGGAAAATGCTAAAAACACATTTTATAGGTATTGTCTAGTACCGGAATGCCACAACATAATTATATATAATAAAGTATTTTTTTCTGTTCCAAGAGATGCGAAAATACGTAAACAATGGTGTAAGGTTATTAGAAGAGACGAAGTATCTCCAATGTCACATTTACATTGTTGTGAAGATCACGCTAATATGAGTATATTGTATTGCGATAGATAACATGTTGTGAATTGATCAGAAGTAAGTTTTGTATGCATAAATGTTTTGTATATCAAAATATGCTGTCATCATAAAAGCATCTATTTTTGGTAGATTGTCGGATTGTGCTTTGACAAAACCACTTTCAGGCATTGTTCTTGATAATTTACAATTGTTACTAGACCAAAATCGCACAATGTAGTGGAAAACACCACAGATATATAAACGAAAACAAATTTTCTATGAAAAACGACTAGCACAGTATGAATATCAACACAGATAAATTTCATAACCTGCCATGTGACGTCATTCTTCGTTTCGACCAATGGTGATGCGTTTCGCAAATTTGAATTCCTCGCGCTTATTTTGCACTTTTTGATTAAAGTTTCAAGAAGTTGAATACAAACTAAATGGTAAACTAATGGTTTAGGTATAATGTCAAGACAATAAAGTATCGGAGGTAAAAAAATCAGGAAAATTTGAATCACTTGCATATTCCCTATTAGCATCTCTAAACTGTTTTCTCAAAGCTCAAAATTTGTAGAAAACGAGAAAATATAATATAAAAGAGGAATCTAATAGTCAGACAGCGTAACATGGAGACACATAGCGTCAACGCTACTCCAAAACTGTTGACTCCCGAAACGATCCGGGCGCGCTCCCAATAACCTTATTGCATTTCGTTTGAAAGTCGGGGCAAATTCTGTTCCATTTTTTCAATGGCATCAAAAGCCCCGCTAATGCACTGAATGCCCTGCTCGCTCGATCGGGCTTCAACTCGAACGTAGCTGTTATGGATCTGTTAGGGCAAGATTAGGGAAAGGGAAGCGGCAGATGTGAGTTAGTGATCAATTTCATTTCAGACGTTTTGTTCCGACCTGATGATGCTACAGGCAATTTTCGCCAATTCACTCACAAATGTGATTCAAAACCTTAATTATTCATGTAAGATATTGTTTAACGCTTAATTTTTGTTTGTACACAGATTCGGAATCAACCACTACTAATGACGCTGAAGAATATGGTGCAATCTCGTTCTATTCCGATGAAGAGAGTGGCGAAAACACGACGATAATGAATAGATGTTTTTTTTTTCAATTTTTTTAAATTTTTTTGTGTTATAAAATAATATTTTTTTTTGGTGTGTGAATCAACTACTTACAGTGTTTATAAAAATGATTACTCGAAATAACAAGGAAAAGATTTGTCGACCGTCATTAATATATAATCAACTTTGTTAGCTTATATTTTTTTGTGAAAGTACCCACAGCAAGAATATACAAGAAAATATAAAATCAAAATTAATTTAATAAAAACTAAAATAAGTATAAAACTGAAATAAATGTAATTATTTTATATCATTACAAGATTGCTAATCCCGAATGGTGATATATTATTGATACACGAGAAAAAGTGACCGAAAAAATTATATTTAATTGCAATAAATTTTATTCTATCATTTTTCATTCGAAACAACTAAAATTATAAAAATATTTTTTTCCTAAAAGTTATCGGCATATATTGAGGCAAAATGAGGAGTAACTTATCAAAACGCATTATGTCACACAAAACCGATTTTTCAGTAGAGGCAAAAAACTGTTTATGGCTAAAAACTATGACGTAGGGAACAGTTTTTGGGTTGGACTCAAAGGTGTACACAACTAGACCTGAATATTAATCTCATTTAAATCAAAAGTAGTATGAGTTTCCAGAAACATGGTAAAAATTCTTGGACATAATGCATTTTGTTGCATCATGTTGGACAAAATTCAATTTGTTGTGTTCGGTGCTGGACATTAGGTAAAATCATTAAAAAAAAAATTACTCGTTGGACAAAGTAATGTAAATTCATAAAAATATAAGGTTGATGAACATAGTATATTAATTAACTCGTACTCCTGTTCTCTTTTCTGTTTTCGTTTAGGTCTTTTTCTTGACCCTATTTTCACACTATTTTCGAGATCCATAACAAAGCCGTGTACTGAAATGGGAGTTTGAAAACACACAATATATATTTGCAGGTTAGAAATCGACTGAAATCACCTGTTGAGTTTCCGCGCGTCTCGTTGCGCTGATTGGCCAAGTGACATAATGCATTTTGAACCAAGCGTTTTGTTGGACATAACGCGTTTTGATGTGGTGGTTCGATTTCGCAGTTGAATTATGATGGGATATAATGCAATTTGATAGGTTTCAGATATGTACATTCTAGCAATGATCATAGAGACTCCGAAACCACATCGAACTCGATTTTGTACCGAAGTGGACAAAATGCGTTTTGATAAGTTGCTCCTCAAATGTACTAATGCGCGCAGTGACCATTCTCACTTCTATCGACTGCTGACTGGAGTGATTCTATCACAAAGGAGTCTGACTGTGTTTTTATCAACTTGATAGTATTATTATTATTATTTTGAAAAATTTCAGCCTTTAGAAATCACTTTGGGCTAGGAATTTTTTTTACAGTTTTGGAGCAGCGCTGACGCTTTGTCACCATATTACGCTGTCTGACTATTAGATTCCTGTTTTATATTATATTTTCTTGTTTTCAACAAATTTTGAGCTTTGAGAGAACAGTTTAGAGATGCTAATTACAATTACACCTTTGCGCGCGTCTCATCGCCGAAACTGTAAGTGCTGACTGTACACTAGCTTTTCATCACTAAAGTAAAACCCATTTTGAAAATATTAGCCTACAGAAAACTCTTGCATGATTTCGACGCCACCTCCTGGACTATTGTGTCCTCCGATTTCGGAGGTGACAACGTTTTCCATTGATGGGTACTATAGGATTGAAAAAACATTATTGTTATCTCAAATAGATGTTGCGCTAATCCAAGATGGCGGATGTTTAGTTTATTGAAATGGCCATATCTCTGGAAGTTATGGTCCAAGTTCAGATTTCTCTTACTGAAATGGGAGCTTAGGTTTGGCCCCATTTTCCCTAAAATTTATTGATATTTTCAGGCCTTAATTGATAAACCACAGATTATTATTATTATTGAATTTTTCAAAAACCTCCGAATGACAGGAATTTTTTTACTATATTCTCTAGTGGAAATTTGAAAGATTCAGTTTCAAACTTTTGAAGATACTAGTGCAAACTCATAATAGTCCGGTGGGAGCGATGGATTATCTTTCAATGACCCATTTTTTCGGTATATCAAAATGGGACCTGTGCAGGTCGATTTCTTATGTCTTTCTACACATGGAATGGAAATCTACGACACGCCAGCGGGGACGTGACAAAAGTTATAGGAGAAAAACGAAAAAAATTGGAATTTTCCAAAAATCAAAATGAAGGCTCTATAACTCCTAGTATAATAGAGATAATCGGAAAACTCTTTAACTGTTCGAAAGGCCTATTCACGTACTTTAGAATGAGTTATCAAAAATTTCCAATAAAAAGAAGAATTATCTGAATATTAGCATTATTTTGTGCCGATTAAATTTTCAATAAAATGTTAAATTTTCAACTCGCTAAAAGACACTCATCATTCACCCAACTAAAATTCTTTTTACTCTCAAAAGTGCGCAATTTTCCCAGCAACATTTCATTTCGATTATGTATAGATCTATCATTGATAATAAATTGGCTACAGCAATTTGAACGCGACATATACAAGGACCGCATCCGCTAATAATGTAACGCCTACATACTACTCGTTTTTATGCAGCTATGTTATTATTCACCCTCCATTCCATATGAGGTGCCGTTTGGTCAAAAAGTGTTTTTGCAAATATATAAAATTTTGTGTCGATGTATTTATCAGTTGTAGCAATATCTTTTTTCCGAAATATTTATTTTTGATCAAACACAATATATTTACATTTAAAGCGTTGCAAATATATTGAAACGTGAATGCCCATTATTTATAAATTCGATCTATTTTATGTCGTCAAGAGATGGCACAGCAGACGTGATTCAATACACACTTTGATTTTGTCAGTTTTATGGTATTTGACTATAAATAATCTGATGATTATTAAAACAAACTAATGAAAACATATTCTGAGCATATATTCTGGCGGTAGCGATATCATTTGGCCCCTATATTCTCGAGACAACATGAAATAGATCGAATTTATAAATATATGGGAATTCACATTTTTATATATTGGGAACGCTTGAAACGCAAATATATTGTGTTTGATCAAAAGTAAATATATCGGAAAGCAAATTAAAAAGTATTGCTACAACTAATAAATATATTTACACAAAATTTTACATATTTGCAGAAACACTTTTTACCTAAACGGCGCCTCATAATTCCGTGGGTGATGAGATATCTAAAACAATATTTGTTTGAAAGTGGTTGACAATGTTTCACTTTGAGTAAGGTTATTCTGGACTTTCATTGTCTAAAAAAGAACAAAGAAAAATTCAATTCTCTGCAATTTTTAATTAAAAATTGCAGAGAATTGAATTTTTCTTTGTTCTTTTTTAGACAATGAAAGTCCAGAATAACCTTACTAAAAGAATATTGTCGCAAAAAACAAAATAAACGAAAATCCTGCCGGAATTCAATTTCATAGGACTTGTAGAAAAACATTTTTTTGCAGTATCAATATTACAGAGGCAACCAACGAACTCGCAAAGTCAGGAGGTAGTAAGGATGGTGATCATATTTTCAACCTATCTACTGAGTGTCTGATTTGTGGTAAATGTAGCACCCACAAGAAAAATGTCTTAATTCAGGCTTGCACGGGAACTGAATCTGGGTAAAAAACCAAAGCAACTATATTAAAGGAAGCTTCAGAACGTGGTGATTGGGTGATGATGGAAAAATTTGGATTGTTCCCAGATTTATTTGCTTCCAAAGCTATGTATCATCGTCCCTGTTACTATAAATATGTCAGCACGAGAAACATCAAAAGCAGTAGGAATAAAAAATCTGATTCAAGTGGAAAGCAGTACATTTACTATTTTATTTGTAGGTTTTGAACAGTAGGAGGTAGAAAAATCAAAACTATCAAAGCTATGTTGGTTCAGATAATGAAAAGCATCGAAGAAGGAAAAATAATTTCAGATCCTACTCCAAATCCAAACTTTTTGAGGAAGTCCCTTGAGAACCACTTCGGAAAAAGATTTAGCATTTTCTTGTAAATCCGGCAAACCTACAATCGTATACATTCTCCAGATATCGTTTATGATCTTCTTAATTGCCAACTTCAAATCGGATCTTCTAGGTCTCAAGAAGAATTGAATGTATCAATGGAGAATGATAAAAGCGTTTTACAGAAAGCTGCAGGTATTTTGCGACAAAATATAATAGGGCATGCTCGCTGCAAAAACAAATCAACCCATCTCACTCCACAAGCATTGACTGAAACAACTTGTAAAAAGGAAATACCTGAATCACTTTAAACATTCATTTCTTGGATACTCAGTCATAAACATTTCATTGAAATTTCGCATTGGACTTTAGACATTCGTAATGGCAGCATGCTTGATTCTACACCTTTCTAACAAAAATGATAGCAACTTAATAATAAAGTCGGGCGACACTGACGTTTTGTCGTACTTCTGTTTTATTATCTGAATAATGAATATATGAGATCGAAGAAAATATTCATGGAGAAAGGCCATGCTAGTGTTTCTTCAAATAAGAAAAGATTTATCGCAATTCACTGACAGGATGTGATACAACTAGTTAATTTTTTAGAATTGGGAAAAAATCTATTTAGGGCATATATTCGAAAAAATATGATGATATTTCTTTGGTTCGTTTTAGCGAAAGCAATGAAGTAGGAAATTGTGAATATGAGGCCAGGCCGATTCTACCAAAAGTTCAAAAAAGTCGGCCAAAGAGATACCACCTACAGAAGATGCCTTTCATTTTCATGTTCTAAGGTAGTATTTCAGAGTTATTAACAAAATGGGGTTTAAATTTAGTTTATTTTTTGTTTCTGTAAATGCTATTAAGTATGGGTTTGGATGGTCATATTCTATACGTACAGAATCAGCTGGATTTATGAGTCTCCCGCAAATTCCTGCCAATGTCAGGAAAATCATAGATCATTACTGCAATGATGCAAGTTGTCAAAACAAATAGTTTTTATGCAAAGAAGAAGGCATGTTCTGTACGGATGACTGCAATTGAAAACTTGCATGTTCCAATGAAGAAACAATATGTGGAAAATAGCGAAGAATAATTAAATTACAAAAATTATTCTATGAAATCATCTCTAAATATTTTTACAAAGGAAAAAAAAATTAAAAAATTTAATGAATAGTGTTCAAATATGTTCCACAAAAGTTAGGAATTTCGATTCGATCAATTTTATTCTACTACTATTTTCTAAGCTTAACGTAAAAACTGTTTTGTTTTATTTCACGCCAGGTTACAATCCGCTAAAAATATAGCATCGCAGATGGAATGTTCCGTCGTCGTCAAATGACTGCAGCCAATTTATTATTTAGATAAGATCTACATATAATATAAATGAAATGAAATTGCGCAGTTTTTGGTGAAAGAGGAATTTCTGTTTGATGAATTATGAGTAACTTTCAGCGTGTTGAAAAAATAACATTTTATTGAAAATTGAATCTCAGCAAAAAATTATGCCTATTTTCGGAATAAGTTTTTTTTTTATAATTTTTGATAACAGTGAAAGAATTTTACCATTATCTCTTTTATACTAGGAGTTATAGCGATTATGAGATAATCCATCGCTCCCACCAGACTACTAGCTGCATAAAAACGGGTAGTATGATGGTGTACCATTACTAGCGGTAGCGTACCGAAGAGCCATGCGGTCCTTGTACTGTCGCGTTCAATTTGCTGTAGCCAATTTATTATCAATGACAGATGTATACATAATGGAAATGAAATGTTGCTGGGAAAATTGCGCAGTTTTGAGAGTAAAAAGAATTTTAGTTGGATGAATAATGAGTGACTTTTAGCGAGTTGAAAATTTAACATTTTATTGAAAATTTAATCTCAGCACAAAGTAATGCTAATTTTCAGAAAATTCTTCTCTTCATGGGAAATCTTTGAGTACCCATTCTGAAGTACTTGAATAGGCCTTTCGAACAGTGAAAGAATTTTTCAATTATTTCTTTCATACTAGGAGTTATAGCGCCTTCATTTTGATTTTTGGAATATTCCAATTTTTTTCGTTTTTTCCCTATAACTTTTGTCACGTCCACGCTGGCGTGTCGTAGATTTCCATTCCATGTGTGGACAGACATAAGAAATCGACCTGCACAGGTCCCATTTTGATATACCGAAAAAGTGGGTCAGACTTTAAAACGAGCGAATTTGCCGCTGTTTCTACCAATAATGGTTATAACGCGAAAACGGCCAACAATTAACTATAGAGCTAAATTATACCAATTGTTTAAGAATAATACGTTGATTTCAAAAATGAAATTTCATTTCAAATGAGAAATTTTGCGTCCATTTCCCGTTTAACCGGAACAGTCCAATCAAATTGTGGTTGAACGTGGACAAAATTCAAGAAGTAGGTTTCTCTGCGGGTTTTTTGGGTTGCTGAATCTAAATTCTTGAAAAAAATGCACTGTGTACCAATTGAGAAAGCATTGAGTTTCCTTGAGCTCGTGTGAATTCGTGCGAGAGGGTGCGCTGGCATTAGAGCGCTGGGATTGGAGGCGTACTTCGATCGTGGGTGCCACACTCAAACTGATTCCTGTTCACAATTTCCACTCGTTTGATTGGTCTGATTTACCTATTGGTTGCCTGATAATAGACCAAAGGAGGACATTTACCAAAATAATTCATGAAGTTTTACCCATCAAAGGAGTGTTTCTTCTTAGTATCAGGAGTTCCCACCTACCTCGGTTGAGGAAATATCCCATCGTTTGTGGAAAATAAACCCCAATGGGCACTGTGTGCTAGTTTTTAGCATTCAACTTCCAAACACAATTAGTAATCGGACGATTACTTCTAGAGATATGACCGTTTTAATATAAAGTATCCATTAGATTGACTTCCATTTGTATTAGCTATCACTATGAGATGGCAATCGTGGTTTTTTAGGATCTTCTAACACCCATGTAACAACAGGAAGCCAACCACACATTTTGTTGACTTCCTTTGTTTCTATTTTTACATCCAAGTGTTGCACATCTTCGCACTTGATTTTACTGTACTGACGAGAGCTTAAGCTCGAAACACGTGTCTACGGTTGAGATTTGAACAAAGTATGCTTGGTTCGGTATTTCATCTTTATGATAATTTTATCTCCCATTAAGGGTATCTGAAAAACATGTGTCCTTAAGTAGAACTCAATTTTATTTCAATCAATACATTTTTTTCTATTCATTCGTGCTAAATTTGGATGAAGGTCATTGAATATCCGGCACGTTCTGGGAAATTTTCTTTGGCACTCACCATGAATATAAAATAAATTTAAAATATCTGCATTTGAATACTTTTTATACTTCTTTCTGGCAGAAATGCATTTAAATCCACTGTTTGTCAAACTAACAGGTTGTTTTACTCTTTTATGGTCACGGCATACTACAGATTATTTCAATTGGGCAATATCACCTATTTCGAATCTGGTAATTGAAAGTGATAGTAGTGTGCCGTGACCATAAAAGTGCAAAGCAAACTTTTAGTTTGACAAGCCGTAATTTTCATGGTGTTTCTGTCAGAAGAAAGTATTAAAAATGGATTATAATGCATATTGAAATGCTGATATTTCGAATCTGTTTTATATTCACGGTTAGTGCAAAAACTTTATTTCAAGAACATGCAGGAAATTCAATGAGTTTATCACAAATGAATAGAAAAAAATTCAGAAGAATCGAACGGAATTATGATGTGTTTGGGAATGTTGAGGCGCCAAGAGGTGATCCTTCAAAAACGTGTTGATTTCTTTGAATGGATTCAAATATGGACTTATGAAAATCCAAATTTCCTTCAGAAAATTATATGGAATATATTTGAATAATATGAGAACAACAGTTATGAACTTTTTGGCAATCTACTGCTTCATTTATATCGAAGTTGTTGGTAGCAGTTGGACGATGCCCTACTCACTGTAGACAAGAAGTGAGCAGAGAACTGACTAACAACCTTTGAAGCTCGGTGGATAAGACACTTGTCCTAGTCCACCGCGATCCACAGATCTAACTTCTAAATTTTCACATTGAATTAAATTAAACATCACTTCAAAAACATGACACACGTTTTTCAGATACTCTGAGTGGGAGATAAAATTATCATGGAGATGAAAAACCGAACCAAGCATACTTTTCTCAAATCGGAATCAAAATTTCAAATCACTGCATTTCTCAATTCATGCAATATTAGTTTTGGAAAGGACTTGTGAAAAAAATACAAAATATAAATATCTAATGAACAGTTAGAAATATGGGATAAATTCCATGAAAATTAATCAGATTTTCATTTGAATAGTTATTGTCTCCCATTTTGATTCTGTTCTATTCAAATTTATGTTCATGTACGAGCAAACGTTATATTATAAATGTAAAATTTTTCTAATTTTCATAATGGCATATTCCATGACATTTCATATCTACCCAATACAAAATATGGCAAAATAATCCAATTTTTACAGAAAACTTGCTTTTATTTCGGAAACCTGACTCCTTAGGTATAGGAACATGATGCATCATTTGAAATGAAATTCAATTGCCTTTCAGGATATTTGATAATATACAGGGTATTCCATTTGAAAAAAAATGCACAATTCACCACTTCTGTATCTATCGGTAAAATCACAAATTTTCAACGACCCTGTATAATAAAGAACGAATTCCCTTAGTCACAACTAATTCACAACTACATCCAAAATTTCAGCTTTCTACGTATTCAAATACTGCAGTAATAAACGTTTAATTGAAGCTATGTTTCGCACAAAAAATAAGGAAATTATTGATTTTCTCGAAAACCACTGGAGATAGGTATAGGGAAGAATTATATGAAAATAATCTAAAAGCAATAGCAAAGCGAAAAATGCCATAATGTACAGGGTATTCCATTTAAAATATCAAAATTGTTGCTACTTTTTGATAGAAGCGGCAACGCCGCATCGCTGAAAATATTTTAGATCGATAGAGCAGAACTGATTATCCAAGAAACCAAATATTCAAAATAATCCTACGTCCCTTTTCCGGAAACGTCTATACAGGGTGGGGCACCGAAAACGAAACAGTTCGAATATCTTCAAAACGCATGTGTTGTGAATAAAATGCAAAGACACGTCGATTTTTAATCGAAGGGGGACATCTTCCTATCATAACCTCAACTGTCATACCTCTCCCCCTACCCCTTGGGCACTATCACCCAAACAATTTGAATAGGGAAAGTTGTAAGTGTGACACATTATAAAAAAGGTAATTTCATAAGGAATTCAGCCATGTCAATTTTTGCCACCTAACTTTTCATTTTGGGGCCCTCTTGCGGGAAAAACAACTGTTCTGTATTCCAAATTATGATACTGCATTTGCAAGCTATTTTGACATAAATTCGGTGACAATGCATTAAGGAAATTTTCTAAGAGAAAAAACAAAATGGCTGCTCCAAAATGGCGGACATGATTTGCAATTATGGTCCGATTTGATTCAAAATTGATATGTGGTGGCTTTGAAGGTCGGAAATTATGATTTGTTCGTCAATGCAAAAAAAACAAGATGGTGGCTACAAGATGGCGGACGAAATTTGTAATTCTGGTCCGATTCGAATCAAAATTAGTATACGGGGATTTTCAGGGTAAAAAATTATGATGTTTTGGCAATGCAAAAAACCAAGATTGTGGAGGAAATTTGTAATTGTGTTTCTCGATTCAAAATTGGTAAGTTTTCAGTATGACTTAATTAAATTAATCAAATTGATAAAAAAAGCTTTAATACAAATTCGCTAAAAAGGAAATAATATTTTTTTCACATTTGTGATGATCTGTGCGTAACAGATTCGAAAGCTTGCGGCTAGTACAAAATCGGTATTTTTGCGAGGTAAAATTTTGATTCTGTTACGCATAGAATAACCTACGTCACATTTCAAAAAAAAATTATTGCCTTTTTAGCGCATTTGTATGAAAGCTTTTTTTTATCAATTTTAATTCATTTTACAAATTTCGTCCACCATCTTGGCTTTTTGCATTGACAAAAACATCATAATGTTTCACCCTGAAAATCCCCAAATACTAATTTTGATTCGAATCGGACCAGAATAAAAAATTTTATCCGCCATCTTGGAGCCACCATCTTGATTTTTTGCATTGACAAACAATTCATAATTTTCGACCTTGAAAACTATCACATTAATTTTGAATCGAATCGGACCATAATTGTAAATCAGGTCAGCCATTTTGGAGCCGCCATTTTGTTTTTTCTCTTAGAAAATTTCCATAATGCGTAACCGAATTCATGTCAAAATAGCTTGCAAATGGAGGATCATAATTTGGAATACGGAACAGTTGTTTTTCCCGCAATTGGGCGCCAAAATAAAAAGTTAGGTGGCAAAAATTGACATGGCTGAATTCCTTATGAAATTACCTTTTCAATTATGTGTCACACTTACTATTTTCCCTATTCAAAGGAAGTCAACAAAAGGAAGCCAACCACACATTTGTGGCTTCGGTTAGAAGACTTTGAGCTTTCAAGGCAACAACTAACGTCGCAACGGAGGCAGCTATAGCTACCAGCGTGACAATCCTACCCAGGAAAATGCAATTCAGGATGGATTTATCAAGGGGCAATATATAAAAATATGAATAATACAGTTATTGGGTATAGCCCTCAAATTGTGAAACAATACACTCGCATGTTAAACGCTACTTTCCATGCTCGTTTACACCAAGCAAAAGAGTATAAAATGAGTGAGTTTTTACAAAAATACTAGTAGGAAACCGACTAATGCCATCACATGAAAGACAGTCCGTAGTTATATTCTGTTATGTTTTCGACTAGCAACTGTCATTTATTAATTTGTTATAAACATTTAAATAACAAAAAACGTGTTTTTTTAAAAATTATTTTGCTTATGCAATGAAAACCATTAGAGCAATCTGGAAAGAATTGTAGATAATTGAAATACGAACAAAATGGGATATTTTACGACCCGGAACAGTAATAACGGAGAAAAAATGAAAAACCGGAATATTTTGCAATTTTTTGAAAAATTCATAACTCCGCCATTTTTCAAGATGTAGGATTGGTCTTTCTCATGAAAGTATTGATGTGTGCACAAAACAGGCGCTGTCGGACCGTTAGTTTTGGCACAATTGCAATTTTTTTTTTGCACTATCTTGCATCGTGCCTGGATGCTCTAGTGATAGCCCGATTTTAATTCCTCAAACATATTATGAAAGTAGAAGTATATTCTTATTTTGATCTACAATGGTGCGAAATGGGTGAAAAATGCATGCAAACATGAGTGAAAACGGCATGGCCCGCATTAGCTGCCGAGTGGTAGGAGAGTCCGGGAGATGAGGGGAATTATTCTGATGATCGGGTTACGGAATAATACGCTTCCCCGCTCTCTCCTACCACTCGACCGCTTCCATAAGCTCGGCCGTTTTCAGTCATGTTTGCAAGCATTTTTCACCCATTTCGCAGCATTTTAGCGCAAAATGAGAATATACGTTGTGTACTTCTACTTTCAAAATATGTTTTAGAAATTGAAATCGGACTATCACTAGAGCATCCAGGCACGCTGCAAGATAGTGCAAAAAAAAATTAAATTGCAATTGTGCCAAAACTAATGATCAGTCATAGCCTGTTTTGTGCACACACAAAGTAAACATGATTCGATACTCTCATGAGGAATGCCAATTGAAAAATGGCAGAGTTATGAATTTTTAAAAAAATCATAAAATTTTCAGGTTTTTTCGGTTTTCCTCTGTTACTAATGATCCGCTCGGGTCGTAAATTGGAGCATTGGAGCAACCAGATTCCTCTATTAGTTTTCATTTTATAAGAAAAACAATTTAAAAAACACGTTTGTTGTTATTTGAATGTTTATAACAAATTAATAAATGACTGCGAGTCGAAAACATAACAGAATGTAACTACGGACTGTCATCCATGTGATGGCACAGTCAGTTTTATACTAGCATTTTTATTAGGAAAAAATGCTCTATTGATTGGCTTAGTTATGTAATATGTTATTTCCCTATGCAACGTAGGAAAAATATATTACTCAGTTTTTCAGTTACTTATATATATATATATATATATATATATATATATATATATATATATATATATATATATATATATATATATATATATCGCTCACGCGGACAGCGAGTGAGCGCATATGACTTTCGAGGCGCTATGCACCGAGAAGAATCTGGTCGAATCGAAGATCGTTCCTAAGGCTTACTAGAAATCTCAAGAGCTTGCGGCGAAATGGTGTAAATAAAAAGAACCACGCAGCAGAGTTGGACAGTCAGTGAAACAGAAGTCGAACATAAATAGTCCAGTGTTGTGATATAAATTAGAGTATTGTGTTGAAATTGTTGAATCATTGTATTTTGTCAAATAAATTATTTTTGAAATAAATTAGACTTCAAATATACTACAGTGGTGATCAGAAGTGGATTTAAAAAAATAAATAAAATACAGAGTGTTCGTGTTAGTAGACAGTTCGTGTATTTCGGACAATTGTTTTCGCGAAAAATAGAGAGTGACTGATACATTTTTTTTCGTGAAGTTGACAGTTGTGTGAATTAACGGAGTATAAACTGATACACTTCTCGCGTGTGAAAATTATAATAATAGACAGGTGGCCGTGGAATAGACTGTGTGAAACAAACAATAATAATAATAATATACTGGTGGCCCGTGAATAGACTTTGTGAAATAGACTAATACAAAATGTGTTCGAGGAAAGTACGCCTGGTCGAATTGAAGATTGCGGAATTGAAGCAAGAACTGGAAGAGAGGGAACTTGATACAAATAGTAAAAAGGCCGTGATTCAGACAAGACTTGCTGAGGGATTAATCCAGGAGGGTGAAAATTCGGAAACCTTTTTATTCTAAGTTTCTGGAATTGATTTGGGTACGATAATGAATAAACTCGACGAAAATTCCAAATCAATAAAAGAAGAGCTGCAACAAAATTCAAGAAGCCTTGAAGAAAAACTTCTAGAAAATTCGAAAACTTCCAAGGAAGAACTTCAAGAGAAACTTCTAGAAAATTCGAATAGTCTGAAAGAAGAATTTCAAAATAGTTCGAGGAATTTGAGAGAAGAGATTTTAGAAAATTCGAAGGGTTTGAGGAAAGAGCTTCTAGAAAGCAGCAAAGGTGAATGGATGGAATGCAAGAGAAGCTCTAGCATTAACACTGGCGTTGCGTGGAGAAGCATCAAATATCCTACAAACCCTCATGGCACAAGAACAAGAGGACTACGAGCAGCTGATCAAACATCTAGAATTACGGTATGGACAGACCCATCTAGAACATGGATACCACTCACAGCTCAAAAACCGCTGCCAGAAGTCAAGCGAGTCCCTACAGGAATTTGAAGCAGACATTGCACGCTTGGTTCGCCTTGCATACCCAGCCACACCGGAAAAGGTAATGGAGCGACTAGCAGTTCAGGCATTCTGAGATGGACTTTGTGACCAGGAAACCAGACAAGCATTGACACTAGCTCGTCCAACACATCTCGTGGATGCACTGGCACGCGCTTTGGAATTTGAGGCAGCGAAGCAATCTTGCAGAATCCAAAGTAAAGTCACATGAGCCTGCTAACCTGGAAGCTGCCATAAGAAAGGTGGTTAAGGAAATGTTTCCTGAAAGAAGACAGATAAGAAGCTGGAATTGTGGCAAAATTGGGCATGTGCGTGCGTAGCGTCCAACATTCAAAGAATCGGCTCCGATGCAGGAAAACTAAAGAAGGTCGATGAGGAGGCACAATCGTTGACCTGTATCCAGCAAGCCCCCGTTTACAATGCATATGTCGCTATCCTTCAACGTCAAAACAATGGTGTCTTTGTAGACGGTCTCATTAACAACGAGCCTTGCACCATGCTGCTAGATACAGTTGCGACTAGGACAATCCTTAGACCTCCTTTTACTAAAACACCAGAGAGAATTGAACCATCATCCTGGAAGCTATACACAGCAACAGGGGAGCCGGCCACTGTCCATGGTGAGCTACCGATTGAACTGATTTTAGGCAGCACAAAAGCGAAACATCGGGCATTAGTAGCGGACATTGAGGACGGTACAATTATAGGAATAGACATCAATTTCCTCTGTGATCAGGAGTGTACACGGCACTGATAGTCAAGACAACAACCTTACAGCGGAACTGGAGAAGTTGGTTACCATCTCTTCCAAGGGCATTGAACCAGCTCAACAGCCCAGATTGAGAGAATTAGTCAAGAAGTACCAAGACATCTTCGATACCGGACAAGGAAAAGGGGGTCGAACGAATGTAGTTTAGCTTAAAATTGATACTGGGGATGCCCGACCGATCCGACAATCAGCTAGAAAGAAGACTTTCTCTTGCCAAGAAGGAAGAGGCTGACAAAGTAGTCAGTGATATGGGGAAACATGGAGTTATTGAACCCATTCCATGGTCCTCTCCAGTCGTGCTGGTGAACAAGAAAGATGGATCAACGCGCTTTTGCGTAGACTATCGTCAACTGAACAACGTGACGAAGAAGGACAGTTACCCTCTTCCGAGAATAGATAGAATAGACCTTAAACACGTTGGCCTACTCCACGATTTTCTCGACTCTTGATCTGAAGAGTGGATACTGGCAGGTAGAACTGGCTACATAATATAGAGAAAAGACAGCGTTCACCATCGGCTCAGGACTGTGGCATTTCACCGTTATGCCATTCGGGCTTTGTAATGCTCCAGCCACATTCGAGAGATTAATGGAGACGGTTCTGAAAGGACTTTCATGGAGGACGTGTCTGGTATATCTCGATGACATTATTGTAGTTAGCAAATCGTTCGAAGACCACGTAAAAAACCTGGAGGAGGTATTACTGCGACTGAGAAACTCTGGATTGAAGCTGAGCCCCAAGAAATGCCATCTGTTCCAAAAAGAAGTACGTTACCTTGGCCATGTTGTCTCTGTCTGGGCACGGAGTAGCAGTGGATGACGAGAATATCAAAGCAGTGAAGGAGTGGCCTATTCCGAAAGACATACACCAACTACGTAGTTTCCTTGGTTTGTGCACGATATGTGCTGGGGTTCGCCAACATCGCTAAACCACTGACCAGGCTCACGGAAGGTCAAACCAAGTTCCAATGGTCCGAAGAGTGCTAGTATCATAATGGGCCGAGAGCTGCGACTTCCCTGTGACCTGAAGTTTGGGAAGCCACCAGGACAAGATACCGCGGGAGAGGACTGAATCAGCAAACTCCTGCAGCGAATGGAGGACATCCACGAACGAGTCCGTTTGAACATCCAGAGTACCAGCGACAGATTGAAAGCGACTTATGACATCCATGCCGATGCTAGAGGATTTCAGGTTGGTGACCTAGTTTGGCTGTACAATCCGAAGCGTCACCGAAATTATGGAATTCATGGGAAGGTCCGTAAAAGATCGTCAAAGAGGATAAACGACCTGCTTTACCGAATCCACAAGCCACCCAGATGTAAACCTAGGGTCGTTCATTTCAACAGGTTGGCCCCTTACGCTGGAAACCATGACCAAGTCCGCACCCTCAGACCACCAGAGGATGCGATGACGTTCCAGAAATTCATGTCCTTATACTCAAATGGACAGAAAGTGTCACACGGAGTAAGCCGAGAGGAGCCACGGGACTTTTTCAAAGTGCCAGTCGATTACGCCCTAGCACACTGCGTAGCAGATCTTCGAATGTCCAGGGGCATCGCTGTGGTGTTTTATAAGAAATTTGGCCAACTCCAAACACTACAGAAACAGAATCCAGAAATTGTAGATGTGCTACAGCTGAAGAAGGGCCAGAGGAACATCTACTACCTGGTGACCAAGAAGCATTCCCAACATAAACCGTCCTATGAAGATATCTGGAGGAGCCTCACCCAACTGAGAGATACGATGGTGGACCAGAATCTGGTGGACTTGGCAATCCCAAAATTATCCTGTGGTATTGATGGGCTGGATTGGAGAGTTATAAGAAGTATGTTGGAGACGATATTCCGATCCAGCGGCGTCCAGATTTTGGTTTGCTGTAATCCTATTCCACGACCAAACATGAAGACTGGAGTGTTATTTCCATCGAACTTTACGATGCAGATATAGGGAATACTGCAAATATCGACACATTCCAAGGATGACATTTCGGGACGAATTATCTCTAAGAAGGGGGCAATGTAGCGAAGCTGTGGGCGAAGCCGGACCTGAACGCTCACGCGGACAGCGAGTGAGCGCATATGACTTTCGAGGCGCCATGCACCGAGAAGAATCTGGTCGAATCTAATAACGTTCCTAAGGCTTACTAGAAATAGGCGAAATGAACTGTGTTTATAAAAAAAAACACGCAGCAGAGTTGGACAGTCAGTGCAGCAGAAGTCGAACATAAATAGTACAGTGATTGTGATATAAATTAGAGTATTGTGTTGAAATTGTTGAATCATTGTTTTTCCTCAAATAAATTATTTTTGAAATAAATTAGACTTCAAATATACCACAATATATTTTCTTTCCTTTTTCTGTATTGTTTTGCTTGTTGCATTATACATTTAACTTTACATCTTCAGAAACATAGATTGTTATTCAGGGTCAACTATGACCAATTACGGAAATTTATACATTGTGCTTTTCCTACCAAGCAAAGTGAATTTTTTACCAAAAAATTACCTTTTGTATGTTTAGGAATGCATTGCCCCTGGATGTAAACTAGGTATATCTAAACATTCATTATTATTACTATTATTTACATAACTTGTTTCCTGATTAGTGTAATTGTAGATTTTATTTTATCATTGTATCTATATTTGAATGAAATCAATTAATGGATTGCTCTCTCTCTCTCTCTATTTTTAACCATATTTTTTTCAGTGCACAACCTGGTCCCTCTCGCTTGGCTCCACCCACCCCTACTGCTGAGGACAGCGCTCCTCTCATTCCCACGGACCATACCCGAAATGTAGTACCTCACCAAGTGTGCCATGTGGGGTCTCCTCATGCCAGGCCTTTGACTCAGCAAGGAGTCATTGTAACCTCGGATTCAAGTTCGACTGTCAGTTCAGGTAGCTCTTCTACCAACACCCCGAACGTGTCTTCTAGTAATACTTCATCAAGCTCAAGCACTGCCCCTTCATCTCCTGCCTCACCGCCACCAAGGAATCAGCCATTACCTCCAATAAATGCAGCAGGGTAAGTGGCCCATATCCTTTTTCCTCACTTTGACAATCCGATACTGCCAAATTGTGGTTCATTCAATCAAGATATACTTTAATGTCCAACAATATCCTAGTGACAAAGCATTGTTAAAGTAAAATATAAACTATAGACAAATGGGCACGTGTACACTCATTTACATATGCATATGTATGAACCTTTATAATACATACATATGGATTCTTATGCTTCTCAGCCAATGCACAAAAACAAGTTAAAATGATTAAATAGTTAAGTAGATTAAAGTTAGTTAAAATATTGCTACTGTAATATTCCTGCAGGCTGTATAGGCCAATCAATTTAGCATTTAAAATGAAAAATATGGAAAAATTTCAAAACAATGCAAACTTTCACAAAAGTTGTATATGTGAAACTATAAAAATTGGCCTATTTTTCGTCAGTGTTGTAGTTGTAGGTAGTATGCTATTATTATTCTGATGTGTTGTTGTAAGGTCTATAATTAGCAACAGGTGAAGAACATGGAGGCAAATCAGGTTTTTCAGGTGCCACAAGAGAAGTGTAGCTCTATCTGAATAGAGTCAGAAGAGCAGCAACCCAGGGGAATATAATAGAATACCTAACAAAGAAGAAGGGTTTTGATAATAAAGAAGTCCAAGTCAGAGAAATACCATCTAATCCGGATATGCTTAAAAGATTCGTAGTAACAGCTCCTTTGGTCAAAAAGGGTGAACTTTATAATCCAACTTATTGGCCTGAGGGAGTTGGTATAAGAAGATTAGATTTTAGAAGATGGCATAGAGAATTTCTCAATGAAAGTCAGGGTGGAAATTTTCTGTAAGTAATTCAGAAAGTACCACGAACCAACTTATAAAAACAGTCAAAGAAACATACCAAAAACCTAAGCAAGTAACAAAATTCAAAACAGAATAAGCATTTTTCATCAAAATGTAAGGTTCATAGGAAACTGCTTGTATGCAACACAAGAAGAAATTCTAAACCATAATGTATCGCAGTATGTATCAGTGAACACTGGCAATCCCAAATCCGACTTGAAAATTACAACTTCATAGATTTCAATCTAGTCTCTGCCTTTTGTAGAGCAGAAGGCGAACATGGAGGAACAACTATATATTTAAAAAATTGAACCGAATGGAGACCTCGTAAGGATATTGAGGACATTGCAATCAGAGGTGTGTTCGAATGTTCATCAGTAGAAGTATAATGTGGGGAACGTAAGGTGTTAATATTATGCATATATCGTACTCCTTTATCCTGTGTGAAAGAACTTTTAGATTTACTTGAACATTTATCAGTGTACATTCTTAACGAAAATTGTCTCATTTTCATTGCAGGACACTTCAACATAGATAATATTTAAAACAAGATAGCAAGGGTAAAACAGTTTTTTTTATATCATAGCTAAACACTTTTAACATAACCCCATCAATTTTGGAAAATACACGCATAGCCGGAAACTCAAAAACTTGTGTATACAACATACTGACAAACTGTGAGTCCTATGAAGCCCTAGTTTTAAGCACTCATATATCAGACCACACCAGTCAGAAATTCTCGCTTGAAATCAACATTTATAAGTCACTAAAAAGCAAAATAAAACGCAGAATTTTCCAGCCACAAAATAAAGAAATATTTAAAAAAATGTTTGCAGAAGAGGAGTGAGAAATAGCTATTTGTATTACTAGGGAGGAAAGTGCCACTTTTTCTCCCGCAGGATGTAGTTTCCAAGGGAGGAAAAGGCACTTTACTCCCATGTAATACATATGATTTTTCCTCCTACCCACTCAATAAAACCATTTTTTGAAAATTTATTTACGGTACAAATAGGTAACGAATTTATCAATATATGCGATATAATTAAGTACACAAGTATTGTTTATTAAACGAATTTATCAATATTTGCTGCACAATTAAGTACATAGTATTGTTTAACTATATTTTAGAATTATTTATGTTAAAATTGAATGTGCAGTTTTGAGCAGCACTTATATGAACACCATTTGAAGAAGATAGGGTTTGAACAGGAGCTTTAGTATTTGAAATATTTACACATTGTAATGGTGGTAACTTCTAGAAGTGCTTGGCTGATGAGATCAAGTTCAGGTTCTACAGTATTTCCCATAATTTGATCAGAAATTTTTCTTTTTTTTGTGTAAGATTGTTCTACATAACCTTCTGCGATATTGGTTGATTTCCAACCGCCTTGCTAAAATATCTCCACCACCGTTTACTAACAGAGTTGCTGAAGTTCTTCTGAAACTGTGCCCTGTGTAATGTTCGGCATTTGCAAGCTTAAAATATTCTGCAATTTTTTGTGGTACTTTGGATATAGAATTCTTGCCAATCACTTGATTTATACATTTGCCTGCTTTAAAGCATAGGAACAATCGTTTATGTTCAGTTTTAGGAAGTAGACAGATATACTTTTTAACGATTTGAACAAAATTTGGGCCGTTACCTGTCGTAGTATTGATTACGAAAGTTCGTTGTTTATAAGTTTTTGAAGTGGGGGTATTTATTAGTAAAAGATTGTCTTTATCTTCAATATCTTCCATAGTCATTTTAATAAGCTCATCATATCGACATGCTCCAGAAATTCCAATAACAAGGACTACCTATGAATATTTTATGTCAAAAATTAAATTATTTGCATGGGATTTCATTTCTTACCTTCATAAATAAAAAAACATCATCGGGGGCATTTTGACGTTTTAGAAATGCAATCAACTTTGGATATTTAATATCGACATTGTCCTTTATTTGTATCATTGTGCGTAGCATTGAATATTTAGACCAAAGTGTTGAAGCTTTTAATGATTTTCCTTGAAGTGAAAAATATGCCAGTAAAACATTCTCTGAATATTTATGTATCTTGTTGTCTTCAGCCCATTGCTTATATTGTGTATATTGTTTTTCATACCTATCTTTAGATTTTTGTGGTGGTAAGGATAATGACGCTACTTTGGCTGGTTCCTTAATATTAGGTGGTGTATTTGGAAATTCAAAATCACTTGAATCGCTCTCCATTTTTCAAAAATGCAATTAAGTTTAATGAGTTTAATGAACGTAGCGACTTTGCACCTTAAAAGTCAATCGCCGTGTTTACTGTCAGTGAGCCACAGCATACTGTGCTTTTCATCTATTCCTGATTCCTGAAGTTTAAATTTTTATTTTGATACAACCGCTTATATTACCAAAATATCCTTTTTCTACAACCGCTTACCAAAGTAGCTTTTGACGCTTTCAGATCTCA
Source organism: Chrysolina oricalcia (assembly GCA_944452925.2). Taxonomy (NCBI): domain Eukaryota; kingdom Metazoa; phylum Arthropoda; class Insecta; order Coleoptera; family Chrysomelidae; genus Chrysolina; species Chrysolina oricalcia. The sequence continues at coordinate 30,748,674 of OX101819.2, forward strand.
ACGCAAAGTTTTAACGTTTCCCGTGAAATGTCATTTTGTGACTTTGTTTGCAAATAGACCTATTCTTACTTGATGGAAAGTATAGACAATACAGTCATGTGTATCTGAGAATCTGCGGTGGTGCAATGGCTAGCGTCTTGGGCTTGTAATCCGAAGGTCCCGGGTCCCTGGCAATTACAACTTTTTTTTTTTTTCAATAACGTTATTTTACTTTTTTCTTGTTAGTGATTTCAATTATTGGACATTTAGATAGCTTATACATTTCGGATTGCTATTGAGTGATTTTCTCATAAGTAATGTTATGTGCCTATTTGAATGAAGTGTCGATCATTTTTTTTCTAAGAGCTGCGCTTGTAGAAAAAATAATGTGTGTATTTCGAGCACAAAGTGTCATTGTCGTTCTCCAAAGATTAATCTCTTTGTCGAGCAACAATAAATCACTTTGCGCTCTAAATGCACAAATAGCTATTAAAGAACTAGAGTAGAAGTAACATTCATGTTTGATTTTTACCAGAATACAGGATATATAAGATGTTCTAGAAATTACGGAAACAATTTGATTATAATAGATTCACAAGTTTCATCGTTTACAACTTACTTGAAATGAGGGGGAGGAAAAGTACTTTCCTCCCTAGGGAAGAAAAGTATGAGTTTCCTCCCTGGTTTGAGGGAGGAAAGTGTGTACTTTCTATAGGGGTAGGAGGAAAAATTGTTTTCTATCCCATATGAGGATATAAACATACAGTGGGAAGTTTTTATGAACACACTTATCCTAATATTCAACTATTGCTTTCCAGAAAAAATGCTAAACAATTGTAAAAAACACAATGCAAACAATTGTTATGAGAATGCAGAGTTAAGGGAATATATAGATCGACTTGATCTCTTATTAATGTTCAGCCAGGCAGATGCACGTCATAGTGAAGACTACAAATTGGCAAAACTCAATTATAATAAAAAGTTGTTTGAATCACGGAAGTTACAGTATGGAAAGCGCATTGAAAAAAGCAATAATAAATCAAAATGTTAATGGCAGATTGTGAAAGAAGTCAAAGGAACAAACACAACCATAAATTAATTAAAAATACCAGGTGACCCATATACAACCAGTAATAATTTCAACAAGTACTTTCTCAGTGCAGACCCCAATTTATTGAAAGATTTACCGAATACTGACTTCAAAACTAATATACCATTAAGTAGAAACTCATTTTTCTCAATACCGCTAACAATTAATGATGTAATAAAACTGTGTTCGAAACTAAAGAATAAAATTAGTACTGGATATGATAAAATATCAAATCGTGATATAAAACTATGTACCTTGGAATTAACACTACCACTATGTCACATAATTAATAACTTTTCAACTGGTTCATTCCCAGAAAACTTGAAAATGCCTCTGTTTAAAAAAGATGATCCATCGCTTCTGCAAAATCATAGGCCGGTAAGTCTGCTACCATCTCTCTCCAAAGTTTTTGAATTAGATATGTGTTCCAGACTTCTGAATTATTTCTAAACCAAAAAAATTGTTGAGCCACTCGCAACGTGGCTACTTGAAGGAGAAGTCTATTGAGAAGGCCATATATGAATTCATAGAAAAAGTAACTACTGGGTATGAGAATAAAAACATATCGCTGGGTATCTTTCTGGACCTGTCAAAGGCTTGTGATAGCCTAGAATCATGATATTCTGTTGAAAAATGGAGAGATATGGTATCAGAGGTCCAGCACACGACTGGATAAAGTCTTACCTAAAAAAACGTAAACAGAAAGTAGTTATTAATCACCAAGGAATTAAATATTACTCTGAAGAAACAACGACAGCGGTAGTTGTACCTCAGGGCAGTATTATGGATCCCTTGTTATTTATATTGTACATAAATGATTTAGCCTCAGAAATTGTGAATAATGAAAATATTAGTCTGGTAAATCATCTAGATGACAAAAATCATTTTAGCAGTAGGTTGGTCAGTGAACAATCTTTTAGACATCTAGAATGAAACACTGGAAAAGGCTCAGAAGTGGTTCACAATGAACCAACTCATGTCTTGATTACACCTTGTTTTTGGCACGGATGATGGTTTGAGGTATTGTGGAGATATCGATCAGTGTGTGTTGGTTTTCTATATACCGTATGCCCCAGATGTCTTTTCGAGAAATGAGAACGTCTAAGAATGCCAGCTTCTTCTCATTTTCAATTTCCATGGTGAATTGAAAATTCGGGTGTATGTCATTGATATGGTTAAGGAATTCATTGAGTTTTTCTGGTCCATGGCTCCATATTATAAACGTATCGTCTACATATCTTAACAATACCTTGGGTTTTAAATGTGCAGTTTTAATTGCCTTTTCTTCTAGTTTTTCCATGAAGAAATTAGCAATAACTGGGCTAACACCATCTAATTGCTCATATATTTTGTTATTGAAAATGAAATATTGTTAAAAATTAATATTGTTATTTCCGTCAACCGATTGCACCCCTACGCGCAACCCTCGGAAGTCTTCGAGAGACTTGTGTGAGCTAGTGAAGACGCAGCCCTTACCTTTTAACGTTTGATGCCATGCACGAGACCGATGACCATGCGAGGCTTTGAACCCTCGACCCTTCGCTCCAAAGGCGAACGTTCTACCAGCACGGCCACCACGGCCCATATGATGATGTTAATCATGAAAAGAAGTTCAATTTCCCTCATGGCTTCATCTAACGGGACCTTTGTGAACAGGGATACCACATCAAAGTTGACTAGAACGTCATTTGGATCAATGGTAATCTCTTTGATCTTTTCGATGAAATGTGTGGAATCTCTCACATAGGAAGATGTATTATAGTCCGCAAGCCCTCGTACAAAATCTTAGGTGATAACCAGCAAGTTGTAACTTTGTATACTGTTTAAGTATGCCAAGTCCGACAAGATTTCGCAAAGAAGAAACCTTGATAGTGGTAAATTTTCCTTTGGCTTTCTCAAAAACATGTCAATTTCGCATTTATATGTAAGGTAATGACCAGCATTTAGTTTTCAAGTTAAAGTGAAAGATATTTACTAAAACTAATCTAAAAAAAATTGTCTGACAAAAAGTTTAGGTACTTCTAGTTTGTCCGCCACTCTAAACGTGTCGATTTCACGACTTGTAGGTTGGCAACAACCAGCAATCTGAGTTTTCTAGGAGCATACAATAATCAAATGAGATTTTCAATGGCACCATTGTCCGACAAAATTATTAGGGATCTTCAGCAATCCGACGCTCCAAAGATGTCGATTTGACGACAACAATGTTGGTGATAACCAGCTGTCGGACAAAAGTGGCAACTGAGAAAAAAAATATAATACTTATCGGAAGTATCGATTGTCCGACAAAAATATTGGACTGTTTTGCCTGTCCGACAACAAATGTTGAAATTTTTTTTATTTCAATATTTCTCGCGATAGAAGTAAAAATTCAAAATTATATAAAAATACAATGTTGCTTTACAGTTTATTTCTTAACTTGAAAAATAAATAAACATGAATTTTTATAAAGAAAAGAATCATTCATCATCTTCTTCTTCAGTAGATTCTTCGCTCGCACTCAAAGTATCCTTTTCATCGCTTGTCTCGGATTCTGACTGTGCTGCACTGGCAGAGTGGACGCCATCTAAATCTATATTAAGATCGAAATATTTATACAGTATGTCCAATTAAGTCGGCACCATATGGAAAACTTCTTTATTTTTAATTTTAGTAAAAAAACTTATTGTTCATAAATGGTTCTACATGGTCTTAAATCTAATATGCAACCATCAAATATAAACAAATTTCAGTTGTATGCGAGGTTTCTTAAAAAATATGAATTCGATGCTAGAGTAAAGTACCTTTATTTTTGACAATTCGCGAAATGCGTTCCTGCTAGATGGCGCTCAGATTTTAGGCACGAAACAGTGTAATGGTGCAGCCTCCAAATTCCATAAGAGACCATAGTGTTTAATTTTATTTTAATTCAAATTTGAATAAATTGCTGAATATGTTGAAAATTGAAATTATTTAATCAGACATTTTCGTATACGTAGGTATTGCCACTTTTTGCCTAACTCTTTGTTTTCAATCAATGGGAAAATAATGTAATGAAACTTTGTGTTTGGTACTAAGCATTAAGCATTGGGGCACCGAGCAAATAAACCAGTTTCAAGTTATCTGATTTCGAAACTATGAACACCAAAGAATATCATCAAACTCATGTCGATTATGTATAGATCTATTATCTATTTAATATAAAAAGACTTCACTACAATATTTTCATCGGCAGAGAGAAGAGGCGAAATACATGGCGATTACAAAACAAATTATTCAGATCTTTCTATTTGTTTATCAGGAATAAACAGCCTGTAGCCTGTATATGTTTACATGCCTAAATGTGGGTTATTGTATAGCTTGGTGGTTTTGGTTAGTGTTTATATATAAAAAGTAAAATTTTAATATTTTTTTGGCAGTTTTCAACAAATTTACCAACTTTATTGTCGGACAAGTATATCGTTGTCTTATATATTCTATTTCTTTGAAAAAAAAAGTCAAGACAACATTGCTGGTTATCACCAACATTGTTGTCGTCAAATCGACATCTTTGGAGCGTCGGACTGCTGAAGATCCCTATTAATTTTGTCGCACAATGGTGCCATTGAAAATCTCATTTAATTATTGTATGCTCCTAGAAAACTCAGATTGCTGGCTATCGCCAACCTACAAGTCGTGAAATCGACACGTTTAGACTGGCGGACAAACTAGAAGTACCTGAACTTTTTGTCGGACAATTTTTGTTTAAATTAATTTTGGTAAATATCTTTCACTTTAACTTAAAAACTAAATGCTGGTCATTACCTTACATATAAATGCGAAAATGACATGTTTTACAGAAAGTCAAAGGAAAATTTACCACTATCAAGTTTTCCTCTTTGCGAAATCTTGTCGGACTTGGCATACTTAAACAGTATACAAAGTTACAACTTGCTGGTTATCACCTAAGATTTTGTACGAGGGCTTGCGGACTATTACCAATGTGTGGCTGTAGTAGCGTGGACAAATATTTCACAAGTTCATAGGTTGGTGATCCAATGGTGTTGACTATTGGTCGGAGCGGCACGTTGGTTTTGTGAATTTTTGGTAGACCATACAGCCTAGGAATGAGATCCTCACTTCTACACAGTCGTTTTTTGGTGTTGTCATCCAATGAAGAAGATTTGATAGAGCGATTTACAATTTGGACGGTTGCTTGTGTTGGGTCCCGTTTCAGTTCTTTGTATATCAAAGGTTCCAGTAAAACATCTATCTTATTTAAATAGTCCTCTTTGTTTAAGACAACGGTTGCATTACCTTTGTCAGCCGGTAGAATCAGAATTTCCTCATCTCTGTTCAATTCCCTGATGGCGTGCACTTCGGTTTTCGACAAATTACTCTTAGGTGGTTTAGCCTTATGTAGTATTTGTGTACATTCTGTGCGAATTTCTTCTGCCTGTTCTTCGGGAAAGGTTCTAATAGCAGTTTCAATGTTGGCTATTATGTCTTCATTGGGTATTCGTGTTTGTGATATTGCAAAGTTTCCGCCTTTGGAAAGAACGGCGATTTCAGTGGAAGAGAGAGTGCGGTCAGATAAGTTGATTACAGTGTGTGACATGTCTACCTTCTGTTGGTTATTAATAAGTACATTGTCAGCTCTTCGAACTTGCTTTTCTGTTTATCAGTGTTACTAATGAGTTCATTTTCCATATTTCGATATAAAATTGCATCGATTTTGTCCCAATCATACCTATGCATGTTGTAAGTTTATAACTGATGTCCAATAATTCTTCGTAATTTGTCAAAAACCGGAGTGCAGGCCATCAGGGAATTGAACAGAGATGAGGAAATTCTGATTCTACCGGCTGACAAAGGTAATGCAACCGTTGTCTTAAACAAAGAGGACTATTTAAATAAGATATATGTTTTACTGGAACCTTTGATATACAAAGAACTGAAACGGGACCCAACACAAGCAACCGTCCAAATTGTAAATCGCTATATCAAATCTTCTTCATTGGATGACAACACCAAAAAACGACTGTGTAGAAGTGAGGCTCTCATTCCTATGCTGTATGGTCTACCAAAAATTCACAAAACCAACGTGCCGTTCCGACCAATAGTCAACACCATTGGATCACCAACCTATGAACTTGCGAAATATTTGTCCACGCTACTACAGCCACACATTGGTAATACATCTTTCTATGTGAGAGATTCCACACAGTTCATCGAAAAGATCAAAGAGATTACCATTGATCCAAATGACGATCTAGTCAGCTTTGATGTAGTATCCCTGTTCACAAAGGTCCCGTTATATGAAGCCATGAGGGAAATTGAACTTCTTTTCCCAAGTGATATATCCAATCTCTTCAAAATATGCTTAACATCATCATATTTCATTTTCAATATCAAAATATATGAGCAATTAGATGGTGTTTCAACGGGAAGCCCAGTTAGCCCAGTTATTGCTAATTTCTTCATGGAAAAACTAGAAAAAAAGGCAATTGAAACTGCAAATTTAAAAACCAAGGTATGGTTAAGATATGTAGACGATACGTTTATAATATGGATTGTTGTGGATTGGATGTCAGCTATCGCTATGGACCAATCAGATGTAAGAACGTCAAATCACAGGTATTTATTGAGACAACGTATAACAAATGTCAAGCATTTGACAGCGACATAAAAACCAGAAACTTTCTCTTGAAAATGATAACCACTCGTGATGGCGAAACGTCGAGATCTTCTCACAACATACATCGGCCTTACTACCCGAAGAACCACCATGTAAACATGTTACCTATTAATTTTAATATTTTAATATATACAAATACTCTTCTCCAATTTAGTGTATTGTTTCACATTGTATCTGACACTATTTACTTTAATTTTAGTTACAGTGATAATGTATGTTATAAATGTACTGTTACTGTGATTCCAATTCCTGATTTTTATTCTATTCTAAGCATTAGACAGGCTGTCTAAAATAGGTTAATTTTGAGATTTGGTGTTTGACAAAGAGAGGCTACAGTGTTCTAAATACTGAGCATTGCACAAGTACCTGACTGCTCTTTCTTGTAAAACAAATACTGAATTCATCAAATGGATGCGTGTTGTTGTCTAAGTGGAGTACAAGGTATATGTAACTCAAGATGACAGACAGTGCAGAAGTCAGCTCAAAAATCTCCAACAAATGTAAGAAATAACTTAGACTCTCGGCCACTAAATTATTGTACAAAATGTTCCAGCGTATTTCTTTAAGGTTACCTACCAAGATATAGATAATTGAAAAGGCAACGTCGCCGTCGTGCTGTTGTGCTGAACATAGGTACCAGCGAATTAAAATAGAATTTGTGGTTTGGAATCTACAGTTTCACGCAAGTCAGGTTGGCCGTTTAATGTCATCATTCTAACTTCCACTTGTACGGCGAAGAACTAATGGAGTACTTGTTGAATATATCAAAATAATTATTTTTCTAAAAATACTTTATTTCTGGTATCAATAAAATCACTAAACTGCCCGTTTCTGTTTACCGATCGAATCAGTTCAGCAATTTGCGAATGGCTTGCGCAATAAACAACCATAGTACAATAGCATGGATAAGAACATTTTCGCGGGCGGGGATTAGCGCAGTGGTTAAGCGCCCGCCTGGTAACCGAGAGTTTCCAGGTTCGGTTCCCAGCTGTAAAAATCTGAATGATTGAAGCTCGTGTCTGCTGGGAATAATCCTCCACGATTAACTGTTGCGTTAATAATTAACAGTGCTGCTCCTAAGGTGGCGTATGGAGTCAGTAACAAGGCCTATCAAGAACACATGGCTAATGACCATAGCAGTCAAAACACCAAGGAAAAAAAAAACATTTTCGCATTCAATGAAGAAAACAATCTTGCAACCTGCAATCAGACGAAGCCTTGTGAAATGTTCTAGAAACACTCAGAAACTTTCGATCAATTTGATGGAAACATCTAGAGACAGTTTATTTGACATCTATAATCAACAAACTTATTATATTACAATGGGCAGAAGGACCTCCGTCAATAGCCCTTTATTTTGTAATTATGTTCAATAAAGTACTTTTATTCTTCTTATTTATGAAGTGTCGTCAAGTTTAGTTGAGCTAATAAAAGCAGCGTATCACCTATTTGAACCCGAAAACATAACATTTGGTGACAGCGGCAGAATAAGTGTTACTGTAGAAAAAAAACTGAAGAAGTTCTCCAGTATTTGATGGTGAATACTCGAGCCAAAAATTACAACGAAATGGCGACATCAGTACACAGTTTTTGGAAAAACAAGAAGCCAAAAGAAAACAAGAACAAGAGGAAAAAGAAGCCAAACGAAGACAAGAACGAAAGGAACAGGAAGCCAAAAGAAAACAAGAAGATGAAGAACAGATAGAGCTTCTTCAACAATTTGAAATGCGAAGGAAATGAAAGGTTAGTTTAGAAATTCCAACAACACTGTGAACTTTTACATGGAAGCTGTCAAAGTCAACAGTGCTTCCAGAATTAAATCAATGTAATAGTGCAGGAAGTTGAAGGGGAAGTCCAGGAAGTCACGGGAGAAGTCCAAGAAGTCAGAGGCGGAGTCCAGGGAGTCATCAAAAGGGTCGAAAATGTCGAAAATGAACTGTCCAAGATAGATGAAAGGAAGACACGATAGTTGAACGGGTAGCACAAAAGGTGGACAAGATAGATGAACGTGTAGTACGAGAGGTGGACAATACACCTTCCACACAACCGGACACCCTCTGAGGAAATCTCCCCAACCAGTGAAAGGGCATTTTCACTGACAACCACAAGGCCTAAACAAATGAAAATGTTGAAGCCTCCAACATTTTATGGGCAATCTTCGTGGGCTATGTATCGACTTCAATTTGAAGCAGCAAATGCAAACGGCTGGTCACAGGAGGAAATGTCCACTCCACTAGTCATGTGTCTACGAGGCCAAGCGTTGGACATCTTGTAGACCATCAGTAAGCAGAAGGAGCATTTCAAAATAGTTGAGGCTTTGGAGATCAGATATGGACAGCAATATCTCAAACAAGTGTTGGCTAACTGAAGAGTCGATACCAAAAACCCAATGAAACCTTGCAGGAGTATGGAGCTGAACTACAGCGACTCATTAATTTGCCCTACCCACAAGTACCGAAGGAGTTCATGGAACAAATTGGGGTGCGGTCTTCCATTGGCGGCTTGAAAGACACTGAAATGTAGCAAGCCCTTCGACTAACTTTAAACAAATAGCGGAGCACTAATAGCATCTTTGGAGTTCGAGGCGGCGAAAAACGCATAAAAAGATACAAGACCCATGTTACTTGAAGTTAAATTTAGCGAAGATTCTTCTACAAGCGAGGCGATATTGAATAATTTATCGGACTCCATAGGTGAGTTCGGTTGGTGAAAAACCGAGCCGACCGAGCAGATCTCGGTTTATAACGTGATCACAGAGCTAATTGAGCAAAAAATAATTAACGAACGATATTTTACCAGATTTATAAGATCTGTCACCTTCACATCCGATTTTCGTTATTATAGTAGATTAAACATTGAAAACTTATGCAGCACAATCTCAATGAAGAATTCTTTGTAATGTAAGTGAAAACCAGAATACTACTTTTTGCATTGACTTCACTTAATACAATCAGGAAGAGACAACTGAAAACAAATCAAATCCGTTCACCTTGCTTCCCAACTTCTGCTAGCTCTCTCGATAATTAACGAACGCAGAGTAGATTAAACCGAGCTGTCAGGGGAAACTGAGCAAACAAATATGTAAAAACCAAACGCGCCTCATATCAGCATTAAGCAACCAAGTACTTCCTCAGAAAACAAAAAAAGTGCTGCCATAACGCGGGTACACCGGATACCTACAAAGGACCTGCTGGAAGAAAAACTCCGAAACCATTATCATAACCAAACTGGAAGGATTTGAGCACTGGAATTATTGAAAATGATGAATACCGCTACCTGATGTCTTGTGAACACAGAACGACAAATTCTTGTTAGGGTTGCCAATACTACAGGAAACAAAGTCCTACTGAAGAAAAATTATCAATTGAGCTTCTGCAAACCCGTAACTCCAGTAATTAATTGTGAAAATCAAATTCGATTAGAAAAAGTACCAACATTGATCCAAGAACAATTGACATGGTAATCCACGGAATGCCAAGGAGTTTCTCATAACATTTTCTCGACAGAAACATCAATGGGACGTAGCTATCTAGTTCAACACCGCATCAACACTGGCGATGAGCGACCAATCCGACAGTCTCCGAGGAGACCATTTGCCAAACAGAGAGAGGTAGCCGACATGATAAACAACACTCTGGAGGATGACATAATTGAAGAATCCACGAGCCCGTAGTCCTCACCGGTAATGTTGGTAATTAAAAAAGATGGATTAACCCGATTTGCGTAGACTATCGTTGACTGAATGACGTAACGATGAAGGATAGCTACCCATTACCAAGAATCGATGACACACTAAACACATCCGGTTCGAAATTGTTTTCAACGTTAGATCTGAAGAGCGGATAATGGCAAGTGGAACTACTTCTCCGCCTAAAGCCACGCTGGACATTGAACTACATTTTCACTTTCAGATTTTTTCTCTCAAGTTATATAGGGTCTTTTCACAATATCTATCAGATGTAGTTCAATGTCCAGCGTGGCTTTGGCCGGGGAAGTAGTTGTTTCCTTTTAGACATTACAAAAAGTAACTTCAATTTAATCGTAGGTTTTTCAATTTCCAGAGGAGTTGGAGTCTTGGCTACGCCACTGAGTACTGCCATGGCTTTTCCATCGTGTTTCAACCAATTTTCTTTGGCTTTGTCTTCGTTGGGCATATTAGAAGCACCAGTCACAATATCGAGCATCCATTGAGAACGTAGAACTGCTTGGATTTGAAACTTCCACAGTCTGAAGTTTTTACCGTTCAGGAAATTATCGATTCACAAGTACTGGATTCGTTTGTGACCCTAGCGGGCTGGTTATCGTGTTATGCATGTTATTACATTCTAATATATCTAGGAGGTTATGCAGGTTTCTACTTTCTACATTGAAATTGACATTGAAGTCACCTCCAGCAATAACATCAACACTTCCTGTGCAAATTTCAGATAGAAGACCATCAAGTAAGACTAGAAAAACATCTAAATCCCCATCAGGGGTCTGTATATACACACAACAGTTTTCACTTTATGTTCAGTAATTATCTAAATTTAATGGGGTATAATTCAGGAGACATTCATCATCTTTACAGACAGCTCCCATCCACGGGATATATTTTTTCTACAATAACTCGCACACAAACAAAATTTTCTCAATTTTAACGCGTCTATCTGGTTATCATTTTGCCAATGTTCTGAGATGAGGAGAAAATCAAATACATACTGCTAGTCAAAAATCAGATCAAATTGCAAATCTTTATTATTCAAACATCTAATGTTTTGGTGCAGAAATGACAATGTGTCTGTTTGTTTTTGTAATTTGACATTTGTCCTTTGCTCATTGCTAGTGTTTGGAATAATACTACTGTTGGGAACGAAATAAAACGGAGGTGCTGTTTATTTACACATTCCGGCCACTTTAACTTTGCTATTTTTTGTTGATTTTGGCGGGATGCTCAATAAAAAAGTTTCGTTAGGTAAATCTGTGTTTATCATTACTGTTTTCAATACTGCTGTTCTATTTGTTAGATGGTTTTGGTGCCATTATATTTGTGATCCACCATAAAGCAAATAGAGCAGTTAATATTGTATTTTTTTATTTTTTATTTTAATGAATATAATATTGGTAATTCTTTTGAATAACTTAGAGAAGGAGGCCGTGTTATGAACATGGAAGTCTCGTGAATTGTTCTAGAAACACTCGATGCATTTGATGGAAAACATCTAGAAACACTTATTTTTGTTCAAGATCATAATGTCGAATATTCTAGTTGCTGTGCAATTGTGAGATTTGGATCAGTTGAATAATTTAATGATTAATAAATATTTGAAGTGGCAAGTTTACTACGGTGTTGTCAATTTTGGTAGAGCTAATAAAAGCAATGGTACAGTAGCATATCACTTATTTAGATCCTGAAAACCTAACATTATTCAAATTTCAAAAGGATTCATTCACTTTCAAATTTTGTAACATTATAGGCGTGTATTTGTGCTCAACAACTTTTTTGTTAATTTAATTGATCATATCGGGTTCTGTGATATGAGTCACTATGGTATCGTAGGGTATTCGCAGTCATTGAGGGTAGAGTGTGAAATAAAAATTGAAGGTTAGAGCTTTTCTGAAAAATATATATATTAAATAAAAAAGCCAATTCCAATTTGGACTAGGTCGTCAGTTTCACAAACAATGGTGATATTTACAATAGATAATCATGATGTGCAATAAACAACAGATTATTCGCAATGATCAAATGGCAGACCTTGCGAGGAGTAGGGAATTTGCGTATAGAATGAGATTATAAAAAAATCAAGAATGAAACTCCTGATTTTACTTTTTTGTGGCTATTATAATTTCATAAACAATTGGAAATATATGAAAGAATTGTGTTAAAATTAAGTTGAGGGGATTGTAGTTGGGGTTCAACGTGAATCCAGAGGCACTTTCCAATTGGGAGTTTGTTACCCCTGAACTGAGCCTCAACTGATCTGAATACATGGTATTCAATTTTATGGTATGAATTTTTGTGGTCTATGAGATCACTTCAAGAGCTACTCGGAGTTAGTCGGAGCGACTTACGAGGACAATTGGAAAGCAGCTCTGTATGTCTGTATTCAATATCCATCAATCCTGGGAACTAGTTGTTTTCTGATGTACATAGGCCCAAGATGTATACATAAATATGGTCATTTCTGAAAGGATTGTTTTCCAGTGTTTTGCTGTCACGGGTTCAATATCCATTGCTCGCTGAAACTAGTATATTTCATAAAAGAAATATTTCAAGATTAGGATGGCCACCATAGCGATATCGGAAACAGTAACATATACAGTGTTGGTTAAATGGAAAAAAATGTTGCTTAACAGAAAGGCCATTCATATGGCAGTAAAAAATTTCCAGAATATTTTTAGATTTTCATGTTATTTCGGAAGATATGAATTCCTTTTTTTTGTTTGTTATACTCAGAAGTCGAACAAACTAAGAACCATTTTTTGCAGCAACTTTTCATAAGCTTTCTCAAGATGAAATCAATTTTCCTCGCTGATTTTTCGTTATCAATCAACCACCATCAACTAACTTTTTAACCGTCGTTAATAAATTCAGCTTTTCGAAGAATTTTTCATGTATTTCGTTATATGATGTTTTCATTGGGTTTCATATCATCTCAAATTTTTGAAGAGATTTTCGAGTACGAGCCCGAATGTAAAATACTTCATAAACTGTATTTATTAAAACAGAGCAGGCAATAAAAAAATCAGGTTGATGATGGTTGACGATAGAGAAATGTCGAAAGTTTTTGATCTAGCTCTGGTGTTACCACGAGAAAAACATTAATTAAACAATTTGAAAATCCAAAGTTTGCTTGAAAATTATACACCCACTGCCATATGAATGGCCCTTCTGTTATGCAATTTTGTACCATTTAACCAAAACTGAATGTATTTATTACCGTTCCCAATATTTCCAAATATACAAAATACACAAGTTAACAAATATACTGTAATTAATATAAAGTCTGAACGGTTTTAACTTGCTACGCTTCTTTATAAAAAAAGTAGTGTAATAATAATAATGATAAATACCATCAGAAAGCAAATTGAAACATAGCAGTCACCGACTAACTCAATTCGGATGCCATGGGTTCTTTCTAAAATTTATTCCGCGCCAGTGAGTTGATGAAGCCAGCCCAAAACACAGACTGCTCCAGATCTCTAAGGAGATGTCTAAATGGAATTTATGATAATATTAAATAATAAAAGCACTGGTGGTATGTAGTGATGTGTATTTTTAATAAAATATGGATTTTAAACTAGTCTTTATTAATGACATACATCTTTACATTTATCTCAGTCAAAATCAACAAAACCCGGACCTTTTTGTTTCACTCTGCCACTGTGAATATATTTATAAATTATACTAAATGTTTTGTCTGAAAGAACCTAATATCTAACATGTAGTATGAAGACTACCCTGTTTGAGTATTGGGGTTAGGGTTGGAATGAAATGCCAAACGCTCAGTTTACAAACCTCTAATAATCCGTAATGATGACCACAGAAATCCTTCAAATAAGTGAGTACCTTATACGGTGTTGTCTCGATGCCTTTCAAGCTCCCGTTGTGATCACAAAGGGCTGACAAGTGAGAAAATGACAACCTGGAAAGTACTAGTTAAATGGGACTCAAAGTCCAATGTAGAGAACAACAAATATCTATAGATATAGATTTTCAAAAATATTAGGTTTGTAAACCACCAAAATTAATTATACAAATATCCTTCACTTTGATAGTGGGCCACAATTAACAATTATTATAATATATGTTATATTGTAATTATGCCTTAATCTACGCAGTCCCTTATCGGGTCACCTTGAGATAACGGCTTCCCATAAATCCAGAACAGATACTCTTTGTTATTTTAAGTCTGCTGCTGATGAAGCTACTTGGAATACATAAATAGACCCTGCGAGGTCAAAAGTTAATTAGTTGATTTTGATATTCCAACCAAGTAGTTGTGATTATTTTGTAATAAAGTTTTTAAAGTATTTGTGTTTTTTAAAAAGATATATTTGAAAGTTCAAATATAACAATTGGCGCAGTCGGTAGGAGAAGACGAACCGAAACCCCCAGAGGAGTCAACACTCGAAGAGCAGCGGAAGGAACACCTGGTGAAGCCCCTAGCTGAACGACTTCGAGAACAAGACGAATCAGAATGAACATCATACTATTGTAAGACAATTTTGAATCAACTCGTTTATATTTGTTTGCAATTAACCAATAATCATACTGATTGATTATTTCTAGTTGAACAATATTGGTAATTGTACAGCCAATTACCGTGTTGGAAAAGTCGTACTGTTCGACTATTTCAAAGTTTGATTTACCTGTATCCAATAAGTTTATTTAAAATGGCTGAAAATAACCAAGATAGAGATAATCAGCCTAGACCTGAACATGAAGGCGATGCAATTGAGCCGTATAAATTATCTGAAGTGTTTTCTTTAGTGCCTGAGTTTGAAGGAGACCAAATTTTTTTGAACACCTTTTTAAATGCATGTGACTGTGCATATCGCATGGCTACAGTGGACCAACGAGTTCTATTAGTGATTCACATAAAGAATAAACTTAGAGGTAGAGCTGCACAACTAATAAGTTCTAGGAACCCTGTAACCTACCACGAAATTAGACATCTTTTAACATTATATTTTGGTGACGCTCGTGATCTCACTTCATTAATTCACGATCTTCAACGTATTAAACAACTACCTAATGAATCACCTATAACATTTTTCAATCGTCTGCAAGTCCACAATGCCAAAATGCACTCCTGCATTCAAAAATCTGGTCTTACTGTAGAACAGAAAACTGCTCAATGTGGTCTTATAGAGACTATGGCATTAAACACGCTTTTAACCGGTCTTGAACCTCGAATAGGTCAAATAATCCGTGCTTCCAACCCTGGAGACCTACTTGAAGCCCACATCAGAATTAGGAGAGAAATGCAACTTTCCTATTTCGAAAATTAAAAATCTGAAAGACCAAATCAGCCACGTTCTCAACAAATGGTTAGGAGGAATCAACCACCCGCATTTCAAAGAACTTGTCACTCTTGCGGTCGTGTAGGTCATATTTCCACTGAATGTCGAGTAAGACAGCAGAGAATTCCACCCCAAAATTCACCTCAAAATTTCAATCAGAATTATTCAAGACAACCAAGTTCCCAATATAACCAGAACTTCTCGAGACAATAGAATCCTCAACCTAACCAACAATATAATAAACCTCAAACGAATCAACCCCAGTTTCAACTCCAATTTCGACCCCAATCCCAAAATAACCAAAACCAATATCGACCACCGGTGATCCAAAGAAATCCAAACGTTTCAGAACGTCCTAACCAACAATGAGCTAACTTTATGACATACGAAAATCAGGATTATCATACAGGTGATAATCAAGATAATTATTCTGCTAATTATCCTCAAACCGATGATTATTATCCTAGTAACAACGATTATGATTACTATACTGATAGTAATCAATATTATCAAAATTACACACTGGAACAATCACAACCTCCAGAAGACCCTTCTACATACCAGGATTTTCTGTCACTCCCGAATACAAACCACCCACCGAATCAATTCCAAATGAGCAACAACCAATCAGTCGATCCCATGTACGAAATCCAAACCCAAATTCAGTCATTGAAAATTCAAGATTATCACCCAGATCTGAACTTCCCGGAACAGAGTTTCATATGAGTTCATTATTTTCCATGAATTCGAAGAACCTTTACTACATCAAAGACGCTTCGAATACTTTTAGAATTCTCATCGATACTGGTGCAGGTATATCCATTTTTAAACCCAAAACATGTGAAAAATATTCCTATAGATTCCCTGAGAATGTCACTATACTAGGCATTACTGATCAGAAAATAACTGTCAATGAATCCACTTTGATTGATTTTAAACCAAAAGACCCACACAAGGTATATATTTATAATTTAGATATTGACTTTGATGGCCTACTCGGATCTGATTTTTTAGAACATTATAACTGCATAATAGATTTGAAAAACAAACAATAAGTAACAAATTTCAAGACAGTTCCATTATTCAAAGTTCCAGAAGAAAATCAACTAGATCCCAATCATATTGAAAAACCAAACCAAATTAAAATTGAACCCCGCATGGAACGAATTTTTAAATTGAGTTGTGACCTTAGGAATACCGACGCTATACTGCTAGCGGAAGAAAAAGAAAAAGTTAGACTTCCTAACGCCTTAGTAAAAATCGACGAAAATGGTACATTCTATACTTCTATAATAAATACGAACGCCATACCCAAATTAATTGATTTTTCGGAAATAAAATTACAACCCCTTCCAGCCGAAGAAGTAATTTTGAATATGAACCTAACATATCCCCAAAACACGCACCCAGTAAATCGAATCCAAGAAATTAAAAATCAACTGAGAACTGAACACTTGAATGAAGAAGAGGATCAATTGATAACTGATTTATGTCTTCAGTACGAAGATATTTTTTATTTAGAAGGAGACAATCTCACATTTACCAACGAGATAAAACACGGTATAGAAACAAAGGATGCTAGACCAGTTTTTACTAAATCCTACAGGTACCCACAGGTACACAAAGAGGAAGTAAAAACCCAAATCTCCAAAATGCTAAATCAAGGCATTATTCAACCATCGATTTCGCCTTGGTCGTCACCTGTTTGGGTTGTACCCAAAAAGCTAGACGCCGCAGGAAAACATAAGTGGAGAGTGTTCATCGACTACAGAAAACTCAACGAGTTGACTGTAGATGATAAGTATCCATTGCCAAATATCTCTGACCTTTTAGATCAGCTTGGAAATTGCCAGTACTTTACCACGCTCGATCTGACTTCAGGATTTCATCAAATCGAAATTCAACCAAATGACATTCAAAAAACAGCATTTTCTGTTGACAATGGCCACTATGAATTTGTTCGTATGCCATTTGGTCTGAAGAATGCTCCCTCTACTTTCCAGCGAGTAATGGACAACATTCTCCTGGGCATACAAAACGAACGATGTCTCGTCTACATGGACGACATCATTGTTTATTCCCCTACCATCCATGAGCATATAGCTAGACACACCGAAGTGTTTAAAATACTTCAAAAAGCCAATTTAAAGATTCAGCCAGATAAGTGCGAGTTCTTGAGAAAAGAAGTTGCCTATCTTGGACATGTGATCACCCAGGACGGAGTTAGATCAAACCCTTCAAAGATAGAATGCATTCAAAATTTTCCCGAACCAAAAAACCAAAAAGAAATTAAATCCTTTTTAGGTTTAGCCGGTTATTACCGACGGTTCATATACAACTTTGCCAAAACTTCAAAACCCCTTACACGATTATTACAAAAAGACACCACTTCCAATTTTGACACTGAATGCAAACGATCATTTGATGAATTAAGGAATGCGCTTACATCTAGCCCAATTCTCATCTACCCGAACTTCGAAGAACCATTTTTATTGACAACTGACGCGAGTGCCTTTGCTATTGGAGGAATTTTGTCTCAAGGACCTATTGGCAAAGATCTCCCAATAGCCTATGCGTCCAGAACCCTCTGTAACGCTGAGTCGAAGTACTCTACAATTGAAAGAGAACTTCTTGCCATTGTTTGGGCAGTAAAACATTTTCGCCCTTACCTCTTTGGAAGAAAGTTTAAACTTGTCACTGACCATAGACCTCTCACCTGGCTCTTTTCAATAAAATACCCCGGAAGTAGATTGGCACGTTGGCGACTCAAACTTGAAGAATATGATTACGAGATAGAATACAAACCTGGCAAAATAAATAAAAATGCCGATGCTCTATCCCGCATTAAAGTTAACCACTTCAAGGAATGTGCAAATTTTCAAAAGAAAATTTCTATTCTCACATCCAACACTGACGAAAGTGAGAAACTAGATAACCCTGAAGAAACTGAAAGCGAACCTGAAGGAAAACAAGACGAAAGTCAAAACGAAAGTCAAGAAGAAAATGAAGGAGAAAACCCTGTAGAAAAACCTGAAATCCCCGTGGAAACTATTCAAGAAGAATACGAAAACTTCATGAACCTTTATAAAACTAAATCGTTGATCGATTATTCCAAAGTAGTATTCGACAATTCTCAACTACTTGATAAACATCATAAAAATATTGTTAGTTTTTTTTTGGCAAAATAAACTAGACGCAATGCATTATGAAATCATTGAAGATTTTTTCGGAGAACATCCCGATTTTCATCATGATAAAGTTAATATACTTGCCAGTAAATCGGTCAAAAATAGGAAATACTTCATCGTCCCTCTTCCGTATGACCCTACAACTGTCGTACAAACTTTATTTTACATCATTTATTCATCCCAAGATGAATTCAATTCCCAAGAAGTATATTCAATTGAGAATAATCTGGAATTACCTATATTGGAAATATTCTCATTTATATTTGCAGATAAAGACATAAAGTTGAAAGTCTGTCAAAACATAACAGCAACCCCTGATGCAGACCAGATCCCTATAATCTTAGATCAGAGTCATCTAGGAAAAACTAACTTACACCGTGGCATCAATGAAACGGTTAGACGAGTTAGAGAAAAATATAATTGGCAAGGACTTGTGAAAGACGTTGAAAATTTCGTTAAGAAATGCGAAATTTGTCAAAAAGTCAAAATTTGCCGAAAAAACCTCAGTACACCCCTTGTCATCACTGAAACTCCAAAAACTTGTTTCGAACGTATTAACGTTGACATTTTTGAAGTTCCAACTAAATACTACGTACTGACAGTAAGAGACGAGTTAACTAAGTTTACTCAAGCTTATTCTTTGGAAGATAAAACTACAAGATCTGTTGTAAACACCCTACTTATTTACTTCCAACATTTTGGTGTACCTTTGAGAATTCATTGCGACTTCGGTCGTGAATTCACTAGTCAAATTATGAAAGACCTTTGTACCTTATATGATATTAAAATAACATACTCTAGTGTTAACCACCCCCAGTCTAATGGATCTATAGAAAGATTCCACGCGACATTCGCCGAAATGATGCCTGCTCATAAAGCAGAAAATCCCGACGAACACCCATTGAATGTTTTACCTTATGCTGTCATATGTTATAATAATACAAAAAATAAAACACACGGTTTTACCCCTCAAGAGTTAGTATTTGGACATACAGCTAGTAGACCTGCAGAGACGGTCTACAATCAAAAAGAACTCATCTCAAAATATGTTAGGGACCTAAATAATAAAATGTCATTCTATTATAAAGCTGCTAGAGCCAAGACAGATAGACAGAAAGAAAAAGCAAAAATTAGATTTGACCGAACGGTATCCGAAACTGTCCCCGATTACAAAGTAGGAGACACAGTTTATGTAAAAGAGTCCCAAATTTCAAATAAACTTGAAAACAAATTTAATGGACCTTTCGAAACTATAGAAATCTACCCAAATTCCGCAATTTTAGTAAATTGGAAGACTAAAAATAAAACTAAAGTCAATTTTGATAGACGAAACCCTTTCACGAAGATTAATTTCTTTCAGGACACTCCTGCTGTCATCAACAGCCAATTCCCAATACACCATTGAACAAGTTAATAGCTCAATAGGAGTTTTCTTCCATGAAGAAGGAACCCTCAAAATATCCAACGAAAAATGGACCCTTTTGGTCTACAAAGACTTATCATCTATCAAAGAAGCTTTAGACAATAACGATAAAATTTTAGAAAATTTGATATATATTCTCGAAAAAGATGAACCCAGTATAATATCATTCAAAGCTCAAGTAAAGACACATATCAGCCTCCTTAGTCAAATATCAGATTCATTACGACTAAAATATAGAGAAATCTTCGCTGATACTGAAAGTTTCGAAAAAAGGACCAAACGTGGCCTAATAAATGGTGTTGGCATCTGATGGTGAATACTTCACAGATTGCATAAATAAAATCAGTCAAGACGAACATCAAATTGAAAACCTTTTGAAAAACCAAATTTCGGTTACAACCTCCGTTATCAAGAGTTTCAATTCAACTATTCAAAAACTACAGGTTGATGAAGAAACATTCAACCAGGATATCAAAGAAATTGAAAAAACCCTAATGGATATGTCAGATTCCTTGGCATTCTATGAAGCACAAGTAAAAGCCCTCGAAATATGTGAATCACTCATGGAAAGTTATTTGTTCCTTGAAAATGCCATTGATGATATTACAAATGCGATCACTTTCGCTCGCCTAAAAATTATTCATAATTCAATTATAACCTCAAGAGACTTGGCCTTTTCCCTTCGGGAAATATCGCAAACACTCAGCAAAAACAAATTGCCTTTACCAACAAATCTTGGATATATTGCTCAATATTTTGAACTGAATTGAATTGCAGGCATTTCAAACAGATCATAAAGTAGTATTTGTTTTGAAAATTCCACTCGTGGAACATGAAACATATACCCTTTATCACTTGTACCCAATACCGATTTTGGATACTCGAACAGGACTTCATCATATTTTATTAGCTTTTCAAAAATTCAGTGCGCGTGACGATGATTCAATGTTGTACATTTCCCTTCGGAATTTAGAAAATTGTAAAGTGATCCAACGCGACGAGCGAATCTGTTCCGAAGTGCTTCCGTACCCAATCGACAATAACGCCATTTGTGAAGCCCAACTTCTCAAACAAGTTTTGAAAATCCCAGAATCCTGTCAATCAACATTGATTTACGCAAAGGACTACAATGTTCAGGAAATGTCCCAAAATTTATGGTTGATTTCTATATCTGATCCGCTACCAGTCACGATCAAATGTGTCAACAGAGAAGTGATTACAAAAATCATAGAATCCAACTCTCTCCTGAAACTTCAGCCTGAGTGCAATGCTTATATTGGAAATACCAGAGTTTATTCGAAATACTTTTTCGACGAACTCAAAAACATCACGTACAAAAATCATGCAGTTCAAATTCCCTATCAGTGTTGTGAGCACCTACCGGAGAAATCAAAACTCCCGGAACTCAAGCCGCTTAAACTCAGTAAACTAAATACCGAGGACCTTAGTATTGCTGAACATAAACTGAACCAATACTCTGACGATTTGGATAAATTGATCAATGAACCCTTCGTAAACAAACATATTTCCTGGTTTACGTATTTCACGATCGCCCTTATTGTCTTAGTGATTATTTTTTATACCTCCATTAAATGTCGCCGAAGGAAAGGAATTAGAATTGGAATCACCTCGTCAACCGACGATCATCCACCAAGACCACCAAGAACATCCCTCAGAACCCTTTCAAGATTCATCCCTAGAAGAAGACCCAGCGTCCGAATAGGAGAACCAATTGAAGAAGATGTCGAATTAACCTCTAGTTTTGATAAATCATCTATTGCTTGATAAAAGTTGCTGCAAAGCACCAACTTTTCTTTGAAAAGGGGAGTTGTTATATTGTAATTATGCCTTAATCTACGCAGTCCCTTATCGGGTCACCTTGAGATAACGGCTTCCCATAAATCCAAGACGTAGAATCAGCAGAACAGATACTCTTTGTTATTTTAAGTCTGCTGCTGATGAAGCTACTTGTTGGAATACATAAAATAGACCCTGCGAGGTCAAAAGTTAGTTAGTTGATTTTGATATTCCAACCAAGTAGTTGTGATTATTTTGTAATAAAGTTTTTAAAGTATTTGTGTTTTTTAAAAAGATATATTTGAAAGTTCAAATATAACATATATAATTAAATATATCCCAAGTACACCATTTAAACAGTATGGAAAAACTAGTAACCCAAATGAATAAATCTGCACACTGATGATGTGCAACAAACACCAATTAATACCAACAATTATAAATAATAGTAATAATTATAGTAGTGAAATATTTATAGTGAAATTTCTCTGTGAAGAACACTATTAAAAACAAACATATGACACCCTTGTTATTGATAATAACAATTACGATAGGGTAAATACTTGCATGAAGTCCCTCGTAAAACAATGAATGATAAAATCCAATGGAAATCTGGATTAAATAATAAATGAAATCAAAAATTATTAATAAATGAATCTGGGCCAACTAAGGGTGACGTAAATTTGGAAAATAATATACAAAATGTGCTCTATCCGTGTGCTTTCCTACTGCTGTCCAAACCCAATACAATAAAATAAGTGTGAATAAATGTTGATTTAGAAAATAAAATATACCAAGAGAGGTTCCGTAAATTTTTAATAATATATGTTAAAAAGTTGAACTGTAAGATGGCTATAGTTACACCAGTCTGTACTCCTTCAGCGAAGTGGCTCAGGGTACCTGTGGTCTTGGTACAACTGGAAAGTCCAACACTTTCGTCCTCTCAGCAGCTACGGACAACGTACTGATCTCTTCGTCCTCGTGTCAACAACCTAGGGACGGGGGTAACTCGAATACTCCAGTCTCTCGTTTCGTTCACCACTGCAGACTACTGAACGGTCCCTCCAGTCCCTCCAAGACTTGAAGTGTCCTGAGGTGGATGTAAAAGACTGCTTGACAAGTATAGAAGGCAGAATACAGGTAGCTTGGTTTAACTGGAAGGCCCACGTACTTCACCTGCTCAGACTACCGATAAATGGTTCCTCTTGTCCCTCCAAGACTCCCAATGTCCTGAGGTGGATGGAACGGACTGTTAGATTGATAATACAGGGCCAGCCAAGAGCTTGGTACAACCTGAAGATCCAACACTTTCGTCTTCGTGGGTGGATTCTAACTAATCGTGGTATTACGGTTTACCAGGTGGAATGGAAGTATCACTCCAAAGAAAAGAATGAACGGCAGCAACAAAATTCTAATAACTTGGACTCGTGGATTCCAAAATAGCGGTGTGTGACACTAACGTTAAATCCCCATTACAGGTACTCTCGGTGATATATCAAATACCAAAATGACTATACACCCACAAAATATCACCCGAGATTATTAAACATGTAAAATCAATAATATCCACGAAAACGTGATAAAATACTCAAAAATTGATTACATGCGTTTCGTCACATAACTGCTTCAACAACGTAGCACACGGAAGAGGAAGTTCGAAAAGATGGTTGTAATAATTAATATTACAATTTATCTAACTAATATTACACTAATTCATTTCAAAACCGACTGTATATGCTGAACTCTGTCTCTCACTGAATCTCTCCCTTTCCTTACAGTTGACTATTTATATCCAAGTCGATTTCTTTTCTCGAACATTCGGAGCCCTATAGAAAATATGGGAGAGATCGCTTGCGTTCGTCTGCTCGTTTCTACATGGTTCGGCCTTCCGCATACATGAGTGGTGACATAATCTGTTTATGGAGCGTCGTTGAGGCGACAGGTCCGGCTACAGTTTGTTACAATACCAACCGATTGATGTGAATTATTCAAATAGCATAGAAGTCAAAATGTGCCCAAAATGTGTGAATACATTCTGAAGAGCAAAGTGTATCATTCCCAAATCCCGTTTGACTCCATACAATGGCACTGTACAAAACCCACATGCATGTTGCCAAGTTCTCATAAATAAAAATATTCAAATCTTATTATGCAAAACATTGTTGATATTTCGGGAACGATATTCTATAATTATTATTCTTATGTTGATAATCATGTCTACTTAGAGATTATTCGAATAATATATGAATTTATAATTGAATAAATGTTTCATCCGATAACACAACCCAGCAGCTTGATGTTTTAGCCGAGTCACGAAATATTACCGTTCGAATTTAGTAGAAATGAATTTTGTTTACAATTTTTAATTTTTACGCTAGGACCAGATTAAATATTCATTACAACAACTAGTGGCTCCTTTTATCCTATACAATTTAGTAAACAAAAATTAATGACTGGATACACAAAATATGTACATATTTCCTTTTATGTGACTATCGCAGCACATTAAAGAAAAGGTTGTGATAAACTGAAAATTGTTCTTCATTCATTGTGTTCAGTATAATATTATAAAAACGGCCAGTAAGCTTTTTACTTGGGCCTTCGGCGGCAACGTTACGCCCAAACCTAACCTGTGGAAGCTAACCTATCAGAAAATAATTTTTTTAAATTAAACTCACCACCATTTTGTTGCGTTTTCTGGTTCTAAATAAATAGTGATACGCTACTGTACAAATGCTTTTATTAGCTGAATGAACTTGACAACACTACTATACTTGTCACTTCAATTGTTTATTTATTAATCATAAACTGTCAATGACTGAACTACTACTCAACTGATCCAAAACTTACAATTGCAAGACTTATATAGGAAAATATAGTTCTCGAACAATTAAGAAAATCATTGAATACAATAAGAATGAATATTTTTGATGTTTTCCGTCAAATTCATAGGTTTCTAGAACAATTCACAAGGCTTCGATCGGATTCCAGGTTCGTAACATTCTCCTCCAGGTCATTCCGTTAAGGATACGGGTAACACATCACCATTTTAGATGTCTGTTTGGAACCAATTGGAGGGATCGTGGCCTCGCTATTCTGCTAACCTCTCCACATGAACAATTTTGGGTTTGCTCCTTGAGGTGAATTGGATGCGGTATAACCAATTCGTTAATCGTCTATATGACGACGTAGGGTCCTGTCCAATTTCTCTGTATCTTTAGGCATATTTCTTTCTTTCTCTGAGTTTGGTAGAGCCAAACGGCATCAACTGGCTCTAACATAGTCCCTGGAGTGTTCCTGTCAAATCTCTTTTTCATTTTGTCAATTGAGATTTGAAGACGACGTCTGCAGAGCTCATGGACTCGGTCCAATCTTTCTCGCAATACTTCGACATATTCTGAGAGAATTTTGTCCTCTGCATTTCTGGGTTGCATTCCAAACAGCAGATCGCATGGCAGTTTCATTTTTTGCTCAGTGGTTAACATTGATGGGGTATATCCAGTGCTGGGCACTTCGACAGGATAGGACAAATAGTGGTACCAACTCATCCTAATTCTTTTAATTTTTGGAGAGGCACATAGACAGGTACTGGCTGATGGTATTATCATGTCGTTCAAACATTCCATATGATTGTGGATTTAGGGCTGTGGTACGAGTTTTCTTCACGCCTAAAATACTCATTATTTCCTGCCATAACTCAGATTCGAAGTTTCGTCCTTGGTCAAAATGTAGTTCTAGCTGAATTCACATTTTCTATGAAAGCCTTTTCGACTGTCTTTGCCTCTGGTTTTGGAATGGGCACAACTTCGGGCCACTTGGAGAAATGGCTACCATCTAGTATGTATCTCCATGTTCAGTTACAGGAAACGGCCCCAGTACGTCAACTGCTACTCTTTCGAATGGTTCACTAGAAAGATACTGCGCCATTTTCCATCGACTTCTAATTTTGGGCCCCTTGAAGAACATAGGTCGCCCCATTCTTCACCGTCTCAACGGCAATTCTCCCAATAGAATCGTTCTCGAATTCTAACTAGTGTCCTCTTGATTTCGAAGTGTCGACCTGCACGACTTTTATGAAGTTGTTCAAGCACATCAATGATATTTATAACTCCGTTATTTACATTTGGTCACATTCTAAGCACAATTTTTATTACCGCTTATTTTGCGGAACATAGTTGCCAGTCAACCCAAAAGTGGGCAAAGTTGAGTTTCTGCTGAATTATCTGCTTTTATACAATGTATATAAGCAGATAATTGCCGCGAAATAAGCAGCAGTAAAAATTGTTCTTAGAATATGACTATGTCTTGACTGCAGCTCGAAATGTAAATGACGGAGTCTAACGGTAATATGTCATTGGCAGGACCAGTTGGTACACCACGGTTGCTCTATCTGGGCTCTCCTATTTGCGATGCAATAGGCCTTCACGAAGACATAGTATCCCTTGGCAACTGCACCAAACTTGGATATGTCCAGCCATTCAGGTCTGACTCCATTTTTCAGCCAGATTAGGACTAAATTCGAATTGTTATCTTTCTTCTTATCCTTTCTCATTTATTCTGTGGTCCTTCAATCAGATTCTTCAACTCGATCCCTTCGGTGGTAGCTTGCAGAATTTTCTTGCAATTCTCGTCATTGTCAAAGTTGACTCCTTTGTTTTCAAGTTTCTGACAATATCGGCATTGCTGTTCCAAACATGGACGTCTTGATAGGGGTCTGCCTTGCTGTGTTTCCTGCTACTGTGATGAATAACTTTGAAGTCATATTGTTGGAGCCTCTATCCATTTGCCCACCAGACCCTCGGGCTTCTTGAAGTTCATTATACACTGCAAAGCGCTGGCTATGGTAATTCTTTCGAGAAAACGTCTGCCATAGAGGAAGTATGGATATGTTTAATGGATGTGATTATCAGTAGTAATATCCCGACAAAATGCTGAATTTTCAAAAAATACTTTCACCTTGCTGTCACGAAAACTGTGTTGCTTAGAAACACCTCGAGAGCTTGCTCGACTGGTGTTTTGTACAGCAACACAGTTTGAGCGACTGGCAAGGGGAAAGTATTTTGAAAATTCTGCATTTTGAAGGGATATTCGATCAGATAATTTCACGAATACCTTATATTATTATGGACTAAATGCGTATTGCAGGAATGGTTCATCTTGTGTCATTAATGTCAGTTGAAGAGTTGAACCATCAAACTGACGTCTCTAAGTTTACAGTGATTGTTGTAACTATGGAAACGTATAAATAATGTTGTATATTTATAGTCTATTTCATTCTAAAATAATTTATTTAACGAAATACAATGATTCACAATACTCTAATATTTATATTCGACTTTCATTTCACTGACTGCCCGTCTGTCTGCTGCGTCGTTCTTTTTATATTCACTGTTGACTTCTCCGAATGCTCTAGAATTTTCCATCGAATAGTCCAGATTCTTCTCGGTGCATAGCGTATCGAAGGTCATATGCGGCCTGCGTGAGTGTTCAGGCCCGGCATCGCCCACAGCTTCGCCACAATAAGGAAGAGGCGAAACACCGATTTGAAGATACCACGGGCTGGAGACAGTGTTTTCGAAAAGTCCTTTTCTCATTGGTTTGAATTCAAAAAATGATGGCATTTGATTGGTTTATATAATATGAAGGAAATTGTCGATAAAAGCTCCTTTCTCGTAACATAATAGTTTTTTCAGCTTTTCCCAGAGTTTTACTAAAATAGGCTATTACTTTTTCTTCGCCATCCTATTCCTAAGATAACACAGAGCCAATGCCTTGCTGAGACGCATCAAAGTCCAAAATAAAAATGCCTCTCTATGTGGATAAGCTAGAATAGGTGCAGTTGTTAATTTTTTCTATAATTCAGTGAACGAATGTTGGCAATCAGAGCTCCAACCAATCAACGGTACTTTCAGTAAAAGGATGAAGTGGATTGGCGATTTTTCCAAAATCCTGGACGAATTTTCAATAGGAAGTACATACAAGGAAACTTCTCATTTTGTGTTTGTCTCTGGGGCGTTGCCAACTCCTAACACCTTCGATTTTTGCAGGATCGGTCTTGATTCCTTCGGCTGAGATGACATGGCCTAAGAATTTACCTTTTTTTTCTTGGAATAACCAGCATTTTTTGTTAAGTTGAAGGTTGGCACTTCCTAGCCTCAAATATACTTCTTTTAAATTAATTCAGGCCATTGTCAAACGTCCTTCCCATTACTATGACGTCATCTAACTATACTGACAGATTTTCCATGTCAAACCTCTCAACACTAGTTTCCATAAGTCTCTCAAAAGTGGCAAGAGCATTACATAATCCGAACAGAAGTACAGTTGTGTGCATAAAAAAGTCGTGCAGTGGTTATAGGATATTGTGAGCTGGGCTTGTCAATCTTAATTATTAAACTTCTTATCGAATTCGACAAGAAATGTCGAAATTCAAACTATTTTTGTCAGTAATGCGCTTTTAATATTTTTCTAGTAAAATTAGTGCAATACCTCAATTAGTGACGTACCTTGTACGACTTTTTCATGCACACAACTGTACTTTGATTTGGTTCAATCCAAGTCCGGTAGAGAATGCTGTTTTGTCTGTCATCGGGATGAACTTCCACTTTCCTGGATCCGCTCTTCAGATCCAACGTTGAAAACCATTTCGAACTGGATGTGTTTTGTGTGTCATCGATTATTGGTAATGGGTAGTTATCCTTCATGGTTACGTCAATCAGTCGACGACAGTCCAGGCAAAATCGGGTTGATCCATAGTTACCAATACTACCGGTGAGGACCACGGGCTTGTGGATTCTTCAACTATAATGATAATAATATTAAAGTGTCTTTATTCAAGGCGGAGTTCAGTCAGTCTTACACTTATGTCATCCTTCAGCATGTTATCATGTTGGATACCTCTCTCTGTTTGACAAATGGTAGTCTCCTCGGAGCCTGTCGGAATGGTCGGGCATCGCCGGTATTGACACGGTGTTGGACTAGATTGGTAGATGTTTCTTTCGAGAAAATTTTACGATAGCCTAAGATACTCTTGACCTTCTACTTTTTTTCCAAAATTAGATGTTCGTCAGTTCTTCTATCGATGTTGGTGGTTTTTTTTCGAAGTACTCTAGTTTGGTTTTCACAACTAATTACTTGAATGGCGGGTTTGCAGAAGCCTAATTGGTAGTTTTTCTTCAGAAGGACTTTGTTTTCCGTAGTATTGGCAACCCTAAGAGGAATTTGTCGTTCTGTGTTCACAAGACATCGGGCAATTGAAATTCCATCTTGGCGGTATTTATCAATTTTAATAATTCCATTGATCAAATCCCCAGGTTCTTCTGGTGAAAAGACTACGCCGTTGTCTTCTTGGGCTTGAAGATCTTGATCTCGTTTCGTTGATTGTTGGCGATAACTTTTCTCCCCTTGGACTTCTGGATATTCATCTCTCCCAGCAGCTCCTCTGTAGATGGCCGGTTATTCCGCTGTTGTAGCTTCTTATATCTGATATTGATTCATACAGCTCTATACTCACTCCGTTTATTACTACTCATCGTTTTATTTTATTTCTTATTTTATTTTGCTTGCTGTATAAACTCAGCTTTACTTTTTGTCATATAATGTCGTTGCCGTTAGGTATTAATTTCAGAGTAGATTCGATTTGATTTCGAGAGATTCCATAAAGCTCTCCTAATGAATGGGAAACCACGAAATAGCTGTTGGCGGATGATGGAACGCATCACTTTCCGAAATAAAGCCGAATTTTTGCGCCGTTTCATAACCATGGATGAAACATGGGTCCATCACTTCACACCCGAAACAAAAGAACAATAAAAAAATGGACTGAAAAGGGAGAGCCGGCTCCAAAGAAGGCAAAGACCGTTCCATATGCAGGCAAGGTCATGGCGTCGGTTTTTTGGGATGCGCGAGAGATAATTTTCATTGACTATCTTGCAAAAGGAAAAACTATCAACGGCGAGTATTATGCGAACTTATTGCAGCGTTTGAGCGAAGAAATCAAGCATTTAATTTCATTGTATTTTTTGCGAAACAAGTGTTACAACACTTATCGCCAACCTACTTTATTCACTTTATATAGTACTTTGTAAACCCATCTTCTTCTTTTGAATAAAGTTATATTATTATTTGATTGTTTTCATTAATGTGACGTTTGAAACTTTTCCATGACATAGCGCATTTTACTTCTACGAAAGCATCTTTTGTAACACCATCCGGTGAAGCCCCAATAACTCTATAGTGCTTTAAAATTATAAAGCCACTCTCGTTAATGTCTGTGTTTAAATGTTTCTTTACTTGCTGTAATACTGATTTTTTCAAACTTCTGCCGCTGTTCATTGCAGTGCTGTCGAATTTTTTTGCGACCCCGATAATTTGATTTACCAAAGAACTGTTGACTGTTTTACAAACAGACAGTTCGTATATTTTCGAAGCAGTTGTACGACCATATCTAAGCTCATACCATAGAGGGTCTTCACTTTGTGCTTAACTAAGTTCTTGAACCTTATGTATGTCTCGGTAGTTATAGTCGTGTTACAAAAACTTATGAAAAAGTCAGCAGTTTGTTCCGAATCGGTTTTTACATCATTTGATGCAATGATCATTTTTCATCCGATGTTCTACTATTGTGTGAGTCAAAAGGGCAGATATAATTTTTTGTTTTGCTTATTAGGCCTACTACTTCTTCAAAAAACCCGTCGGTATCTGGGGGAGTTATATAGACCGGGATCCCACGCCTATTTTCAAAAATGATTAATAACATGCTGAATCTTCCTGAGTAGCTTTATTTTGCAGAGACGTCCAACTATTTCCTCTATGAAAATTCTTGGTAGTGGTAGCTAATAAAATGCACAAGCTTCAATCATGTCGATTTGTTGAGACCAAAAAAGTCATTAATAACAGTTAGTTTTTCAGTCGAACCTCGAGATAATTCGATAAAGTACTCGAAAAAACTTTTGTCCTACAAAATGGATGGTAGGACTGAAGAGTCCCCCACTCCCAACGTGTACGCTCCGAAATTGTCCATTCCATGAGAAAAAGAAATGTATTAATAACAGGCTGAATCTTCGTGAGTAGCTTCTTTCTATTGAGACACCCAACTTTTCCCTCTACGAAAATTCTCGAAAGTGGTAGCTAATAAAATGCGCAGGCGTCAATCATGTCGATTTGGTGAGTGCAAAAAAGTCATTAATAACAGTTAGTTTTTCAGTTGAACCTCGAAATAATTCGGTAAAGTACTCGAAAAAACTTTTGTCCTACAAAATGGATGGTAGGACTGAAGAGTCCCCCACTCCCAACATGTATCAATGACGTGGTCATAATAAATCATTAATAACCAGCGGATTTTTTTTACCGTTGCTCGGTTAATATTTGTATAATTGAATGGTCATATTGTCCTACAAATTGAATGGTAGGTGTTCCCAGTCCTACGCTCCGAAATTGTCAATTCCACGAAAATTCTTGATATTAGTAGCTAATGAACTGCGTATGCGAAAGTCATGTTGATTTGGTGAGCGCAAAAATTGTATGACTAACTGTTAGTTATACCCAAATCAGCTCATGGCTCATGGTGAAGCAAAACAATTGAATTAACTTAATTTCAAGACAGTAAAATCAATCTATTTGACCGTAAACCACGGGCTTAACTAGCCTACAGATATTTCGACCATATTTATCTTGAAATAAAAAATGATCAAAATATTGTTCCGATATTGGAACGTGCTATTTTTACCCCCTCCACTAGTTTCTCGCCATCCAGATGTTTGTTTTATCGCCTAAATGTGTATATCAGACTCGACAGCGAGGAATAATCACCAGTCGTAGTATATACGAAGTCTTAGTGTGATTTAATTTGCTCGTGTTATGTTTACGTGAGCAGTACAAAAATGGCGTACAAAAAGTAAGTAAAATACAGTTCTCATATTTGTTTTATGATGTGTCCAGTGGTAATAATTTATCATTTATTACCTTTTGAACAAATCTCAGTACGATGGATATGGATATATTCAGTATAATACTAATTGCATTGTGTTTTATCAATTGTTCCAATTTTGAACTTTGGGTAAGAATGGGTCCATGATAATTTTTTTTACTATTTTTCAGATTTTACACAACTGAAGAGCTCATTCAACTTGTAGAGGACGAGGAAATTTGGGAAGGTGATATTTTCATAACACCTCCAGATGATGGTGCTGAAAGTGCCCAAGACAGTGGTGATGAAGAAATATGCAATGACATAAACAAGCTGAGTGGTCGTCAACTACAAGCTCAAGCCGTTGCAAAAATAACAAATAGAGGAGAAACGTTCACTATTGGTGAAGTTAGTGACGTTGATAGTGAACAGGAATCAGAATTCAATGACAATGAGGTTGTGGAGAATATAAATGAAATGAAATCATGAAAGTGAAGACAGCGAAGATAATATTTCATTATCAGAACTGAAGAAGAGATTGCCAAAAACGTACACTAGAGATTGGAAAAACTCAGTAGACCTCACCTGTAACTTTCTCCAAATTGTTAGCCCTAAGCAAATGCCTCAGATTCCAGAAGACTGTGGAATGTTTCGAATTATTTTTCGATAAAACAGTTTTCAACTTCCTAACACAGATGACTAACTCATATGGAAAGAAAAAATATCCAAGTTTCCATGTTGACATCGAAGAAATGCGCTGCTTCACAGCTATACTTCTTTTATCTGGATATTGTTCAGTTTCTCGCTGGAGAATGTGGTGGGAAATTGACACGGAGGCGCAACCAAACTGTTGTAAATGCAAGAAATAGATTCGAAACAATCAAGCGATATCTTCACTGCTCCGACAATGACAATTTACCAGTAGATGATAAATTTGGAAAAATGAGGCCTCTTATGGATATGCTAAATAAAAGGTTCATCGGACATTCAGAATTACAAGAGAAGTTGAGCGTTGATGAAAGCATGGTGCCGTATTTCGGTAGGCATGGTGCTAAACAGTTCTTGAAAGGGAAACCAATACGATATGGTTATAAAATGTGGTGCCTATGTGAACCACTTGGTTATCTCATGCAGTTCGAACCTTATCAAGGAAAACTGAAAAAAGATATCACAGCTACCAACTCTGGTATGGTTGCAGGATATTCTCAAAAAACTTTGAAGAAGAGGAATAGCCATCAGATGCCTAAAAAAAATAATTAGGAGTTGGTGGAACGGTTGTTGTTGACCTCTTGAAAGTTTTGCCAAAAGATGTACCATTCAAGATTTATAGTGATCGCTTTTTCTCATCACTAAAATTAACCAATCGCTTACAAGAACAAGGTATAGGATACACCGGTACTATAAAATATAATCGAATCGAGAAATGTTCTGCAATAGCAACAGCATGATACATAGAAAAACAGCCCAGAGGATTTTATGATGTTTGCACCGATATGAAAAATTATGTGACCATAACAAGTTGGCACGATAATAGAATCGTATTGACTGTTAGTACTTGTGATTCAACAGGCCCTGAAGGTCACGTAGATTGATGGGTAGCTTCGGAAATAAAGAAGATTCCCGTTACCCGACCATATGTTGTCTCTCAATATAACAGATATATGGGAGGTGTGGATAGATTGGATCAGAACGTAGAAAACTACAGGATATCGATTAGATCAAAGAAGTGGTGGTGGTCTCTATTTGCTTATTGTGTGGATGTTAGTATTCAAAATGCTTGGCAGTTATTCAGAAAAGTTAACGGCAAGAAAATGGACCAACTGAAGTTTCGACGTACAATCGTTCAGACATACCTACATAAGTACGGACAACCAGGAATTGGTGAAGGTCGTCCAGTTACACATAAAGCAATTCCTTCTCGTGTACCAAATCAAGTGAGATATGATCAAACGGAACATTATCTTGTTGCAGCGGAAAAACAATAGATGTGCAGTTTGCAAAAAGAATACCACGAA
This sequence comes from Chrysolina oricalcia, assembly GCA_944452925.2. Lineage (NCBI taxonomy): Eukaryota > Metazoa > Arthropoda > Insecta > Coleoptera > Chrysomelidae > Chrysolina > Chrysolina oricalcia. The sequence goes on from OX101819.2 coordinate 30,782,738, forward strand.
ATGCTGTAGAAAGTGTAGAGTTAACTGTCATGAACATTGTTTCGAATATTTTCACACGAAGCATTGATCAATATTATTTTTGACTAAACAATTAATGTATAAATACTCAATACAATCATATTTCTTTATACACATTTCATTTGCACAGCTTTCCTTCCAATCATATACCTGGAGATATTCGTGTCCAAAGTTCCATTATTGGAACACAACAAAAACATTCGAAAAAAAACTTAAAAACATATTTTGGTAATAACATGTCTTCTTAAACTTCATTTCTTCCCAAAATTTTATGAAAGTTTGTTGAGATTTGAAAAAGAAATAATTCGGGCATAAATTGGTTAAATTAGCTAAACCACAATTTCAAAATAATTCGTTATTTTGAATAATTTTTATAGGACTAGCGATACATACCCGTTTTTTTTGTAGGACACTGTATTATTTAGGTGAAGAATACACTAACCTTTCATGTGTTATCATTGTCCTACAGTTATTAATAATTTTTTTTTACCGTAAAATTGACAATTTCGGGGCGTAGGACTGGGAACACCTTCCATTCAATTTGTAGGACAATATGACCATTCAATTATACAAATATTAACCAAGTAACGGTAAAAAAAATCAGCTGGTTATTAATGAATTTTTATGACCAAAATGAAGCTACTCAGGAAGATTTAGCCTGTTATTAATCATTTTTGAAAATAGGCGTGGGATCCCGGTCTATATAGGAGCATGCTTTGTTCTTTCCATTATTTTCAGATTTTATGAATTTTTCCGTAGACCCTACATAAGAAAATTATAGTTTTTTCCAGTAACAGACTACTTCCGTAGGGGAAGTTTCTTCGGATCGACGATGCAACCACATCAACAATGCTATCGTATGTTTACGTTCCATGACAGATGCAACTCAAATGAGACCTCTGTTAAGATTTCAGCTCCCTCATCAATGTTAGCCGTAACAGAATATGGCTTATCTCTAACTTTGTGTTCTGGACAAATTCTGGCCAGAACTATGCAGTTTTTCCATATTCGTTTGAATTGGATAACCAATAGCATAATCACCGTAGCTTTCCCGGGCCGAACTGAAATAATATTTTTAAATTATTATTATTATTGAATATACTGGAGTTTTATCCCAACACCAAACCATTATTTTTAACACCTCGGCACGTGTTTCAATCATCAAGTAATCATCCTCAAGAGGAAGATTAAACTAAGTTTAATCTCAGATTAACCTCAGTTTAATCTTCCTGTCGAGGTGTCATAACTATAGCAAAGGTTCCAAACAGTGTATTACAATTATTATTATTATTAGCAAAAATCATGAATCGGTTTGAATTATTGAAACAAATATTATTATTTACCAATTTTTTTAAATTTCTGCCAATATTATCACGAAATCCAAACAAACTAAAATCGAAGTAAACCAAACATTGTCATTAGCTACTGATTTCTAAAAATATGTTATTTTAATGAACACGGAAGTGCCATAAAGTTTTTTATTCAGAAATTGCCATACCTCACCTAACTTATTTTATTGCCGCTATTTTTACCTGAAATATAGCTTTTTACACTCTTATGACAAATTTTATACTACGGTTGAACATAATTTTGAAACAAATATGCATATTAGCATCACTATTATTGGTAGCAGGATCACTATAGTCTCTGCCATACAATGAATTATCAAAATATGCACGTATACAATTATAGACTACAAGCCCATATAACAATTTTGGGGGGTCATTTGACCCAGCATGAAACATATTCAGAACGATGCTGCTATATAAAAAATTAACTTTAGTCACTATGCCGTCAATTCTTGGTGGTGCAAATGACTGTAATAATAATAATACTAATTTTTCATCTGAAGATGTGCTTTTCCGACAAAATATTTCTGTACGGCATTCCTCACGTTGGTAGATTATGAAATAATAATCTCCTAGAACCTACTGCCGTACAAAAATAATGGGACCGGAATCCAGGATTTTTTCTTTAATTTTCGAAAATTAAAAACTTTTCCTGGCTTCCAGTCCCATTATTTTTGTACGGTAGTAGGTTCTAGGAGATTATTATTTCATAATCTACCAACGTGAGAAACGCCGTACATGATTATTTTGTCGGAAAAGCTTATCTTCATATGAAAAAATTATTATTATTATTACAGTCATTTGCATCACCAAGAATTGACGGCATAGTGCCTAAACTTATTTTTTCATATAGCAGCATCGTTCTGAGGATGTTTCATGCTGGGTCAAATGACCCCCACCCCCCCCCCCCCCAATTGTTATATGGGCTTGTAGTCTATTACTATTTAGCCTTCATTACATTTGTTTGCGGTTGATTCAGGTTTTTGCCCTCTGTTAAAAAGTCAGACACCATAACAATATCTAATGTTGGTAAATTTTGGGAATCAGCCTTTTGAAAACCCTCTTCCATCATGCTGTAGCCAGTAGAACAATTAACACAGGAAACACAAGGTTACGGTTTTACTTCGAAAGAAATGCCCAGCGTTCAACTCGAAGCGAATGCACCTGTTTTCGTTTTGGCGCGGGACTCACGATCGAATCGCTTCCCTGCAATAACTGTGAACATGTCGAAAAAGTGCTTTGTACCCGGTTTTATGAACACCAGTGAAAATTCTAATAAACAATTTTTTTATGCACCTAAATGAAGCTCGTCGTAAAATGTGTTTCGAAGCAGTTAATAAACCCTGTGTAAAAAGCGAAAATATATGTTATTCTGAATGAAGAACATTTCTTTACTGTTTTCAATGCAGAGTTCAAAGAAATATTTAAAATTTTAGTCATTGCAAAAAGACTTCGAACTATCAAAAAATTTTAGTTACTAGTAAAGATTCAGAAAAATATACTTGAAAAACCAAATTCAAAGAGATGAAAGTCACAAAGAAATCCTAGATATTGCTTTATCTGATTTGATTTCCCCCGATGAATAATGATCACGTTATTACGATTTGCGGTATTGACAATGCTCGTTTTTCATCAAAAGGAAGGTCCGTTCAGAAAACTTGAGAGCTATAAATACAATAAAAATACGCAATTTGTGAATTTTTGTCTCTGAGTCGATCAAGTGACAAAGTTTTAATTATTTATCAATGGCTTATATCGAGCTAGAATCTATATTTTTAAGGAGAACGGTATTGCATGTTTCGGAACGAGGATTATGGTGGGGGATGAACGTGACGTCAGCGTCACACTTTCAAATGTGATATTTTTTCAAAATGAAAAGAAATAAAGTGGAACTCTTTGTTAAATAGACGTTTCAGACTAGAAACTATCGATTTAAACGAGTTTTGCAATTTATTTTTTGTAAATGTAGAGGTACATTTCATTAAACTTCAGAGATCTAATTCTAAGGTCACACAATGGATGGTTTTATTGTATTTATGCGCGGTTTTATTTTTTTTGTGAACATCCCTATTATTAATACATTTATTATGTGTTCTATATAGTATTGGCATTTACTACGTGTAAATTCATATTAACTGATAAATAGAAAGGAAATAAAAACTTCCAATGTACAGAAAAATATATTCTGTATAAAATCTGCTGACAATTGTTTCAAAACACAGTGTCATCCTCGGATTGAGTTATAAACTGCAATAAAATGAGTTAATGAGCAATAAGTTATAACTCGATCCGAGGATGACACTGTGTGTTGAAAAAATTATCAGCAGATATGTTACAGAATATATTTTTGTGTGAATTTGAGATTTATATCTCTTTATATTTATTACAATTATTTATCAGCTATGAAGTAGAGCTGTATTTATGAAAGATATGACAGTTTCATAGATATTTACCAATAACACATATTCACACGGTATTGAAGGAATTATTTTTTACCTAATTTGATGTTCTGAGGAATGCTATTGAATCTTCTATTAAATTAATTGTCTAGCACTGATTGGTTTAACATGTTGAGAGTTCATAAGGAAGCCCATTTGGAGGTTTGTTTAATTGAGTATTGGAGTGGCGAATTTTTAGAATTATTCTGAAAGCAGAGAGATTCGCAAGTTCAATTTTCCTTTTTGTCCCTTTTCTCATCCCTATGCACCAGTATATTCTGTAATAGACTCTTTTCATGGTCCCAACGCATATGATCAAAGCTATCAACCATGTCCAAATCCTTTACTGGTCTTAATTGATAGCAGTGTGCTATCGTAATGATAATTTCACTCACCGTATGAAACCCTCCTTTCCTGCAATATTAGGACTAATAAGGGAAGTATGCCTCGATAATACGCAGTTCCTTCCTTTCGTGCCGGTAATACCACTTTGTTATGGCAACCACGTATACAAACAACAACGGAGAATATAATATCATCTTGCTACTAATATGAATGTCAGTCTGACAGACTTCATGTCTATCCGGCATTATCTATAAGTATTCAAGAATTCACGACAATGGAACTTTTTTAACTTTGTTGGTTCGTGAAATTATCTAAATAAATACTACTCGTGTTCACAATACTATAAATAGTTCTATCAGAAATCTTAAACTCGATCAAATTGCTTTGAGGTAACACCACTCGCCCTAAAGGACTCGTGGTGTTACCAAGCAATTTGATCTCGTTGATTTCTGACAGAATTACTATCGATAGTATTACGAGCACTCGTGGTATTACCCCCGATAATACATATTTTCGGATGATTTTAATCTATGTTTGTTTTTCAGGAGACCCGATATACCGAACTCCAAAATCTCTTTAGCCCAACGTTCTCATCATCCTCAAAATTCCCGATCGGTGGATGGTGCTCATATCTCTACTCATCATCAACTCAGCAAAGAGAAAAGACACAGCTTCACTAGCCTGACCACACCCCAGCACAATGTATCTGCTGTTCACAATAGACTATCTGCGGAAATTTTGGCTAGTGATGGACAGGTAAAAAATATGTAAAACGAATGTTTGTATATTTAATGTTCAAGATCAATAATTCATTACTGTTTGAGAAAGCTGCGGAAATTTTCAACTTCAGATTCATATGTGCACTCCAGGGAGAAAAGTATGTTTACGTGTGTCAAAGTTTCGTGCAGAATCTAATAAAATTACATTACATCAACACACAAATTATCATTCATATGGGTTAATGAATTTTAACGATTAGTAATTGAACAAATCTTTTTCCAATTGTTTCGTAATAATCCAGTACAATGGGGTTTTGAGGCGAGGATCGGTTCTAGCAGCACCAAATTTGACATGCTAGTAGTTGGAACCAAGGCAAACAAGAAAAAAATTGTTTGCTAAAAATCCGTGGGTGGAACCCAAAAAAAATTGATTTGAAGAAAAAACTAATATTTTTAAGCTGTTACTTCGGAAAGAATAAGGTTTCTCAAAAAAGTAATTTCAGGAAGGTGAACGATAATTCAATTCACCATAAGAATGATTCTTAGTAATTTCTTACAAAATGCGCACGTTTTCTTCTCTCAGAAAACGTTATTGAATTTCATTCATGCTCGCGTTTACCTGCCGCGCAGCTGCAAGTTCCGGCGGGACCGATCATTAAATTTGTCATAACTTTACTAAAAATAATCAGACGAGGAAAAGTAAAAGTGCATTTCGTTCCTGAAGACTTCTACCTTCTCATGCATATATAACATGTTGCTATCTGAGTACCTGAAACGTTTTTTCTCCACTTCACATAACCCGTCTGTGCTGTTTCCGGAGGATGCAAAAAATCTATCATGGATATTTTAGTTAATATGGAATAATTACAATAAAACAGGTACCATTACCCTATTTGGAACATATCCAATGATTTAAGAGTAGTGAGACAGCTCTCACTTATTCCTGCCTCATTTTTCAACTCCCTCATAATCCTTCCATTTTCTTCAGTAAATGTTGAAAATAAACACTTGCAAGAAAAACAAAGTATGCATTTTCAATCTTAAAGTTTGCACTTTACATTTGTGTTGTTAAACATACCAATACAACCCTACAATTTCGAAAATTCAAAGGCCATCCAAAAACTCGTGTTTTTTTGCTATAAAGAATTTTGTTGAACCGCGGGGTTGTCGAGACCCTTGAATATCCGAAACGAAACAGGATGTATCTGTTCATTTCATTCAGTCAACACAGTCCAGGATCATTTAACCATGATTTCAAACCCAACAATGGACCCCTATTTCGGAGCAGTATGCTTCCAGTTCAGTCATTAGCTGCAAGCGCAGTGTCTCAGACTCCCGTCTTCCGGCTTTTTATAGACATGTCATACCCAACTGTCATGGTGTTTGGACTTGCTGTGAACATTGGAAAAGTAAGACAATAGATCCAACTGCGTTTGTCCTACTAAAAGTGTATACAAATTTATTGTAGAGCAGTCAGGAACTCTAAAATTTGTTTGGGGAATTGTAACTGTAATTAATTATTGTATTGTGGTTCCTATGAAAGAAGTGAAATTTCATTTGAATTTGTCATGTGGATGTTTTTCCTGTATGGATTGAGTGGATAACTATGGAAAATCTGATTTATTAGCCTGTTTGAGTTAAGAATACAGGTTTATCATTTAAAACAAAGAGTATTTCGAAATATGGGCCGTGGTGGTCGTGATGGTAGAACGTTCGCTTCTCAACCATTGGTTCAAATCCTAACACGGATATGATGATATAGTAAAAGCTCATCCGTATAAGTCATAAGAATGTTTCTTCCTCATTGATATTCAAATTGAAAAAAAATATGGAATTTTGTACATTATAATGCACTAATCTTCTGTGAAGAAAACGCAATAATGTATGCCAACCAATCTGTGTTTAGGATATTGAAATTTGTACACAAATAATGGGGATTTTCCTGTCCCTGGGCAATTATAATAGTAAATATTATGTTTAAAATATATTTTAATACATAATAATATATAATTGCCTAGAGTTGCTTTGAGATAATGTTATATAGAAATAATGCACTGATCTTCTGTGAAGAAAACGCAGGTACTGTATGCCAACAAATTTGTGTTTAGGATATTGAAATTTGTACACAAACTGTTATGGATGTTTAATTACATCACTCTTTATATGGAAAAAAGAGGAGATGTCAGTTTTTGAAGTATATAAAAAAGTATTATTTGTCTGTTATTGTTACTGAAATAAAAGGAAAGTTTAAAGCCACAATCATTAGTTTTCAGTCTGTCAATTTTGATGAATTCAAACCAGGAGCATCATGAAAAACGTATAAAAATCGTTTCCAATTTTGTCTTCTGGCAAATTCTATAACAGAAGACAAAGCAAAATGTGCACTATTCTTCACAGTTTGCGGTGAATCTTCATATGAACTGGTAGAATCTCTGGCTGTACCCAAAAGTATGCTAGACCTGAAATTCGATGAAGTGATAAAATTATTAGATGATCATTTCGATCCGAAAACTAGTGAAATAGTTGAATCATATAAGTTTCATTAAAGAAGTCAAGAATAAGGAGAAACTATTAATGAATATGTAGCAGGTCTCAGAAAAATTGCCATACATTGTAATTTTGGTGATCCTTTAGACAGAATGTTGAGGGACAAGCTTGTAGCTGGATTAGTGGACCAGAAAATTCAACAAATTTTATTAATCTAGAAAGACAGCGATTTCAACGAGATTTTACGAGCTGCTCTAGCCGCAGAAGCCACATTTAATGACGTTAAACAATTGAATGTTTCAAGAATTTCGGCTTCAGGCAACACATCAGGAATATTCAGCTCTTCGATGAACAAAATTGCTAATTTAAACCAAAAGAGAGTATGTTACCGGTGCAATGTATGAATCATCATCCAGATGAGCGTGTATTCAAAGAAGCTTTTTGTAATTTCTGTAAAAAAGGCCATATCAAAAAAGCCTGTATTTCAAAAAAGAAAAGAAGAATACGTCGCTCGTATTAACTTCAGTTCGACTTCGGGTGACTTCGGATGCACTTTGTAGTGTTTTGATCGACTTTCAGTGACATTTTCAACACATTTCCCACCTCTCAGGTGAAAATTCAAAATATGCAAATTGTAGATATTGATCTCTACTTCCAGATGCCTTTTACAGAATTTGAATACGACGATTTCCCTTCAATCGGCGCACCTTGCAAGATGTGCCATCAAATTGTTTATAACTCCATTGTGCAAAAACTACACATAGGACATAAAACATCTTGCGTACAGTTGAACCACATATTATTATATATCAGTTTCCGCAATATTATTTGTCCAGCTTCAGATTTATAAAAATAAATTGACAAATGGTATCTTTTTCGAGGTTTTACCGGATTCTCTCCGGAAAATGCACCGATCCGGTCGTATTAAAATCAATTTTGTAGGATTTATAAATCTCCACAAAAGTTGTTTTGACTGTAAAACGATTCCTTGAACAATCTTTGAGATATTTCCAAAAAACCAAAAAAGTTGTAATTTTCTTTACTATTCTTTAAAAATTGCTCAAAGCGATTTTGCTGGGGCGAAAACTGGGGTTTTCAATAACGAACTATATTATAAAAATTAAGTGAAAATAGAGTATATTTCGTTTTAATTCCGAGAGCTTCAACCTTTGTCAGCTGTTTCGACTAAGATGTCTACAAACCATGGTGTGTCGACTCATACTTGCAAAACTGCGAGATAAAACGGGAGACAATTCGCCAGCTTGATTAAGAGAAAACAAATGAAATCGTGACCTGTTTCCCAAATATTCCGCATTTGCGTGTACCGCCACGGTCGGTTTTCCTGTTAGGGTAAATTCACAGAAGTTTTCAAGTATTGTCGATGGATGACCTGAATAAAGAAAGCTAATTATTGAAATTTACTGAATCACTATCACCAATCAATTTTATTTGTTACATTTTCGACTTATTAATATATTTTTTACTGAAATGCAATCAACTACAATGATAACCACGCATTTCATTTGGAAGTATCGAAATTAAGCTTCATGAAAATTCACCATTAGAACCTGTCAATCTGGTGCTAATATAATCAGGAATGGCGGGATTCCGTGAGATATATTCGTGCCATTATTTTCATTAAAATGTTTTCTAATAATGCAAGATACTATGTGATAATCTTCATGATATGGTGGTACTCACTTTCGGTAATGGATATAGATGAATTATTTTGTTCGTCTCTCTGGATTACCCACAAATGATACAAAAACGGAACATGATCAAATTATTATTGTACAGACTACACAGAATACGATTAGATATTCACAAATTTTATTCAATGTTTCGCCAACACAGCAATTTCTTCACTGTCTGATTGAATAAAGTTTGTGGAGATCGAATCGTTTTCTGTGTATTTTACACAATTACTATGGATCTTCATCAAGTAACGGCCGAGTCAATCAGACAAATTGAATTATCATTGAAAGAATGATACATTTCTAAGATAATATTCAGCAAAATGAACAAACACATTAATAATAGTCATCAATACAAGGAAATTGCACTATAAAATTTAGATTCCGTCACAACTATTCATTTTTGAACAGTATTTGAAGTTTGTTGAAATTCCATAAAATTGACAACAGTCGTCAATCACCATATCCCTGGAATATCGACATGACAAAATTCTATAAAGGCGCCATCTCTGGGACCGACTGAAGAAGCAGACCACTATTTCATTTGTTTATTTGTCTTCTGAAAAATCAAAACAAAATCGAATCACTTGACACACCAGGGTTTTTATACATCTTAGTCAGAACAACGAATTGTTGGCTGCCTGTCAATTTGAAGACAAAACTCTACTTTGGATTCCTTGGTTCGTGTCAAATTAAGTTTCAACTAGTGACTGTAGATGTCATAAGTAACTTTCTGTTATATTTGTCTTGCCTTCACGGTATTAATTCTTGAGTGGATTCGTTTTGATTTCGAGAGCTCCATAAATCCTTTCTGATGAGTGCGTGAGCACGAAACAGCTGTCAAAGGTTGAAGCTCTCGGAATTAAAACGAAATATACTCTATTTTCACTTAGATTCTGCTTGCGTTCCTCATAACGTACTAGAAACTTGATTGGGTTGGTCCAAGATGTATAGAAAACATGGTGTTATCACTGATTCGCTTTTGTTTCAACAAAGTTGTTGAGACTGTATTTGCACTGATACCGTTGGCTTCATTCGTCGATGGATGGCGTATAAGTCGAAAATAACCGAGTTTGCAACATTCCGAATTACTGAGTCATAATTATTTGATTAAAATTTGAATGTTTACAAATTATGGTTAATGAATATCACAACAAATAAAATTCAATATTGAAAATTACATAACATGACACTTGTCCAAGCGTCATCATGAATCTCTAATTTTGCCGCCATCTGTGTGCTAAAGAGGTGAAACGGTATCAACGCAGTAAAAATATCACGAATCAAGTAGGCCGTAGCTTAACACTTTTGTATGTCGGTTTCACAGCTATAAGAGATCACACCAGGGTTTCTATGTATCTTGGGTTGGTCAGAACAACGAATTGTTGGCTGCCTGTCAATTTGTAGATAAACCTCTACTTTGGATTCCTTGGTTCGTGTCAAATTAAGTTTCAACTAGTGACTGTAGATGTCATAAGTAACTTTCTGTTATATTTGTCTTGCCTTCACGGTATTAATTCTTGAGTGGATTCGTTTTGATTTCGAGAGCTCCATAAATCCTTTCTGATGAGTGTGTGAGCACGAAACAGCTGTCAAAGGTTGAAGCTCTCAGAATTAAAACGAAATATTCTCTATTTTCACTTAGATTCTGCTTGCGTTCCTCATAACGTACTAGAAACTTGATTGGGTTGGTCAGAACAACGAATTGTTGGCTGCCTGTCAATTTGTAGACAAACCTCTATTTTGGATTCCTTGGTTCGTGTCAAATTAAGTTTCAACTAGTGACTGTAGATGTCATAAGTAACTTTCTGTTATAAAAATTATACAGTGCGGCTTTCAATAGTCCCCCCCCCCTGTTAACTTTTGAACGGTTCGACGTAGAAACATGAAAAAAAAAACGTTTCGAGGGTTTCACCAATACTACTTTTTGAAATAGAAAACATAGTGATTGCACGATAGGGGGCGCAGGGGGGCCCATCAACTCAAAATTTTTAAATTGCATGTGGGGTCAAGTGTCACATCGTTGAAAAGAGAATTCAATTCTCTTTACAACCATCTAAATATTTTTGAATTTTGTTTATAATTTTTTTCCCAATTTCGATTTTTACACCTTTCAAAATTTTTAAATTAATGTACCCCTAGCACCATCTGTCGAGTAATTGCAATGTTTCTTCTCTCAAAAAGTAGTATCGGTAATACCCTTCAAAAAAATGTTGGTTTCATTGTTCCACATCCAAACGTTCAAATTTATCGAGGTATGAGTAGTATTCAGATCCGCATTTATATTTGATATTTCGATTTTGAATTACGAAAAATATTACCGAAATTCAAAAATATTTAGATGGTTGTAAAGAGAATTGAATTCTCTTTTCAACGATGTGACACTTGATACCACATGCCATTTAAAAATTTTGAGTTGATGGGCCCCCTGCGCCCCCTATCGTGCAATCACTATTTTTTTTATTTCAAAAAGTAGGTGAAACCCTCGAAACGGTTTTTTTTTCATGTTTCTACGTCGAACCGTTCAAAAGTTAACAGGGGGGGGACTATTAAAAGCCGCACGGTATAGGTCATTTGCGTCTTTCATTTTGTGAGGAACATCTCTATAGCTTGGTTAGTAGCAGGGTTGGAAAAAATCATGATTTAAAGAAAAAATCAAAAATCGTGATTTTTATTAAAACAATAAAAAAAATCAAAGAAAAACGTGATTTTTTCAGTTTTGTTTCTATTTTGAATAATAATCGTTTTGAGTAGAGTAAATATGAGAGAGCTTTTGGAATCAAGGTCAAAACCTATGAGAGAGCTTTTGGATTCAAGGTCAAAACCTATGAGAGAGCAACGGGAGGAGGGTCTGTACAAATGAGAGAGCAACGGGAGGTACACGTCAGCAGAAAGTGCACATGTTAGGTATCGAATTACCTTACAGACAAGTCCCGACAAGTAGGAGAAATCTGAGATGGCTTCAATGACCCATTTCAAAATGAATGTACGTGTCAGATATCAAATTACCTGGAATTCTCTGACGCAACGTTACAGACAAGTCTCGACAGGTACGAGAAATCTGAGATGGGTTCAATGACCTATTTCAATAAGTGCACGTGTTGGGTATCAGATTACCTGGAATTTGATGACGTCATAGCTCCGGTGAACAAAGTTTGATACGGGTTCAATGACCTATTTCAATAAGTGCACGTGTTAGGTATCAAATTACCTGGAATTTCCTGACGCCACGTTACAGACCAGTCTCGACAAGTAGGAGAAATCCGAGATGGGTTTAATGACCTCTTTCAATAAGTGCACGTGTCAGGTATCAGATTACATTCGATAACATCCGGTCAACGAAATTTGATACGGGTTCAATGACCTTTTTTAAAATAAATGCATGTGTTGGATATCAAATTACTTGGAATTTGCTGACGCCACGTTATAGACAAGTCTCGACAAGTAGGAGAAATCTGAGATGGGTTCAATGACCTATTTCAATAAGTGCACGTGTTGGATATCAAATTACTTGGAATTTGCTGACGTCACGTTACAGACTAGTCTCGACAAGTAGGAGAAATCCGAGATGGGTTCAATGACCTCTTTCAATAAGTGCACGTGTCAGGCATTCCTGGAATTCGCTGATGCCATAGTTCCGGTAGGCGAAATTTGATACGGGTTGAATGACATCTTTCAAGGTCACGTGTTGGGTATCAGATTACCTGGAATTTGCTGATCTCACGTTACAGACAAGTCTCAACAAGTAAGAATAATTCAATATGGGTTCAAGGACCTATTTCAAGGTCAATAAATGCACGTGTTGGGTATCAGATTACCAAGAATTTGCTGACGTCACGTTGCAGACAAGTCTCGACAAGTAAGAGGAACTTGAAACGGGTTCAACGATCTCTCTCAAGGTCAAGTTTACGTTGTTCCCAAATATCGAGAATGATTATAGTCTAATGAAGAGTTAAACTAGAATATTGCCCCCACTACTGTTGATGTAATATATAAACCAATAACGATATCACAGCAGATATTCTCTTGTCAAAATGAGTATTACCGAGTTCAAATTCAACTTGTCAAGCGAATATTTTTGCAAAGAAAAATCAAAAGTAGTATTGAGTGAAAGAAAATTCCCATTAAACAAATCTAAAAGTAAATTTGTTGTTGTGAATCTTTCATATGATTTGAATTTCAGTCCCTGTATCGAAATTATTGGAAATAAGGGAGATCGAGTAATTTTCACAGAACATGAGTGGAAGCAGTTCTTGACACACCAAGGAGTCATTACCAATTATTTTTACTCATCCGATCAACTGGAGACTGTTGAAGATGATAGGTTTACCATTGAGTTCAGCCAATTTACAAACGGGCGAGTAGTCAAAATAAATAAAGATTACTCCTCAGTGTACTTGGGGTTTGAAACAGTCTGCAAGCTATGGGAACTCCTACCTCTAATTGAATATAGGGTAGATATTTTAAAAAGACAGCATTATGGACAATATTTCCAAGTTTTGAAAAACGGACTCTAGCTTGAAGTGAATACCAATAGTGAAAATATCAGTCTAACTCTGGAATTCATCCATCTTTACCCGGAATTTTTCAGAACTGATTTGTCTGATACACCATGAATAAGACGGTGACAATTGATGAAAGTCATAACAAGACTTATTATATGTACACTTGGAAATTTGCTTACAAGGATTCTCGGAAAATGTATTGGAATCATGCAACAAACGATAGAATGCGCTTCGAGAGGCGAATATTAGAAACTTCTAAAATCATCGTCCCCATTTTGGATTCAGCACATAGAGAAATAATATTCAATAATAGATTTTGTGATTGATTTATAATATAAATATTGTATAAATAAAACTGTTTTGTGAATTTTATATTGTTTTATTTGAGAAATGTTATACAAAATCATCTTTTGATATCCACGAATTATACTTATTACTCAGACCTAACCATTTGATGTAGAGTTTGTCTCCTTTTTTTCTTATAATTTTTTCAACCAGAAACAAATCAGGATTTTTAACTTTTTGGAGTTCTTCTTCATAGAAACCACCTTGGATGTCAACATCATTTTGATCTTTAAGAAAATACACAGCAGGATTCGACTGATATACTTTTCTCACAGCGAAAATTTCATTGGACCAGTTTGGTGTATACCCTTTAGCAAATGCCTCTCGGTACTTACTTATTCTTACATGATCATTGATTTTAAATTTCCGTTTCCTTGGATCCACTGTTTTAAAATGGCTATACGTGTTTTTGAGTAAATACATCTCATGTCATTTTTTAACATCTTTGGGTTTCATTCCTATTGTCCTGTGTACGGAATTGTTATAGTCAGAAACTATATGTGGTAGAATACCCAACCATTTGTAGCTTCCTTGTAGGCTGAATTGTTTCCACGTTCTATTTTTCAAAGTTCTGTTTACTCGTTCAACTATACTAGCTTTCAAATTGGAAAAAGTACTATAATGGTTAATTTTCCACTCATCCATCAGTTGCTTGAATTTTCCATTGTAGAACTCTTTTCCCATGTCTGTTTGTAGATTCCTGGTTGCAATTTTCATTTCTCTCAATATTTTTTGCATCGCATGAGTCATATCTCCTCCACTTTTGGTTTTAACGGGCTCACACCAAACATATTTGGAAAATACGTTTGTAACTACCAGAATGTACTTAAATCCTTTGTTAGTTTTGGAATAGGGAATCATTTCAACTAAATCATTGAAGTAGGTCATTTAACCCTTTGATGATAACACGCCTTCTTTTGAATAGTCTTCGTGAATTTTTATGCAATTCTCCTACAATTTCTTCTTTGATTTTATCCATTTTCAGTTATGGGGCACTGAAGTACAATTTCGACATACAGTTGAGTGTGCTGCTGCTGATTGACTAAGAAATTGATCTTATCACCTTTATTTAAAACCTTTCCTTTCAATGAAACAATATCTGCTTACTCTCCACCGAGTGATATAGATATATCTTCTGGTAGGGAATTGATGCTTTCAATCTTTCCGGAAACAGGAAATTCATACGAAGTTGAATCATTTTCAAACACAAAAAACTTACACTCTTCCTGATATCTTTGGTTGCCCTTAAATGAAGAACACATTTAGTATGATGCGATGATGGATTCCATATGTAAAAAGGTGTGCTGATTGGTGAGGGTTTCGGAAGTATATCTGGTTTAGAATATGGTGTTTGAGATGTTCTCAGAAAATGTCTTCCAAATTTATCGATGGGCATGGTGTCACGGTCAAACACCAAATGATGTTAAATCATGTGAGTATTTATTTTATTATTCTTGCCTCGCGAAGTTCCTCGAAAATGCTTATAATTTCATTTCTCACACCGGTGTTTCCAGCACATTGCGACGCAACCAAGAGTTTCAATCGATCAACTAGTTCATTAAAATCATCAAAATATCTATATTCAACCGGTATATTGTTGAAATCAAGCATAGTTAGTCCTGAACCTCGTTTACATCTACCTGGAGCTGAAGCAATTCTTGATCTGGTCTTGGGAAGAGATAATCTGGTATTGTTTTGAGTTTTTTCAAGTTTACGTTCTTTAGCCAAAGAGTTTAGTGTTGTGATTTGTGGTTTTATTATATGAACAAACTTTGATGCATGTGATGTTGACAAACCCCTTGCAGGATCGTATCGGAGGTAATGTGCATTACTTCTTCTAATTATATCGACATATGAATCAACATCTTTATTTCTATAACCAAGAGGCTGTTTCTTGAACATCAATTCATATAAACCTGCAGTTCCACTGTATTTGAACTTGTTATTAATAACAATATCGGCACCATCAAAATCCACAGTTGAGTCACCTATAGCAAATTTTTCCGTAGATGGATCAAAATATACTCCAAAAGTGTCATCAAACGTATTTTTCGTATCTGAAATTTTGTCTTCTATATATGCACGGGGCAAAGGAATCGCAAACTGTTGTAAATATTGTTCTTGTGGATGCAGTACAGGGTGCATACTTTCCTCAAAATAACTTCCATCGAAATCGGGTTTTGGAGTAGTTGAATCATATTGAAATGTCTCTTCATCAGGAGTGATCTGATAAAATTCTTGAGGTGTTGGTTGATGAAATTCTTGAGGTGCTGGTTGATAAAATCCTTGAAGTGTTGGTTGATGTAATTTTTGGGATGTCGATTGATGACCTGAATGCGGTGACGATTGATACAAGTTTTGGGGTGTCGATTGATAACTTGTATGAGGTGATTTAATTTCATGTTTCAATTCTTGCTTGAACTTAGTCGTTGGGACTTGCTGAACGGCAGACAAGAATTCTTTCAAAGGTTGAGTGATTGGTTCATAAGTTTTTTCCAAATGTGACTGAGATTTTGCTATATCAGATTTCAAAGTCTTATATTTTTGTCTCAAAGCCTTCCTTGCTCTAAATAGTTGTTCATGTAATTGACTGTTCATGATGACTGCCAATCATTCCTTGGTATTGAAGTTTATATATAAATAAACCATTTCTGTATCGCCCTTCGTTTATGGAACAGTCTTTATCGATAACGAGAAAACCAAATTTATCTTTCCAACAATAAGAGCAGAGTTCTTTGAAATGCGATTTGAGATGCGATAAGTATATATACGCGTGTCCAAGTTGTTTTGAATCCATATATAATGGTACAGCGAAAGAAATCAGTCGTTAGTACGAGTCGAAACATAAGAAAGAAAGGTCGAGGTTTTCTGAATACTCTGATCAACAATCTTCCTGTAGAACTACATGTTCCTGGTTATAATTACTGCGGGCCTGGCACCAAGTTGAAAAAAAGGCTATCAAGGAGAGACAAAGGCGTAAATCCACTTGACGAGGCTTGTAAGCGACACGACATTGCTTATTCCGAAAGTGAAGATATAGAAGCGAGGAATATTGCTGACAGAAAACTGGCAACGTATGCTTCCGAACGTTTAAAATCATCTGATGCAAAATTGGGGGAAAAAGTCACAGCATTTGGAGTTTCTAATATTATGAATCTTAAAAGCAAATTGGGGATGGGACTGAAGCGAAAAAAAGGCCGGTGAAAAAGAAGAAGGGTGGTGAATTGAAAGTTGCCAGGAAACGAAAGAATAAACAGAAGAAAAGAGTCATACCAATTCCGAAAAAAGGTGGATTCCTTCCATTTCTACTGCCGCTTCTAGGGGCGCTAGGTGCTGTAGGAGGTGGGGCAGCATCCATTGCTTCAGCGATAAATAAAGCAAAATCTGACAAAGAACAGCGTGTTGAACAAAAAAGGCATAATTTAGCGATGGAACAAAAAGGAAAAGGTTTATATTTGGGACCTCGTAAAGGATATGGAATGTTTGCTCAACCATATCAAAAACCATATCAAAAAAACTGCTGAAGTTACCACACCGAGCCCTGACCTATATCGATTTGATAGAGAATGCAGAGCGTTTAGGTATTCCTCACTTTCGAGGCGTTTTCATGAGGGATAAACTCCCCACAAAAATAAGAAACAAAGAGTGTGGTATCATCAATCTTGATTCTGATTCAGGAGAAGGAACTCATTGGACGGCATATTTCAAGAAAAATGCTGAAGTTGTATATTTTGACAGTTATGGAAATCTCAAACCACCAAAGGAATTGATAAAATACTTCCTCAGCGCTGGGACGTCAAAAACATAAAATATAATTATGATTCTTTGCAGAAGTTTAATTCTTATCAGTGTGGGCAATACTGCTTGTTGTTTTTATATAATCAATATCTCTGATATATTTCCTTCATTCATCAATAAACTGTCATTGGAAAAATATGTATTTTACTTTCACTTTGAGTGATTCATCCTCAGTGTTGAGTTATAATTTCAACCCATCAATTTATCTTGATGATAGTGTGGAATATGAGATAGGCTTGGCAAATTTTGATTCGTTCAATGTTATTCCAAATATAACAAAGTTGAACAATATTTTGGTATGGGGTGAACAAGATGAATTCAGTTATATCATTCCGGAAGGATTTTATGATATAACAAATATTCTTGATATCCTCATTAAACAGATGACTACCAACAATGCAGATGTAATGGTATACATCCACCCAAATTGGACAACTTCGAAAGTAGTCATCCGGACAAACACCAAAATCAATTTTTCAGTACAAAACTCTATTGGTCAACTATAGGGATTCGAGAAAAGAATACTCAATGCAAATGGCATCTACAAATCAGATCATGAAGTAAAAATTCTGTCAATTAACACAATTTGCATTGATTGTAATATTGCTACGGGTTCATTTTTGAATGGTGATCCAGTTCACGTGATTCACCAATTCTTCCCGACCGTTCCAAGAGGGTATAAAATAGTTGAAACTCCACTGAATATTCTGTATTTCCCTGTCACAATCAAGACAATCAACAACATCACGGTGAGAGTTGCTGATCAAAATTTGAATCTGATCGATTTTCGAAACGAAGAAGTTACTGTTAGATTGCATTTGAGAAGGAAGGCTCTGAATAATGGTCTGGAGATTTGATAAATCATCTTTCCAACAACCCTATAAAAAGAAAGTGAAGCGAACTTCGGAGGGTAGTATGAAAACAGCTACCGAATTACTAATACCTGAACGCAGAGAATACTTGAAATCTTTGGGATTAGAACTCTTAATATAATGGAATTGCTACAAATCACGAGTGAACCTTTTAGTGATAACTCAATTGAAGATTATCAATTTCATACATATAAGCCGTATATCACCAATGAAATCAAATATAATGATGAAATCAGAATTCCAATTCAGGACTTGGATGCATATACATTACCTTGCAACTCATATATCTACATAGAGGGGAAGCTCACGAGACCGGATGGGGCTCCTATTACAGAAATTAAATTCATCAACAATGCTATATCTTTTTTATTCCGTGAGCTCCGATATGAGCTGAATGGTGTTGTTGTAGACTCTGTCAGAAACATTGGACTAGTATCAACGATAAAAAATTATTTGTCTATGAATGAAAATGAAAGTATTCCTATGCAAAACGCTGGTTGGTTTCCTAAATTCGAAGATAAAATATTGGTTGATGATGAAGGGAACTTCAATGTATGTATTCCGCTCAAGTTATGGGCTGGCTTGTTTGAAGACTTCAGAAAAATTGTGATTAATATGAGACAAGAACTAGTTTTTATTCGTGAAAGCCATGATTTGGATGCTGTAATTAGTATTGATGATTCTGAAAAACCAAAAGTGGGCATAAGTAAGCTGACTTGGTGTGTCCCTCACGTAACACCAAGTATTCAGGAGCAACTTGAATTGAATAAAATCGTAAATAGCAATGTTGAACTACCTTTGAAATTCAGGAGATGGGAATTGATCGAATATCCTTCTTTAAATGAAACAACAAGGCACACTTGGGCAGTGAAAACAACTACGAAGGTCGAAACTCCCCGACATATTATAATTGCTTTTCAACAAGCTAAAAAAGAAAAGCTTACTACTGATATGAGTACATTCGACCACTGCAATCTGAGCAATTTGAGAGTATTTCTGAATTCTGAACGATATCCTTACAATGACTTGAATCTAGATTTCAAGAATAACAAGTTTGCAAAACTTTATGAAATGTATGCCAATTTTCAAGAGAGTTACTATCATCTTAAATCAAATCAACCCATTCTCAATCCAAATGAATTCAAAGTGAAAGCACCGCTGGTCCACATCGACTGTTCACGTCAAAAAGAAGTGATTCAGACCGGTTCCATAGTACTAGAATTGAAATTGAAACCGCTGAAGTCACACCCAAAAATGTAACCGCCTACTGCCTAATTCTCCACGAAAAAAAATTTTCATATAATTCATTGACGAAAATTGTCAAGCAATTTTAATGCGCATGCTCCACTTGATGTTATATATAAGGACTTGTATGCTTGAAACATCAGTTCTAAGATGATTCCAGAGTATAGAAGAAGATTGAAGCAACACCATAAGAACCTGAAAGTACTTAAACAGTTGATTGAGTCATACAATTCAAAGCAATCATTGATAAGAAAACTCATCAATTTGAAAATATGATATTGGTAATAGATGTACAAGGTTTCAATATCGAAAACAATAAATTTATAACCAAGGAACTGGCTGCATTCGATGGAAGTAAGGTTTCTCACTATGTATTCAAACCTCCATTTCCATTGAACATGCTTCCACCAAAATTCCATAGTCAGGCCACTTGGCTGATACACAATCATCATTGTATTGATTGGAACGATGGATTCACACCATTACATCAATTTGGGAATATAATCAAGAAGCTCACTGAAGGAGTTGATACTCTTTTTGTCAAAGGAAGGGAGAAAGCTGAATACATGAAAAAATTCACCCAGTCATAGAATTTGAAGAACAACCCGGTTTACAAGCATCTGAAGCAAGTTGTTTCCATCATAATAAAGATTGTATATGTGCACTCTTCTAAAATCTTCTTAATAAAAATATCCCGAAGAAACTGTATTTTATTTTCGAAATTTCTATTATAGGAATTCATCACGTCACTATCCAATTATTCACACACCTGAAGTTTTCACGCGAAAGTCATTCACTTTGCAATATCTGCAAATAACCAGACTGATGACTCGACAAGTCAATCACCCTAAAGCATCCGGCTGTCTAGTCACCAGATGTTTCCTCAAAGGTCATTCACCTTGCAACATCTGCAACTCATCAGGTTGATGACTCGACAAGTCATTCAACTTATGGCATCCGGTTATCAAGACGCCTGATGTTTTTCACAAGGTCATTGACGGCTATTGCATCAGCAATGCGCAAGCGTATATCTTGAGGTTCATCTATTTAATCGGAGCTGTTCTAACGATAACAATCAGTTCTGTTGCCGCTTAGCTTAGTGAATCATGAAGTGTCTCAGATATGAAAAGGATTTTTCATCAAAAGGTAACCTAAACCGACATGTAAGAAATAACTGTCATCTCAAGGAAGTTAGTGGTACACCAGCTAAAAGAATAAAATTGGATGATCCTTCCACAAGTGCTCCACAGTCGAAAAAAAGGTTGCATGCGAATGTTTCATCAAAACTGGAAGGCGATATCGAAAAACTACAACATGCATTCAAGAATAGAATTGAAAGTTATCGATTCAAAAGTAGTGAAATACATGTTGATTATGCCAACTTCATGGAAGAAGTTAAGCCGAAAGTTCTGAACATCATCTCCAAGTATATGCAGGAACATAAGAGCTTGAAAATAAATTTTGAACTATTTGGACATTTCATTATACCTGAAAAAGAGTTGAGTGATATGAAATCATTCAATACAAAAAACAAAATCACAACTAGTTCTACTGACTTGGATTGGCTTTATGAGGAATTCAGAAATGAGATGATTTCAAAGGCTTCCGAATTCCAGGAAAGAGACTCAGGATGGTCATTACAAAAGATTTGGTATTTGGATGTGAATATAAACAAATACAATCCACTATCAGCTTCCTCATATATTAAGTTGCCCAAAACAATTAATATGAAACAAACCGTTTTGAATATAAAGAACATGGATAATGCTTGCTTTGCTTGGTCCGTTATTGCAGCAATTTTCCCATCGAATGGAGATCCTTCAAGTCCATCTTCATACCCACACTACTTAATTTTGAAGGCATTGATTTTCCAGTGAAATTGAAGGATATTTCCAAATTTGAAAGAATGAATAATATATCCGTCAATGTATTTGGAATAGATACACAATTCAAGGAAGGTAAAATGGTTACCAACATCGTGGTGCCCTTACATTTCACAACACGTCGATCCGCAACACATGTGAATCTCCTTCTGATAGCTGATTTGGATGGAAATAATCACTACTGCCTCATTACAGATTTGTCAAAGTTGGTTTCACGGCAAAAATCTAAGCATAATGGTCGTGTATATATTTGTGACGGTTGTCTTCAATTATTTTCTAATGATGAAAAACTGACTGCTCATCAAGAAAATGACTGTAATCATTTATGTGTGTCACTCCCAAAACCAGACATGATTATCAACAAATATGGCGAAACTTTGCCTGGGAATATTCTGAAATTTACCAATTTCGAAAAACAACTTCCATTCCCTTTTGTTATCTATGCTGATTTTGAGAGTTTGCTGAAACATATTCACCACAGTGAACCATCAGATGAGCACTCATTCACATTGAAAGCATACGAACACGAGCCATATTCATTCGCCTTCTATGTGAAATATAATTTTGACGACAAATAATCGAAATTTATACAATATCGTGGAAGTGATTGTGCTGAGGTTTTTGTTAGAATATTGGATGATCTTGTCCTGAATTTATATAACAAACATTTGAAACATGTGAAAGAAATGCTGCCACTTTCACCAAATGAAGAGAGTGACTTTCAGAATACTACAGAATGTCATATTTGTGGTAACTCCTATAAACCTGAAGGCATCAAAGTCCGAGATCATTGTCACTTGACGGGTGCGTACCGCGCAAGCGCTCATTCGAGATGTAATTTGCAATATTAACTGGTGAAATTCATTCCTGTGTTCTTCCATAATTTGACCAATTACGACTGTCATCTGTTTATAAAGAAGCTGCCTCTGAATAAAGAAAATATCTCAGTGATTGCTCAAAACAAAAAGAAATATATTTCATTTTCCAAAACATACTTGGTTGAAAAATCAGAAAACCCCAATATTAGAGACAAATTCATCACTCTGAGGTTTGCTGACTGTTTCCGCTTCTTATCCAAATCTCTAGATAATCTGAGTAAAACACTGAAACCATCCCAATGTCGGGAGGTGAGAAAATATTTTTCAGATGATAGAAAATTCAATATAATAAGACGCAAAGGTGTTTTTCCTTATTCATTTGTTGATTCCTATGAAAAAATGAACCAAGCTACACTACCAAGTCAATCTGAATTCTTTGATATCCTGAATAGTAGAGATATTTCAGACGAGGATTATAATCGAGCTCGTGAAGTATGGCAAGAATTTGAATGTTCAACTTTGGGAGAATATTCTGATGTCTACTTGAAATCAGATGTTCTACTATTGGCAGATGTATTCGAGAATTTCCGGGATGTCTGTTTGGAAAAATATAAACTTGATCCTGCCCAATATGTAACTGCCCCTTCACTCAGTTGGGATGCTATGCTACGTTGAACTAAGGTTGAACTAGAGCTTCTAACTGATATTGATATGGTTCACTTTTTTAAGAAAGGACTTCATGGTGGTGTAAGCCAATGCACTAAAAGAAAGGCTGTAGCTAATAATCCATTCATAGCATCTTATGATCTTTCAAAACCAAACTCATATATTTTATATCTTGATGCAACAAATTTGTATGGAGCTGCTATGAGTGAATATCTTCCAATGCGGGATTTCAGATGGCTTGAGAAGTATGAGCTGGAAATTTGATATCTGACACGTGCACTTATTGAAATATGTCATTGAACCCGTATCAAATTTTGCCTACCGGAACTATGGCGTCAGCGAATTCCAAGTAATTTGATATCTGACACGTGCACTTATTAATTTCGTTGACCGGATGTTATCAAATGTAATCTGATACCTGACACGTGCACTTTCTGCTGACTAATGACTTTGAACGGGATATGATTAAAGGACACTTGAGTTGTTTTTATTGTTATACTTTAACAATAAAATATACAATACATAGACCAATCTGTTTATACGAACATGGCGTCATATAGAATAATAATTAAGCGGGAGTGACCCAACATGACATCTGACATTTGACAGTACTCACAGAACATAACAGATCACAATAATAGTCAACACTCCTTCTCAATTTTTAGTTTTCTTAAGTAATAACATAAATTGCTTTTGCTTTTAGTAAAATGTCAATAACTACACTTTTACATAATACTAGACATATTTCTAAATTTTGTCAAAACCTC
The DNA here is from genome assembly GCA_944452925.2 of Chrysolina oricalcia. Taxonomy (NCBI): domain Eukaryota; kingdom Metazoa; phylum Arthropoda; class Insecta; order Coleoptera; family Chrysomelidae; genus Chrysolina; species Chrysolina oricalcia. The sequence goes on from OX101819.2 coordinate 30,806,687, forward strand.
TCTTCCTAAGGCTTTAGTAAACATATCTGCAATATTACAGTATGTACTTATAGGTTCAATAGTTAATCCTTTTTTATTGATAAGATCTTTCAAGTAATGATTTCGTATGTTGATATGTTTACTTCTCTTAGAGTGTTCGAATGATTTTGACATTAGAATGTCACTCCTATTATCACAATATAAAATAGGGTTACATTCAAAATTCAAATTCCTCAACACACCACTAATATTAACAATTTCTTGAGCTGTGGCTGCAGCAGCAATGTATTCCGCTTCAGCGGTGGATAAAGCAACACATGATTGTTTTTTTGAGGCCCAATTTACAAGATTACCATTATGAAATATAGCAGATCCACTGACGCTCTTTCTATCTCTCTTATCTGTTGCCCAGTCTGCATCAGAAAATCCTTTTAAGCTATTTTCTTCCCTCTTATATAAAAGTCCTACGTTCTTTGTCGACTGTTATGCTCTCTCATAGGTTTTGACCTTGAATCCAAAAGCTCTCTCATATTTACTCTACTGTTTTGGTCCATTTTAAGTACCTATGTATCTTTACATGCAAACGCAAACAATAACAAATAGCATTTTCCTATTTTGACATATCTTGTATTGGTTTATTCTTGTCAGACCTTGCGAAATCAAGAAATCGCCCCGCGCCGTAATTTCCCTTTAAAAATCTTGTCGAATCTTGATTGCACCAGTCACAACGTCACAACACAAAATACAATAAAACGACGAGAACTCGTAAGCTGATTCATTTGACAAATTTTATTGAGACTGAGTGTGTCTGTGCCCAAGTAGTGAACTTAACTGAAAAGTAAAGTGAGTGTAGAATAAAAATGAGTGGAAAGAGGAAAGATCCAATTTGGAATTATTTTATAGAAAAAAAATCAGAAAAAGGAAAAACGTGTAGTAGAACTATATGTAAAAATTGCAGAAAGGAAATGCAAGGAATTGTCCAAAGATTAAAAGACCATTATGAAAAGTGTAAGAACGCTGGGCCAAGTAATGAAGAAGTTAATTTAACAACTGAAGGTATTTACTATGTACTATGTACACATATTATGTCTTATAAGTAGTATGACTAGTATGGTAATGGTATGATATAGTAGAAACAGAAACTAAAAAGAATTATTATTTCATTATTAATTGCTATTCTTCATACAAGGAAAAAGTGCTAGATTTTAGTACGGGGTATGATTTGATATAAATAAAAATACAATACAAGGATTACAAAGAGCGCTAAAATCTTACTTTTTTCCATTTATTTTATTTTTAAATATTTTAATAATTATTATTAATTCAACAGCTTATCATTTATCTACCTAAATAATTTCTCGCTTTTTTAAAGAACATGAAGGATCAGATCTTAATTCAGATAAAGCAACTATTACAAGCAGGGCTTCAACGTTTTCCAATTCAACCACCAGTTTTGAAAATCGACCGCCAAGTTTAGCTTCGTCAAGTTTGTCTGATTTTGGTTTGTCAATACCATCAACATCGTCATTATCACTTTCTAATGAAACTAATGATTCAGTCTATAAAAAACGAAAAACGGACGTTTCCGGTCCCGCTAATTTAATGAACTTTGTTATGCGGACTGCAAATAAAAAAGAAGAAATATACAAACAAATCGCAAAAGCTGTATTTGCAACTAATACTAGCTTCAGATGTTTAGACAATCCGCATGTGAAAAAGGCGAAATATTAAGACCTGGTTATAAGCCCCCATCAGGAAAAACCGTTTCGACAACTCTTCTAGGACAAATCCACGAGGAAGAAAAAACAATATGTTTTGGAAGTCTTTCTGGTCAGAGTGTAAACATGTCTATTGATGGTTGGTCTAATGTCCACAATGAGCCTGTAGTTTGTGCCACATAACCACTGAAAATGGACAATCATTTTTGTTTGAAACGATTGATACATCAGGAAATCCACACACAGGCGATTATTTAACTGGGATTGCTTGCAATTTAATTTTATCTTGTTAATCTAAATACAACTGTGACGTAAAATCTTTCGTAACAGATAATGCAGCAAACATGTCACTTATGAGAAGAAATATATCTGATAAACAAAAGTAGACTCTAAAATCATAACTTATGGATGCTCAGCTCACCTTTTAAACTTATTATGCAAAGATTTAGAAATAAAAAATATCAAAACGTTACACAAATTATTAAGTACTTCCGAAATAATCATCTGGCTAAGGAAAAAAACATACAGGCAGGTGGAAAAACATTAGTGCTTCCGAGTGACGTAAGATGGAATAGTATGTCAGATTGTTTAGAGGTATATACAAGTGAATGGGAGAAATTGTTAAAAGTATGTGAGGATATTAAAAAAGAAATAGACTCAACAATACACGAAAAAGTTTCAAACGAAGTTGCTAAACTTCTTTCTATTCTGACACAATTTTTATGTGCTGTCTCCTCGTCCGCTTCGGTAGAGAGAGTATTTTCTACATTTGGAGTGATTCAATCCAATTTACGAAATAAATTAGGAGTGGAGAAAGCGGGAAAATTAGTATTTCTGTACAAATACTGTAATGAAAATGAAAATTAACGTTGAATTATTTTGAAAATATCTATTATTTTTTTTTTCAATATTAAGAATATAGTTTTATTAGCAGTTTGTATCAGTTTAATTTGTATTTTGAGTATATTTTATAAAATAAATAAATGTTATTTCTGATTTCACATTTTTTATTTTATTCATTGAATAAAATAAAAAAAATCACTTGATTTAAATCATTGATTTAAATCGTTATTTAAATCAAATGATTCAAATCAGACGAACCCTGGTTAGTAGCCATTTATCATATAAACCGTGGAACTCAGGTAAGTTTTACTTAGGTTAATTTGTTTTGGTAGTTTGAATATTTGTTTTAGGTGTATTGTATTGTATTGAAATTGCTGAAGAACAATTCGAAAGCACTGTGCTTGTTGAAAACTTTTTATCAAATCTTTTGCTCGAGATTTTGCATCGAAATGAGTCATTTCAATGTTGTCTGAACTATGATCATTTTTTTCATCTTTCAATTCTAACCCTGACTGAACTATATTAAACTCACTCCAAAGGAGCTCAGCTTTTTCTAATCGTATGCACAATTCACTTAGTTTTGAAGCGTCTGTCAAAACCGACAGAAAATCTTGTCAACTGACCTTTTATTGTACCTCTTTTTTGATTCAGTGCCTTCATTTCTTCAGACATTTTATCTTTGTAAATATATGAGTCAATTCCAGCGACGCGCCAGAGTTTCGCCGCTCGCTACACAAAAACTATAATGCACAGTCGAGCTCCAAAAAAGTGGTACATCGCCAGCGTTTCGCCAAAATGTGACTTATCGCGTAGTTGTCACTTTTTTGGTGCTCGACTGTGCATTGTAATCCTTGTGTAGCGAACGGCGAAACTCTGGCGAGTCGCTGGCGATTGACTATGCATACGGCTGTCAGTATTGCTGTTATTTATTTATGCTGATGACAGCCATGGTGCGAACTTCATTTATATCGGTTTTTATCAAATACTGACTAACACCTTATTTGAAAACAATTCTTACTTTTGTCAAACCTTGTTTATCTATAATCGGAGAATATGCCCAGCAAATAAACAAGGTGGTAGTCGTTTTGTGAGTAATTGATTTGAAAGATTATTCAAAACAATAATAATTCGGATTTTCAGCATTTTCATCCACTAAACAAAAACTCGACATAGAAAAATTCTGTATTTTTCACACAATTTCATATGATATTCTATGTGAAATAAGAAAAAATCACAAAAATTAACCTGTGAGATTTTTATATACAGGGCATTTTAATAATTTTTGGAAATAACGGTCTCGTATATTCTTGAGTCACACTGTATAATACTCATAATTTCTGTTTCTGTAAGTGGCCACATGGCACATATAATCGGTGCATTGAATTTATCAAATCGCGTTATCTGAAGCAAATTTAACGGTTACAGTTACACCTTCAATCTCCCTTATATATTTGAAAAAAATACATATTTTTTGGGATCAGCCGATCTTATTGAAAATATCCATATGACATTGATGCTTTGTTCTGAAATTATTTTCATTTTGTGTAACTCAGAAAAAATCTTGATCTACCCTGTATATTGTTTTCAAAAATGCTCAAAAAACATATAGAAGGCCATAACGTATTTTTTCTGTCTCGTTTGAGTACACTCAGCAAAATAAGAACCCCCCCCAATTTCACCTTCCACTACCCGGAAATGAGGTCGCCGAATAAAAATCGTGGACCAAAGGGTGGGGGGCGCGAAAGTGAGGGTGTATTAAAAAATCATTTTCCACGGCTAACTATGACCAATTGAAAAGTGAAAAAGTGGAGAAAACATATTAGGGATATTTTCATCACAAAATTAAAATCTGGTCCAGAATACCTTTAAACCCCTAGATCTCAATGCTTGAATCAATTGATTGTACTGGGTGTCATTTGTAGCTGGCAATATGATTAACTCTTTTTTAATTTTCAAAATTTCTTCAATTTTCATAAAATTCACAGAAATATCCAATTAATACTTAGAAAAATAACTTACTTACTTCGAAAAATAACCAAATACTACTTTTTAACAATTTTAACAACAATTTTTTTTCCATGGCAATCTGGGACCACTTGAATAATGAAACATTGAAAAAAAATATATTAAGTATCTTTTATTGAAAAATTAACCCCAACTACTGGTTTTGGAATGTCCCAGAACACCAGAAATCAATGCTGAATCATTAAAATATACAGGGTGTCATATGTAGCTGGCAATATCAACCACTCTTATTTATCCAAAATGCTCTGTTGACTTTAAAATGTCTTTTATTGTCAAAAAGTGCCCATAAATGTTCCTTTATTACTGTAGAAAGTAACCAAGAATCACTTTTTCATGGCTAACTATGACCAACTGAAAAGTAAAAAATTGGTAAAAACATATTATGGATTTTTTATCAATACACTTACATCAGATTCTGGATCAGAACACTCTGAAACCCCCAGATCTCAATTCCTGGAAGTGTCATCTGTATATGGGAAAAGTGCAACTCCTAAATTGACTTGTTTTGAAAGTTATTGCGCTTATCAATTCATTCCTATTCTGCAGCTGCAGATTCGCATCAATTTATAATATTGTGTTACGAGTAGAAAATAATGCACATGCGAATCGTTCAACGATTTATTCTAAACTCCCTTTTACAATTCACATAGTCAGATTCAAGCTATGAATAATACTTTAGCCACTCTCTTATCTGGTGAAGCAAGTGAGTCAGAGACCGGTACCTGTTCGTACTCGATCCTAAATGAAATGGATATGTACAGGGTGCTTCCCCACTGCACAGGAGTTGGATACAATGATGATTACAACAATAATACCGGTACATCCGGAAATGGTCGTCACATTCGGCCATCCTGACTGTTTAGGCGTCCTCGTCTCGTTTTCAGATGGCTTCTACCAATTTCCCATTTTATTCGTATTATATTGTGTGTATCTAATGAACAATGTCTGCAATCTAGATTGTTTTATCATACTAAACAAATCGCCATACCATTACCACCACCATGCGTATTTAAACATATACATATAGAGTATAGAACAACTTTTTTTTTCTGAAATTGTTCAAGAATGCCCACTTTCTCGGAGCAACTTCAGGCCTCAAAATACGCTAATCTAGTATTTTAGTCCGTTGCTAAGCAACGAACTTACCCGGACCGTTTTCGGACCTAAACGGTACGAGAAAGTACTTTCCCGTATCGAAAACGATACGGGAATATTTTTGCCGGCTTGTTTACATTTAAGACAGTTATTGAATTCACGCAAACAATATGTAGAATTCCTTAGTTTTTGATAATGCTGATTGCGATTTCAGAAAAAATAGTATGTGTACCTCGTAGTAAAAGCACATTCCCAGACTTCAATGCTTGTTGGCCTCGGCTTAACGCCTCTGCCAACAATTTACATTGTCGTCCGGGAATGTATTGCTTTTACTACTAGATACACAATATACTATTTTACTATCTCTTCATTTTGATCATGCTCACTAGAGCTTTTCATTTCATTTATGCTCACTGGGGGGGGCTCAACATTTTGTATCCTATCCTGGCTTGGTCTTTTATTTATGAGAACACTTAATGATTTTCTGGATGAATTACAAATTCAAATATTGAGTCAAGTAATCGATTAGTTTTTTTTGGATTGTTTGTTATTTTTTTGTGCTGCTTTTTCTTTGCCTTTACTTTTCTCTGCTATAAAATTTCTTCAAATGAGTACTTCGAGGTGAATGCCTTACTGCAATCACATACATTTCGTTTTCATTTCCAGGTAAGTAAAATGGCATTTATAAATGGGTACCGCCTCTAAGAGATCGATTTACACAGTCTGTGATTTATTTAAATATTGAAAACTGCACCATTCTAACTCTATGTTTTCGCAATTACTTTACTATTGTCATTGTTGATTCCAGTTATTCAATAATTCATGAAAACCCATCTGAATGACTAGGCCTTTGTATGCCAACTGAAACTATCACAATGATATAAGAGAAATCAACTGAAATAATTTAATTTCTTTGTTTCAATATGAATTCGTAGAAAAAGTACGGCATGTAACGTGTTCATAAACTCCTCTAGGCACTCGTCTTTTTGAAATTGGTTTAGCTACGCTGCACTCGTGCTTACTCAATATATCTCTCAAAATATGTAATTTTTTTATTCAAGTTTATTGTTAGAGTATTGGAAAAACATTTATGGGGAAAAGTTTGTGCATTTCCGATAACCTAAAAATCGATTTTCACTACTAGTATGGCGGCAAATTGAAAAAAAATACCATGAAGAGGCCAAAAGTGGGGTAAGATGGCAAGATATCGAAAAAAGTAATTTGAAAAAGTTGCTTGGAATTTTATACTCTTATACTGCAATAAATTGGTAAAATTTGAAATTGCATTTTTTCAAAATTATTTTTCGATCTCTTTACAAAAATCTTTTTTTTCTGAATGGCTTGACTGTATTGGAACATTTGTAATTTGATGATAATGAGAAAATTCTCCAAGACTATTCTAGTGATATAGCAATCTAGAAAAACTCTGGTTCCCTGATCATTATCAAGTTTTGATGATAATCGCGCATGAGCGTTTCCTTCGCACATAAACTTGCGTCAAATTAAAGTTTATGTGCAAAGTGAAACGCTTATGCAGCATTATCATTAAAACTTGATTATAATCAGGAAACATGATGTTTCTAGATTGCCATATCATCACAATAGTCTTGGTATTCTGATCTAACTGTTAGATACGAAGCAAGCGAGGGTTCCGGCAAAAACAATTTTTTTCAATTTATTGCCATCTGGTGCGGATCATCAAAATACAAATGTTCTAATATAGTCCCATTCAGAAAAAAAAACTTGGATTTTTTGTAAAGAGATCGGAAAATATTTTAAAAAATTTGCAATTTAAAATTATGTGAGTATAAACTTAAATTCCAATCAACTTTTTCAAATAATTTTTTTCGATTTCTTGCCATCTTACCCCACTTTTGGTCTTTTCATGGTAGTTTTTTTCCAATTTGCGGTAATACTAGTGGTCACGTGACATGTGTCAAAATCGATTTTTAGGTTATCGGACATGCACAAACTTATCCCCAGAAATGTTTTCCAATACTCTAACAATAAACTTTTTTTCCATATGGTACATACTTTTTGGCGGTCACTGTATATGTCTAGTTTATATTAAGACATAGAGAATTCCACGGAGTCCAGTATCCCTTGACAACTGCACTATCTTGGATAACTCATTTTCAGCCAGTTTAGGAAAAACAATTGTTTTCTTTTTTCTAATTCTTTCTCATTTCTTCATACATCAGATCTCGCCATCTGTCCCTCGGGATTCTTGAAGTTCATTATCCACTGCAAAGCGCTGTGATCAGTTCTTACGAGAAAACGTCTTTCATAGAGGTAGGTATGGAAATGTTCAATGGCTTTGGTTATCGATACAGCTCCTTTCTCGTAACACAGCACTTCCTCCTCATCGACTTCACAGATTTTTGTATTTTTGTATGAGGTCTGGGCAAACGACTGATCTCGAATATGTAGTGGAGGTGCATCTTCGATCTTCCAAGTGGCCTTGTATTAGTAGACTTTGTACATTTTTCCTCAATGTCCATATATGTATCTTGGGGTTTTGAACACTGAAAGTCGTCACGCGCCACCCTGGTGTAAAACTTAACCATGTTGTTGTTGTAGTTGTATCCTCTCGAGTTGTTGTCCTTTTGGTCATGTCTTCTTTTGGCTTCTTGTTTCTTTTGTTCTTGTTTCTTTTGTTCTTGTTTTCCTTTGGCTTCCTGTTCCGCTTGTTCTTGTTTTCTTTTGACTTCTTGTTCCTCTTGTTTTCCTTTGGCGTCTTGTTCTTGATCTTGTCTTCCTGTTCCTGTCTCCTCTTGAGTTCCTGTTCCTCCTGTTCTTGTTTTCGTTTAGCTTCTTGGTCTTTCAGAAACTGAAGTATGTCTGAGTATTCATTCTGCAAAAGTATGTTGTCAGAATAATTGCCAAATTAGGATGGCGACAGTCATGCAGAAATTTATGGCAGATCAACAAGACCATCCATATCCAATTAGAACTAGAGGTTTGCTGATACCGAATCCCCACTGAACCTCTCTTTATCAAAAGAGTCATCTGTAACAACCTAAAGAGCACTACATACCTAACGATACTTAGACGGGACAGCGCACCTTTGTTTCGCCAAGAGACTAATCTGGTGTCAAAACAAAGAACTTCTGAAGCGTCTCAGTATCAGAAATCAATACTCGAGCGGCTGAGTAATAATTTAATAAATTGACGTGCAGGGTACTAACGAAACGTGTATATAATGCTTGGCAATTCAGGACAGTGAAAAAAACTCAAAATATCTATTCTTAATCTTAATTTAATTCAATCTAAAAAATTAATATATAAGATTATTGACCACAGTAAGCAATAATCAAATTCGTCTGGTATAATGAAGAAAAAGGAGCTGCAACAGCTATAGATTATGGTTTGCAACACACTGTATTAATTTATACATTTTTGAAATAATATGCGAAGCTCAAAACATCACTTATATATAATTCATAAACAATAATCAAGTAATTTTCATTGACTCTAAAAATAAATCGAAAACTGTCTGACACGGCTCAGTATATGATAGTTACATTAAAAATCTTGTGTGCTAAACTCTGTTTCTCTTCACTAACGGAGAAGAAACGTCAGTTGCAGTTATTAAAAGTGTCTTAAGGACACATTCATAATTGGTTTGTAAAACAGAAACACAATGTGACAAAAAACTATTCAACACAAAAGTAATACGATATTAAGATTTCCGCGGCAGACTAGAAATGTAAGCTGAATTAGAAAAGTAATTTATAGGGTATCACTTACATATGAAGAGCATCTTGAGGTTAATGCACTCTTTCAGCAGTGAATGCTGACGCGTGGCAAGGATAAATCTTAAGACTTGTTGAAAAACGAAAATACACTTTGGTTTTCGAGGGCTGGCCTTTTTACGAAGGGAGAAAAACAGTACGACCAAGATTTCGGGAGACACTTCACTTTTCTTTGTTCTATTTGGACTGAACTTAACTTGATTTGTAATTCGGAAACAAACATCTATTTCATCACTTTCATCTTGAAACTTGCAATGTACCTTTGAAAACTTTTATCATGACTTTTTAACGTAATTTTCGGGTCTTGATGAAAAGGGTGTGTTCACTGGCTTGAAAAACTAGTAGATTCGACTGCAATTGCTGAATCGTCATGGACTTTCCATCGAATATTTGGCAATATTGAATCTGATCCTTAACAACCAGCACACTGTTTCTTTTAATTAAAAGAAACGCTGTCATTTCTTATTATCGACTTTTCGCTCTAGGACACTCGCAACTGGTAATCGCGAACGGACCATTGAGAAACACAAACTTTGAAACTGCTAATTCGGAACTTGCTGAGAACTGGCCGACTAGACATCGAGAACTGTGGTTAAGGACCACAAACTATATGAACTGCTGATTCTGAACTGTAACTAAGACTTAGCGCAAGAATACGCCATTGGTCATTTTATATCTTCGAGAAACTGTATATCTTATTTTAATGGACAATAAACTCGACAGCAGCGACATTAACTACATCTATTAATTAATAACCCAATAGTCTTTTTATCACATATTTCATGATTTTAATCGCTTACACGTGGGTTTTAATGCGCTCAAATCGAGTTTTATTACCGGGCAGTGTCTGAAGTCTCGTAAATTCGTTTTATTTATTATAGTCTATAAATTCATATGACAGTTAGTATCTTGTTTGCTGCCATAAACATACGTGCACTCTGATGACTGGTTGATTGAAAACTTTGGTGCATTTGAAATACAAGTATTTACGTTAGATTTTCTCCTTCTGTACTTTGTCCTACGATGTTTTTTTTATTGTTTTAATTATTTTCCCTGCGTTTTGACGTTATCTTGCATCTAATTAAATGATTCTACAGGGGGTTGGTTGGTGGATCACCACACACCTCTACCGCGGACCAAAACTCAATTGAACTTGAAAACACTACTATATTGATTTCATTGAAAGAACAGGATGTTCATAAAGTCAGTTGTGGAATCATCTGCGTCTGAAAGTTGGAATTTAGTCGCCGTTTTCCATCGTACAAGATAACCTCTCTTGGAAGGGATTCATGTTTTAAAAAGAAACATTCTCAATTGAAAATTGAATCAATACATGACTCCTCTGGAAATGGAAAACAACCTACGATAAAATTGAAGTTACTTTTTTGTAATATCTAACAGAATACAACCACTTCCCCGGCAATAGCCACGCTGGATATTGAACTACATCTGATAGATATTGAGAAAGACCCTATATAACTTGAGAGAAAAAAATCTGAAAGTGAAAATTTGCATTTTCATTCAGATAGTTGATTATTTATTAAATGTCCAGTTTCCATTGGAGATTCTTATCTATGAATGAGATAAGGGAGAATGTTATTCAGAAGTATCACTCACAGAAAATCGCTCATTTCATTGATGAGTGGATTGCACCTCTTTCGCTAGGCCTCCAATACATTTTGGTCGACAAAAATCTATTTCACTCTTCTAAGATCATCAAGGAGGTCGGAAGAATTGGAAAACATACTCTTCAGAAGCAATTTCACACTGTAACGAGGAATTGTTGGACTATTTCTTGTGCGGTGAAACTTTGAAAATATTTTGCTGACATAAAACCTCTCATGGGTATGGCATGTTGATTTCATTGAAAATATGAACAGGATGTTCATAAAGTCAGTTGTGGAATCATCTGCCACTGAAAGTTGGAATTTAGTCGCCGTTTTCCATCGTACAAGATAACCTCTCTTGGAAGGGATTTATGTTTTAAAGAGAAACATTCTCAATTGAAAATTGAATCAATACATGACTCCTCTGGAAATGGAAAAAAAAACCTACGATAAAATTGAAGTTACTTTTTTGTAATATCTAACAGAATACAACCACTTCCCCGGCAAAAGCCACGATGTGTCAACAAATGCGTGTACTCGGATAGTTGGAAGTTAGGACGCATTGCCTCTTCCGGCTAGCTCAGACCGCCTATCCGAAGTACAGCATCGTCGCAAAATCTCAGCAACTCCGGAGCTCTTCATTTATTTGGAAAACCAGCAGAAACGCGTCTGACATACGAATTCTTTCTCGATATTGTTGGTGTTGCCAACCAACGAGGTCCCATTAATTCGCATGCCAGGCCGAAGATCACTCACTACCAGAAATACTATTTACACTTAAAACACTACTGAGCCATCCAGAAGTGAGGGAATTGTCTGAGTCCTCAGGCGGCTCCTGGATGACTGCCTAAAACAGCCATTTGAGCCTTTATTTATACCATTGCCGAACATTTAAGTCGGCCAATGGTATCGCAAAAGTGCTGGTAGGCGGAGCCTATTAGAGCTCTCGCCTCCAGATATACTCTCCGAGTATTTTTCCAAAACTTCAAAAACTTTAGTATTTCTGGCAAAAGATAACACGGCCCCCTTTTAAGGGATCGCTTGGCATGCGGATGGAACGTCGTTGGATTTGCCCTGAAAAGGGCCAGTTCTCTCGAACGTGTACCTAAAAATAAAACCTAAAAGAGAACTATGTTACAGCTACTGGCTATCCAAATCTTGCAGATGTTGTTGCAGGCTTATCGTAGGAATTCCAAGTTACTCCTTTACGAAACTTTTATGGGATGTGCCATATATCCACATTCGCTCATTATCCAGCTTCCAAAGAGGGGCCATACGTCTTCGCCCTTGCCCACTGGCTAGGACAACCAACCGTTGGTGAGGCAACTCCCGTTGTGTCAAATTACCCCAGCCTCCTGGCTTGGGAACAACTGGCTGGCTGTGGAATGGAACACTACCATCGAACCCACGAAGTATATGGGCATCCTCGATTCCACTGGCATAACTCTCTTCAGATTCATTCCGAAAGTGCATCAAAGAAGACTTTCCGATACTTATCTTCAAGTCCGGGTTACTGGAAAAGTTGTTAAGTTCTTTGAGGGCCCCGTCTCCCACTGGAAACGGTCGTAAACTCCTGTTTACTAGCCCCACGTTGGGCGCCATGTCAACAAATGCGTGTACTCGGATAGTTGGAAGTTAGGACGCATTGCCTCTTCCGGCTAGCTCAGACCGCCTATCCGATGTACAGCATCGTCGCAGAATCTCAGCAACTCCGTAGCACTTCATTTATTTGAAAAACCAGCAGAAACGCGTCTGACATACGAATTCTTTCTCGATATTGTTGGTGTTGCCAACCAAACGAGGTCCCATTAATTCTCATGCCAGGCCGAAGATCACTCACTACCAGAAATACTATTTACACTTAAAACACTACTGAGCCATCCAGAAGTGAGGGCTTCTCTCCTGGGAATTGTCTGAGCCCTCGGGCGGCTCCTGGATGACTGCCTAAACAGCCATTTGAGCCTTCATTTATACCATTGCCGAACATTTAAGTCGGCCAATGGTATCGCAAAAGTGCTGGTAGGCGGAGCCTATTAGAGCTCTCGTCTCCAGATATATTCTCCGAGTATTTTTCCAAAACTTCAAAAACTTTAGTATTTCTGGCAAAAGATAACAGCTGGATATTGAACTACATCTGATAGATATTGAGAAAGACCCTATATAACTTGAGGGAAAAAATCTGAAAGTGAAAATTTGCATTTTCATTCAGATAGTTGATTATTTATTAAATGTCCAGTTTCCATTGGAGATTCTTATCTATGAATGAGATAAGGGAGAAGGTTATTCAGAAGTATCACTCACAGAAAATCGCTCATTTCATTGATGAGTCGATTGCATCTCTTTCGCTAGGCCTCCAATACATTTTGGTCGACAAAAATCTATTTCACTCTTCTAAGATCATCAGGGAGGTCGGAAGAATTGGAAAACATACTCTTCAGAAGCAATTTCACACTGTAATGAGGAACTGTTGGACTATTTCTTGTGCGGTGAAACTTTGAAAATATTTTTCTGACATAAAACCTGTCATGGGTATGGCATGTTGATTTCATTGAAAATATGAACAGGATGTTCATAAAGTCAGTTGTGGAATCATCTGCGACTGAAAGTTGGAATTTAGTCGCCGTTTTCCATCGTACAAGATAACCTCTATTGGAAGGGATTCATGTTTTAAAGAGAAACATTCTCAATTGAAAATTGAATCAATACATGACTCCTCTGGAAATGGAAAAAACCCTACGATAAAATGGAAGTTACTTTTTTGTAATATCTAACAGAAAACAACTATTTCCCCGGCAAAAGCCACGCTGGATATTGAACTACATCTGATAGATATTGAGAAAGACCCTGTATAACTTGTGAGAAAAAATCTGAAAGTGAAAATTTGCATTTTCATTCAGATAGTTGATTATTTATTCAATGTCCAGTTTCCATTGGAGATTCTTATCTATGAGTGAGATAAGGAAGAATGTTATTCAGAAGTATCACTCACAGAAAATTGCTCTTTTCATTGATGAGTGGATAGCATCTCTTTCGCTAGGCCTCCAATACATTTTGGTCGACAAAAATCTATTTCACTCTACTAAGATCATCAGGGAGGTCGGAAGAATTGGAAAACATACACTTCAGAAGCAATTTCACACTGTAATGAGGAATTGTTGGACTATTTCTTGTGCGGTGAAACTTGTCCTGTCATGGGTATGGCTTGTTGATTTCAATGAAAATATGAACAGGATGTTCATAAAGTCAGTTGTGGAATCATCTGCCACTGAAAGTTGGAATTTAGTCGCCGTTTTCCATCGTACAAGATAACCTCTCTTGAGAATATTTCTCTTTAAAACTGTATTACACTTGTCACTTCACTTGTAAATTCAATCAGTGCTAGGAATTGTTTTCATTGTTTCAGCAACTGCCTGCAAGAAGCGAGAGAAGTAAAAGGAACATACTTTCCGTTGGTGTCCAGGAGATACAGCTGCCTGCTACCTATGTAGCCCTCTACCCGTACAAGCCTCAAAAAGCTGATGAGTTGGAACTGAAAAAAGGCGGAATTTATATGGTCACCGAGATGTGAGTGACTGACGAAATTTACAGACTTTTTTATATGTTTTATTACAGTCTAACTAAGGCATATTTGATATCTACAGATCCTATAAAAGATTTTTTTTTTTTGTTTCAGGTAGTATTAATTTTGTAGTTTATGTTTATACACATATATTTTTTCAATTCAATATTTCCTATAATGAGTAATAAATATATACTTTATTTAGCCCCGCGATACAATGAATAAAGAACAGTACTTTCTAATTTACTACATGAGGAATAGAGAAAAAGTTGAATAAAATAGTTGTTTGTACAGATCCTTTGAGTGATACCTCAGTTTTTTTTAATGATAAAATCTATTTAATTTCAGGAGGTAAATTTTTATACCTCAGTAATCTTTTATACAGAGTTAGTCAAATGTATGGACCCGCACACTTTTCTCAGTTAATATGAGGGTTATCAAAAATAAAATCGAACGAAAGTTGGAGGGTATTTAACTCTGCACCTTTTCATAAATTCAAATATTTTTTACATATACCATTGGTGAAGAAGTGACGTCATCGACATTTTTTTGAATGGAACCATAAGTCATGTTTGGTATCGCTAGAATGCTTGTTTTTTTCATTTCATTGGTATCAATATTATTCTAATTCTCTCGATAGGTTGTGACCTCTTCTTTTGTAATTAAAATTATTATATTATTGTGATAAAAAAATTCTAAGGAAGAGTCATTGCGAACGGCAGCTTTACGTCGTAGAACACTATGGGTACATAAAATTCAAGATTCTTTACAAGATGGAAATTAAACAATTTAGTTGGGCTTGAAAACAGACTATAGATAATTTACCCAGTAAGCTGTGATACTAAGTATTAACAAAAGAAAAGAAACAAAAGAAAATTGGCTGATTATGTGGTGGTAGGATGAGGAAATAAAATACATGTATCCCAAATACCCTATAATAATAAAAAATGTTGGTTGTGTATCATGAAAAGTTTAAGCAGCAAGTGAAAAGTTCAAACAGCAAGTGAAAAGTTCAAACAGTATGTGAAAAGTTCAAACAATATATGAAAAACTTAGATTAGGTTTAGAATAACTATATTAGGCCCATAAGAAATCCTGCTGTGCATTTAAAATGTTAAAATTTTGAGATTCTAGATTTCTAAAAATAATTTCCAGTAATTACTGACCCTTCAATTGAAATTTCATAAAAGAAGCAAGCGAACTACCTACTAGTAGCGCTTCTTCATAGCATGCTATGCGTCAACGTACTTACATAAGACCAAACGTGTGAAAATTTGTATAAACTTAACAAGAAACAATAAAGTTGTTTGATTTGTCCTATGCAGCTGTAGGCTTCATCAGTTCTCTACTTGTCGAGATGGTAGGTGTCAAAAATGCACTGGAACAGTATTTATATCTATCCTGTCGAAATGGTATCAAAACAGCACTGGAACAGTATTTATATCTATCCTGTTGAAATGGTAGGTGTCACAAATGCACTGGAACATTTTGAAAACTGTCACTGGAGAGTAGCTCGGAGAAAGTTCTGGGTTAACCAGACAGGACCCGTATCAAAGGATGGCAGTCAGAAAAACTTTCCAAATTCCACTTCCATGAAAAGAATAAGTTGTAGGAGCTAACAATGGCTCGCCATTACATAAACCCCATCGAAAAACCCTAAAATAAATCAGTACTGCTGTACTATTTTTATACAACATAAAATGTGAGAATCACTTCAAATGAAATCTCCCAACACGGAAAGGAATTCTGTCAATCACAGTGAAAATAGCTTTTTTTGAAAGCTTACCTTATAATGAAGGGTTCTCCATAATATATTTCCCAAAATTCAAATGTGCCACAACCAACGCCAAAACGTCAGACTTACAAATCCATAATCATCCTTGGGAAATGATGATGTCTCTCTCAATCTCTCACAGGGGAGTAGTAAAAAAAACCCAGCAGGTCATTTTAAATCTGATTTCACAATTCACAATCCACTAGTGATTTGACCTATAAAGGTTCCGTCAAACCGACGCGGGAACACGGGAGCGGGAACGGAACTTTGGAACCGTGCAAATTGCTAGAAAAACAGTACACGTAGCAAACCATACATATTTCGTTGCTTGTATGCATTTCGGAATACGAATAATCACACCGGTGTCCCACTATGGATTTTAGTATCGGATTCATTTCGTTCCCGCTCCCGCGTTCCCTTCATCGGTTTGAGGAAACCTTAACATGGTCGAAAAGTTGACTACACAACTGACTCTTCAATGGGTGACCCGAGAGTGAGCATAAAATGGCTTCCCCGCTCATCCTGTCCTTCCTGTCACGTGATCTGTCACACAGATAATCTTGGGCTGTTCACGAAGTCACAGAACAAGAATTAAAGATGCGAGGAATGATTTCGTAACTAAAGGCAACTTCACATGAAACAACAGGTTATGTGTTGGTTGACTATCATAGCATTGTTTAAATATAAGATAGTCAATGCCTGTGGAAAAGGGATTGGATCCAAACGCGAGTGTCATCTAGCGTGATTAGTTACAAACATGAATATTTCACGTCATTTTGATGCAGGTTTCTTCAAAAAACCCTGATTTTAATGTTTCAATCAAGTAACGACATGACTTGTAAGCCAGATCACTGAAGTTACGACATTACTTGGATGCGAGCTCACTATCGCCATCCACATGTCGCATCCATTTTGATCCAATTATAATCCCATAAGGTTGACTAACTTTCTTCTATATAAACAATGATCATAGTATATGATTTTTAAAACCAAAAAAATTAAACTCTACAAAGATTACCAGAACTCACTTAGTGTGGACCAATCCTTCCGGAACCAGAACCAACTATTCATTTACAAAATGTATTCGACATGTTCAGACCCAAACTTCCAAGAAGTTGACGGTTCACTAGGAACTTACAAAGTGAATTTGTTCCAAAGGAACGCATCGACACAAAGGCGTCATTATCGTGCAAGTGAGAACGGTCACAGAACTTGGAAACCCGCTTCAACAAAATGTTATCCCTGCTCAACTGGTCAGTCGCACACACAAGTATAGGTGGTTGCCTACATCGCTAGTTAATCTCATTATCAAAAAGGAAAATTACAGTGTGTTTCGTATTTTTGTATCCACCTCCGTAATTCACTTACCCATTGCTTAATTTGTGTCAGTGGCGTACATATGTATAAGTTTCTCATATGCTTATTTTTTAAAGATCATTTCTGTAATTTTTTTATAGGAAAATGTCATTAGAAAATGTTGTTCCAGAATAATTGAAGTGCCCTAATCCTGAATTTTTCCTATATAGAAATTAGAAGGTAAGAGAAAAAACAGAAATAGTAATTTCTTTCAATAGTTCAAAATATTACTATTTTTTGAATGAAAAGGACAACATATGTAGAGCGGCTATTTCATTTACTTATTCATTAGTCCTGGAAACTAATTTTTTATTTGAACCCGTGATCTGATATAAAAAATGTAATGTCTCGAATGGCTGAGCCATTGAGCTGAATTTTGAAAATATCCTATAACCATTACTCATTTTATGAGGCGAATGTTAATTGTGAACATTGTAAGTGGAATTTTTTAATGAAACAACTGTCAATGTAGCACATGAAAAATTTTGAACAAATTTAGCAATAGGTAAGTGAATTACAGAGGTGGAGACAAAAAACGAAACACACTGTACCTATCGAGAGAGTTGAAATAATATCAGTACTGCTGAAATGAAAAAAAACAAGGTTTCTAGCGATACTAAACATGACATATGGTGACATTAAAAAAAAATGCCGATGACGCCACTACTCCACCAATGGCACATTAAAAAATATTTGAATTCATAGAAAGGTGCAGAGTAAAATATCCTTCAACTTTTATCCGGATCTTTTTTCAATAACCCTCATATTAACTGAGTGAAATGGGTGGTTCCAAACATTTGACTAATTCTGTATAATGATAGCGTTGTCGACAGATGTTTTGCCGTTTTTACTCCCACGCTCTTTCTAGTGTAGGCTGTCATGGCAAATACCTGTCAGAAAACAACTCCCTGCTAATGCCACGACGGGTATTGAATTATACATCAGACAAACACTTGTGCAATGTTCCTCATTGCAGTGGACACGATTTCAAATGCTGCCTGTAACCAACTAGCAGAATTTTTTGGACAGGTAGGCCACCTACAGACTAGTTTAAAAGTTTGCCTCTTATCAGTGCAAGGGTAGGTCAATACAGACAGCTTTGAGGCCATCCTATGGTAACAGAAGATGGACATCACCCAGCACTAAATGTAGCAATGATGGTCCAATACTGAATACACTAAGAATTGTCTAAATTTTCGGTGGTTTTCAGGTAATTCTACCTGTTCTTCCTCGCTCAACTGATAGACCAGTGCTGATGCATTTTTGAGATAAAAAAAATCATTAACAGCATGAGACCTACTGGAAGAAAAATGGAGAAGGGTGGAACGGGGTGAACTTTTAGGGCTGAAAGCGATTTTTCACGGTTTTTCGAGTATTTCAACGAAAGTTGACCTCCAATCAAAAAAGTTAAATGGCAAAGTTGTTCATAATGAAAAGGTCTAGAACTTTTGAAATCAACTTTTTTTCACAGAATCTCGAAGGACCTCGCACCGTTTCAATGGGAAATTGGCTTTTGGTAAATTTTTTCGAATTTCTTATATATTGTAGAATTCGTGATGCTGATCAAATGTCTCCATTACGTATTTAGATTATACAGGATGCTGACGTGGACTTTTCCAAAATTTTAAATGGTCATTGTGAAGACATTGTTACGAATCTATAAACCAAATAACGTATAATAATTCCTGCACAGACCCACGATTTACAGGGTGAGTCCAAAGCTAGCAAGTTTATTAGAGATTTCTAAGAAATTGAGCTCTTCATTTCCAATTCAAAAAAGTCTACTATAGAAGCGATAAGGTAGTTTGGATGTCTGATAGCTTTTATAGCGTTATTGGTAAAATTCACCCAGCAAACACATTTTGCTCAAAAAATAGAAAATAAAACATTTTCTCGCCCCTTAAAAAAATTTAATGTTTTTCTTGACGATCAAGGAATTCTTTATATTGGTGGTCGTCTCAAATTTCAAATTAAACTTACAATGGCAAACATCCCATATTACTTTTGGGTCTTCAAGTTTATTTTACTTTCCTTTCGTTTACTTTAATTTAATTTACTTTATTACAAAAATGCGCTTTTGCTGGTGCAAAATGTCGCATAAACTCAATATTTTGTTACTTGAAACTTTGAGTTTAATTTAATTCATCGCGTGAAGACAGTACGAATATTTTTACATCCACCCTGTTATCCTATTCAGGGTCATTTATCGATGCGGAATATCGTTGCCATTGATCTGATATAGAAAAAGTGAGCAGTCAGGCTAGTAAAAGGGTCTTTTATGTAAAATCAAAAATCGCTTGTTCCGCTCGTCATGCCCATACTATCTGTTATATGATTAATTCGGTTTTTTTCGCATTCTGATCCAGACATCCTTAACAACATCTACTGTACAATAGGTCATAAACTTACATACAATTTAACTCCACAGGTGGATCCTGTAGTCTACCTAATAAATGTCGACATTGCAGATAACTTTCACTTTGAAGATACTATTATAATCGAGCTAAAAGATGTCCTCAAGGAAATAACGAATAAAAGCTCATCAGGTATAGATGGATTATCAGTAAAAAAATTCAAAATATCCCTGACTTTGCCCTTCAAATTCTAGTGGATGCAATTAAAAATTCCTTCAGAACAGGAAAATTCCGATCCTGTCTGAAACAAGCAGTTGTGATAGCTCTTCGTAAGGGCGGTGACTCAGACGAACCCGCAAATTACCGACCGATATTACTTCTGTCAACATTATCAAAAATTATAGAAAAATTAGGAAAAAGAAGAATGATGGAACACCTAATGAATAATAATATAATAAACAAATTTCAGTATGGATTTCAAAGCGGTAAAAACACAAATGATGCAATCTTGCTCGTTGCTCGTTGCTCGAAAGTACTTATGTGACTGAATGATGGAGAAGCAGCTGCGATTTCTCGAAGGCGTTCGACTGTGTTGACCATGAACTACTGCTGCAAAAGCTGGAGTTCTACGGCTATAGGAATTCCTCTTTGAACTGGTTTCGCTCATACTTATCAGAAAGAAGTTAGATAGTGAAAGTCAAAGAGAACCATTCTCAGATAAACAAAGTTACAATAGGCGTACCACAGGGGTCAGTTTTGGGCCCAATCCTGTTTCTTTTGTATATTAACAACCTAGCCACTATTCGCATTCAGGGAAAGTTCACCTTTTTTGCGGATGACACTACTATTTTATGGCACGGGAAGGATATAAAACACTTGCTACGGACCTCACTAAAATAAAGCAATGGTGTGACTCAAATTTACTGTGTTTCAACATGAACAAAACAAATGTAATCTCCTTCAAGTTCAACTTTGATAACCTTCTCTTGGAAAACCACACAATTATTAATAAACCAAACACTAAGTTTTTAGGGATGCAAATAGACAGTAAACTGAAATTCAATGAACATGTTTCTAGCTTATATGAAAAGATATCTACGGGCTGTTTTGCAATCAAAGTTGTCTCAAAGGAACTAAAGACAGCCTCAGCTAGGTTGGTATACTTTTCATTAATTGAATCCCACTTGAGCTATGGGATTGCATTTTGGGGCTTATGCAGTGATTATTTGTTCAAATCAGTATTTATATTACAGAAAAGAGCAATTCGATATCTGTGTAAAGCTCAGTTTCGTGACCACTGCAAACCACTATTCATTAATCAAAAAATGTTAACCCTACTTTGCTTTTACCTACTGGAAACGGTATGTTTGATACACAAGAAATACGCTATTACTTCAAACCTTACCGAACCTAGAAAATATGAGACAAGAAATAAAAGTTGTATTCCTTTACCGACACCAAAATCTAGCCTAACTAGAAACTCAATCATATATGAAGGCAAAAAAATATATAATCATCTATCAGCAGCCTACAGAAATACATCATGCCTGAAAAAGTTCAAAAAAATGTGAAAGACGCACTTTTACAGAAGGCTTAATATAACCTGCAGGTGTATTACAATGACGTACTCTTTCAATTTTCCCAAGCGATCTTGAATAAATGATTAAAATGAATAATGATACCCTAATTTTAATTTAATTTTTGTAATTTTTATGTATTGTCTCAATTTTTTATGATTACTGACAATGCTATTTCCTGTATCTGAATTTTATAAAATTTCATGTGATTTATTTCTCAAATATTGACTCTGAGATTGAAATATTGTATGAAGACTGATGTGTATGTATGCCTATATAACTTCATGTACATGTGTACATATAACTTATTCACTTATTTATTCATTTTAAATTTTATTCTAGTTCGTGTAATTAATTATCTATTATCTTTTATTATATTATATTTTATATTATAACAGTTTGTGACACTTCTGACCATATATTTATATATATATATATATATATATATATATATATATATATATATATATATATATATATATATATATATATATATATATATATATATATACATATTTTTTATTGCATGCTTTGCCAATAAGATTATATCTTCGACAATAAAGTATATTTTTGATTGATTGATATTTTATATTGTCAGTTTGTTCAGTTAAAGTTTTGCTTTTTCTTTCAGAAGCAATAAGAGAGGTACGAGGATGTATTGATATCTAGTTAGCCTAGACCAGTTCCCTGCACAAACAAAATATCGCGTTACCATAGCAACGAACATATATATATATATATATATTTTAATCGATAAACATCCTACCACCCTTGTGGTCTGTATAAAAAATAATCAATAAATTATAAAATAAATAATTATTTGGTATATATATGATTTCTCAATATCTTCACAGAGTCTTTGAGTGCCTCTAATCCAATGAATTTAACTGTTTTCATTGGAATTCCGAAAGTCTTCGCAAAATCGACGAAAAATTTTGAAATGGTACCCCTAGCCCCGATAAATATCCCCGTCACTTGAATTTAACCATTAATTTTAAATTTTTCTTTGAAATATGGAATAGTGGGTTCATAAATCTCCTTTTTTTCATTGTTCACTTCTGTTGGCTGATTTTTATTGGTTTCAAAGCGTATTGTAGGATCGATTATGTAAGCTGTGTCATGTTTACGGTCTATTGCTATTATATCTATCCTTCGATTACTCTCGTTATCAGCAGTACATTTAATTTCTTCATGTACTTCAAATTTTGAAGCCAGCTCCATGGCAATTACATGACGAATTTTATTATGTCTCGTATTTCTGAGAAGTTGTCCAAATTGGCATGATCCCAAGACATGAGGAAGGGTTTCTTTCTCAGTGCAGTGTCTACACTGGGTACCATCATGGGATCTACCTGGAATTCCTCTCAGATTTACGACATGACCAGTCATTTTAATTGCTTCTTTCCATTCCGAAGGAGTGAGGCCTTCACTAGTTTTTACCCATGAATTTGCTGGAGTATATTCTTGGTATAATACAGCACCTGATCCTTTTTGGATGAGTGACTGCCATTTTTCAAATTCTCTACATCTCAAAATATCTCTCAACTTTTTTCCAGAAAATGACCATTTATTATTATCCACAGGAATATTCAATTTTTCCAGGCATTTGTCCACATCATGTTCAAAATTTTTCGTTCTTTCCAAATATGGATTTAGTTGTCTCTTCAATAATTTACAGTTGTTGTAACTTTGTAGAAAGGCTTCCCAAGAGGCTTTGAATAGACCAAGTCCTTTTAGATTTTGTTTGGAATATAACATACTGTCTGGAATATCAGCAGGAAGATCTAAGATTTCTTTCAGAGACGACTTGACAATTTTATCGATATCATTTAAAAATTTCATAGGGATTTTATCTAAAGGAGTGCATTGAAATGAATAAACCAATGATGGCCAAAGCGAATAATTCAAAATTTGAAATTTCTGATGACATTTCAACAGGGGAGATGAAACCAAATTATGGAGGTTCTTTTTCAGGTCATTCATAATTCTTTCTTGATTTAAGGTTATTTCATCATTGAACGTGATTCCAAGATACTTTATTGTCTCTTTATGATCCAGAGAATGAAGTGGACTTGGAAAGAAAATTAATGGTACCAGTTTTCCATTTCTGATATTGATTACTTTTGTTTTTCCTTCATTCAGTTTCAGTCCTATTTCCAAAAATTTTGATCTTGCCATTTCAAGAAGAGATAATGCACTTTTCTCACCATTTCCTATCAAAACAGTGTCATCAGCAAAACCAAGGATAGAAGCAGGAGGAATATCAGCATCAATTGAATATCCATAGGTTGATGAGATTTCAGGGGCAGATAGATCTTCAATAATGAAATCAGTTGCCAGATTATATAGAGCTGGTGAGAGAGGGGCACCTTGCATTACTCCTCTTCTCATTTCGATAGGTTTGGTTCTTCCTTCCGTTGTTTCTATTTGAGTCGAATTATTTGACTGAAAATCTATCAGAACATTTTGTAATTTCTGAGGTAATGACGATGATTTGATAGTGTTGTTCAGATGGTCATGACCAATATTATCATAAGCTTTACTTATATCTAAGAATACAACTGTGAGATCTTTTTTGTTTTTCTTAGCATCTTTCAGTATACCATTGAGTATCGATGCATTGATATGAGCTCCAGGAAAGGGACTAAAACCACGTTGATTCTCATTAAATTCGATGTAATTTCTCATTTTTCTGTCAAACACCTTCTCGATAACTCTTCTCACAACGGAACAGATGGAAATAGGTCTCCAGTTACTTGCTTCATTTTCGTTTCCATCTTTATAAACTAAGACAGTTCTAGCTTTCTTGAAGATATCTGGAACGTATCCATATTTTGAAATGTTTGTTGCAATATCAGCGAGAATTTTCATTATATGTTTATTTTTCAGTAGTCTGACTATAATTTTATCTATTCCAGGAGCAGTGTCGATTTTGATTTTATTACAAGTGTCAGTGTAAAGTTTGACGTCAAAAAAGTAAACCAGAGTTACGCAATAAATCAAAAGAAAAAATATGTCCACCGAAATTGTGAAAATCGAAAAATTGGAGTATCGAGCCATCATCATGTACCTGTATTTAAAAGGGTTAAGAGGTAAGCAGATTTACGAAGATATGCTTAATACCCTTGGTGATCAATGTCCTTCGTATGCGACCGTGAAAAATTGGACTGCAAGCAAGCTTCAAAAGAGGTAAATTTTCCATTGAAGATTATGACCGATCGGGAAGGCCAGTTTCTGTGTCAGTTCCCGAAAATATCGATGCAGTTCATGACATAATTTTAACAGACCGTCGAATTGGGCTAAAACGGATATCTGAAGCACTGAATATTTCATACGAACGCGTTCATCATATAGTTCACGTCAATTTGGACATGAGAAAAATTGCTGCAAAATGGATCCCCAAATGTTTGAATGTTGACCAAAAGCGTGCAAGGGTAGTAGCATCGCGTTCGATTTGAAAACGATGTAGACTTCTTAAACCGAATTGTTACTATGGATGAGACTTGGGTACATTTCTACGATCCAAAAACAAAGCAACAATCGATCCAAAACCTAAGAAGTTTCGTGTCCAAAAATCTGCTGGAAGAGTTCTTGCTTCAGTTTTTTGGGATTGCCATGGAGTAATCATGATTGATTTTTTAGATAAGGGTAGAACAATAACTAGAGATTACTATTCGTCATTACTGACCACTCTACGGGAAAAATTAAAGAGAAAAGACGCGGAAAGCTATCCAAAGGTGTTTTGTTTTTGCAGAACAACGCCCCTGCACACAAATCTCATGTTGCCATGCAAAAAATTCGTGATTTAGGGTTTGAATTACTAGAACACCCCCCTTATTCACCAGATTTGGCTCCGTCCGACTATCATCTCTTTCCTCAACTGAAAAAAAGTTCAAAAGGTCATAAATTTTCTTCCAACCAGGAGGTAATAAAAGCTGTGAAGGTCTGGTTTGCAGAACAAGAAACATTTTTTTTAAAGGTCTAGAGACGTTGCAGGTTCGCTGTAATAGATGTATCCAATTAAGAGGAGAATATGTTGGGTAATAAAATATTTTGACATTGAAATTTTGTTTGGTTCTATAGTAGGCTAAGAATTTTTCAATATATCCTCGTATCATCAGCAAACAAAATACATTTATCTGAGCCAACAAAGTTCGCTAGATCATTCACATAGATTATAAATAATAGCGGGCCCAGTACAGAACCTTGTGGGACTCCATATTTGATTAATTGAAAAGAAGATGATGTATTGTCATTTTCTACTTTTTGGTAGCGATTTGAAAGATATGATTCAATGAGGTCTAGAGTGATACCTCGTACTCCGTAGTACCATAGTTTCTCCATAAGTATTTGGTGTGATACACAATCGAATGCTTTGGTCAGGTCACACATGGTTACAGATGTATGAAGTCCATTTTCAAAGCCCTCGACTGATGCGTTTACTATTTTGGTAACAGCATTTATGGTTGAGCGATTTTTCCGAAAGCCATATTGATTGTTAGACAGAAAAAGGTTTATTTCAAAATAGTTGAGTAATCTTTGTTTTAAGATACTTCGATGATTTAAAAAAAATACATATAATTGATATTGGTCGGAAGTTGCTTGGGACCGTGTAATCCTCTTTTTTGAAAATTGGAATCACTTTAGATAATTTAAAGGAGTCAGGAAAGGTACCACTAGTAAATATTAGATTAATGAGAATTGTAAGGGGATACAGGACAACATCAGATACAGCTTTGAGTAAACCGCTGATGATGCCATCGGTGTCTTGGCATTTTGAGTCTTTCAATGACCTAATTGCATCGGCAACTTCGAATTCAGAAACTAGAGCAAGAAAAAATAAGGCCCTTGGGGCAGGAAAACGTCTGAAGTTGAGTAGTTCCTGTTCATGTAAAGAAGGTAGTGATTTAAGTAGATTAACAGCAACGTTTACAAAATAATCATTGAATTGGTCAGGTGTAATATTATGTGGGGGGTTTCTTTTTTGTTTTCTGTTTCCTTCATAATTTATAAGCTCCCAGCTGGCTTTCGATATGTTACTGGATGATATAATATGTTCATCTTAGGCACGTTTCTTCGCGGATTTGAGGTTTTGGTTGTAGATCTTTTTAAGTTTTTTGTATGTGTTGATGTCTGTTGGGTTCTTTGTGGGGTCACAAATAATTTTGACGGATGATAGTTTTTCTCTCATTTTCATTAGCTCCTGATTAAACCATTTTACAGGTTATCTCTGTCGATTATAAGAACACTTTTTCCGCGGAAAAGTGTGTTCTATTAAATTTGAAAAAGTGTTTGTTAAGAATTTTGCCAAAACGTTTGGATCCTGTATTTTTTCAAAAATGCTCCGATCGATATCAGATATAATCCTTTTTAGCACTGATGTTTCACTTGAAAGTTGATTTTCATTTAGGATCTTTTTATACTGTCCTGAATAAGAGGCCAAACCCCGAAACTGTAGTCTGCAGGTGGTTCCCCTGTCTCAATTAAAACAAAATTGTGCTAGTTGATTACAGCGAGCACTTGCAATCGTGCCATCTGCAATGAAGAAAAACGATCTCTCAAAAGAATGCCTAACTGAATGTTTTATATACTATTTAAATCACTGGTTGATGGATCGAAGATCTTGGAGTTTGGTTGTTCTACTAGAACAACCATCGTGATCTTGGTCACAATTTCAACCATTTATTTTATTTATTGACGGATTTGCCATTAGGAAAAATTATTATAATTACAGAACAGTGAACTAATTACTCTTATACTCCAAGAAGTAACATAATTAAAACAAAATTGTGCTAGTTGATTACAGCGAGCACTTGCAATCGTGCCATCTGCAATGAAGAAAAACGATCTCTCAAAAGAATGCCTAACTGAATGTTTTATATACTATTTAAATCACTGGTTGATGGATCGAAGATCTTGGAGTTTGGTTGTTCTACTAGAACAACCATCGTAATCTTGGTCACAATTTCAACCATTTATTTTATTTATTGACGGATTTGCCATTAGGAAAAATTATTATAATTACAGAACAGTGAACTAATTACTCTTATACTCCAAGAAGTAACATAATTAGTCAAAGTCAAAATATACTTTATTGTCGGAAGTTATGAAAACTCATATACAAAGCTTCATTTAATTAATGCTAATGTTTAAATTAATTGACTCAATTATGGAATTGTTTTACAGATGTCAGGACGGCTGGTATAAAGGCACCTCGAACCGTACCCAGAAATGCGGCGTCTTCCCCGGCAATTACGTCACCTTGGTCCGTGGCGCTCCCGACTCTGGTCACGCTCCCGTCAAAGATCCTGGCGCCGCCACCGAATCCAAACTGCCCGTAAGTTTTACGAGGAATGGCAAAAGCGCCTCGTCGTCTCCCCGTTCCGCTTGTACTAACCCCCCTGAGCTGCCCCCTCGGGCTACAAGTCCTAACGCTATCTCCTCCAGCTGGCACGGTCAACAGGACATATCCGCTACCCCGCTGGGTAGGAGTAGCAGCGCTATCATGCCCGGTCAGGCTGCGGTCTCCAAGACTGCCGATAAGGTTGGTGTGTTTTTTGTGGTTGTTTGTTGTCCTCGAAATGATTTTTTTCTGGTGGCTGGTTTATACTGTAGTTTGAGTAATGTTCGTACACCTGACACACTGGACTGTGGAGCATCTATATCCTTCCTGAATCATTGTATCTTTTTTTCAAAACGTTATACCCATCTAAAAAGATTTAGAATGAACTCTCAAAAACTTAAAACCCGTTTCTCATGTTTGTAAAATTCATTTAAAAACTAGTTGAAAACAAAATTATTTTCTTTTTATCATATGGCCAAATATTGTGGACAGAACAGTTGGGATTTCAAAGCATCGATATAATCTAATTTATTTAACACATAAAATATAACTACTAATTCATATCACCATATATCATAATTTATATTGCACTATTTTACTTCATATCAGACTGTCTTGATTGAACTCTAACTGTAATATGACTATAGCTGTCATGGCAGCCGTGCCAGGTGACATGAAAGATGCTCTTACAGTAACTGAAGAAACTTTCAGAGATAAAGGACCCCGCACCATTCTTATGGGTTTCTGGGAAACTGTAGTATGTTATTCTCTTCATCATCTTGATCTAAAGTTCCCATAGGCTAAACTCGATCCTATGACTAGTTTTCGGGATACAGCCCCTCAAAGATATGATTTTGTACCTATGAGTGTAAGTACGACAAAACTTACTTTTGTGTATCTGTGCCTCGTAATGAGTTTTCAGTATGAATTGTACTTTCAGAATCATTTCGTTTGATGCATGCTCAAATTACTTGAACACGAACATCTGACTGAATTCATGACTAGTATTGCCCAGAATTAAGTCAACACCCTGTGGTCCGTATACAAGTAATTCAAGTTTTCATCAAAAGAAATGATCGTGAAGGTACAATTTATACTGGAAAATTCATTCCGAGGCACAGATACACAAAGAAATGTTTTGTCGTAGGTACTTACACTCATATGGTACAAAATCATATATTTGAGGGGATGTATCCCGAAAACTAGTCATTGGATCGAGTTGGGCCCATAAGAACTTTTGATCAGGATACATAAGAGAGAACATACTATAGTTTCAGCCAATTTCACCGGGACCCAGAAACCCATAAGATTGGTGCGGGGTCCTTTTTTAAATGTTTTCAAACTACCTAATCTGTGTAGTATGTGGAAATAGTTACCATATATCTTGTGCAGCAAAGAATAAGCTAAAATGTAAAAAAAATATGTGGCTGCAGAATAAACTGTTGTGATTCAAAGCATAGTGCACTCAACAATCCCAGTGAAATAGAAACACTAAGGATAGAAAATAATATGTTAGAACAAATTCTAAAAGAAAAAGAAGGTAAGTATGATTTGCTACTGGATACTAACAAATTGTTACAAATTAATTCCAATCTACTACAAGATAAAGTCAATTCATTAAAATGTGAACTTGACAAAAAACATACTCGGAACGAAAAACCCCAACATGCTGATGAAGTGAAAATACAAAAACAAGCAAACACTATAAGAAAGAAAACAACTTTTTGCAACGGGACCCGAATACCAAGATGATGATAAGCGGTTCAGTGAATATCCCAAAGGAAAATTAATCATCAGAAAAGACTCTGAAAATTCTTGAAGACTGTCTTAGAAAACGATATTGAAAACGAAGAAATAGGCACGAAAACTGTAACCTACCAAAGGAGAAATAATAAAAAAAGGAGACCAGCTAATAATTTCGGATAAAATGAATGTGATAGTGATTTTGGAGTAGAAAGAAAAATTTGGTTAAATTGTTTAAAAATTGTTTAAAATAGAATCTCTATAGAATTAAAAGGAGTGTTACCACAGAAAAAATAAGAGAATACATAAAAAAATTAGACAGTTTCAAAAAAGCAGAAATAATAGTGAAAGAATTACCAACCAATGGGTATCAGAATAAATAATAGTAATAAACTTCATTAGGATAGGAATTCCTAATTTACAAAATATAATGATCATCAATAAAAATTGATACATATAGATAAATAAATAAAATAAACAATATTAATATATACATGGTACTCAACACAACATATAAGAACTACAATGAATAAAATTGAAGTGCTGCTATAGATAATTAATCAGAAATTATTTGTTTTAATTTAGATTTGAAAATTTGCATAGATGCACTCATCTTGATTTCCATGGGAAGTTTATTGTACTCTACTAAGCCTTGGTGAGATAATAAATTCATAGTTCTTTTCAGTTTAGTGCAATTAACATGAAAATCAAACCTATCCTTAGTCTCATAATTATGAATTTGATTGTTGAATATGATGAATTCGTTGAAATATGTTGGAAATTCACAATATACTACTTTGAAAATGAATATCATAGAAAAGTATAATATCCTCTGTTTTACTGACATCCAATGAAGAACAGATAACATAGTGTTGATAGGGGTATATCTGTTGCACTGAAGTAAGACCCTCATTCCCCGGTTGCGACTTTACTAAATATACTGTACGCTAGCACAAACTCCGCCCACCATAATACGTCACCTTTAAACATCTCCGATATACTCGGCGTCAGCACATCGCACTAAATATACTTCCAGCACAATAGACGAATCAGAACAGTTATAGGGTGGGTGTGGCCGGTTTGAAAGATTGGCGAAAGAAGGGCAAATTCACCTAGAAAACTTCTACGGGCTGAAAAGTTACCAATATGTTAGTTGAAAATTCATGAATACACAAGAATAACTTTAATATCAAAAAAATGCATAGATAATATTTTGACAAATTATCACGGAGACTATAGCACTAAGATTATACATTCTACCATTTCTGATCATACTACGCAAAAATAAGCTTTTTAATAAATAAAATAACATTGCCAACTCACAAATACGTAAGAATGTTCTCAAATGAAAATAAGAACATCATTCATTGAAAAATTGAAGGTCCAAGTTTGGAAACTTGTAAATAGTATCAGAGAGAAGAACGTAGATAAACAATAGAATGTTTTTATTGACACGTTTTTGAGAATAGTTTACGAGTGTTTTCCGTTACGTACAAGTGAAACATACAAAAACTTTTCATAATGATATAGAATTAGAAGAATATAAGAAAAAACTAAAAATGATGTTACTCATATCAAAATCCCATCCAAATTTTAAAACCATCTATAATGAAATGAAAAAAGAATACCAGAATTATTAGCAAAGAAAAGAAGTGCATTTGGATTATACATAATAAAATAACAAGTTAAATTAAACAGAAAGATTCACTATTCGAAGGAAACCCGACAATAAATGCATATCAATACATTGAATTTCTACTGAACGTCATTCCTGAACTAAATGAAAAATTGGGGAAGACTGTGTTTACAAGTAGTATCTCAAATAATTCACAATCGATGTTTCTCCAACCAATAACTGAAGACGGAGCTGAGTAGATTAGGGCGAAAAATAAAAAAACAAGCAGACATGTGGTGATGATGAAATACCTGTAAGTCTTATGAAACTATGCATTGACTCAATTGCTAGCATTGTGTGCTACATTATAAACAACTCATTTAAATATGGCGTTTTTCCCCAACAACTAAAAATATCCTTAGTGACACCCATTCATGAAAAATGCGATAGTGAATTATTTGAAAACTACCGACCCATAAGTGTTTTACCTTCTTTTTCAAAACTTTTTGAGATGGCTATGTGTGATAGACTCATGAATTTCATAAAACACTGCAATTTCTTGAAATCTGTCCAGCATGGCTATATCAAAGGGAGGTCAGTGGAAACAGCAACTTTGCAGTTCACAGAAATGATTATAGATTCATTTGAAAATAACGAAATTCTCCTAGGAATATTTTTGGATTTATCCAAAGCTTATGACTGTCTGAATCATAAATACTTATTGACCAAACTCGAAAGATGTGGAATCCGAGGAAATGTATTAGATTGATTCAAATCATACTTATCCGAACGCCAATAAAGAACGAAAAATTTTAAGAACAAACAAACATTCAAGTCTGATATTACAATAAATAACAAAGGTATCCCACAAGGAAGTATAACCGGTCCTATTTTATTCATAATCTTCATGAAAGATATTCTGGATATTTTGAATACTGAAAATAATGCATGTCATATCACTAATTATGCTGATGACACCAATCTGTTGGTTTCAAGCATGAACTACCCAAATTTATTGAATAAAGCAAACACTTCGATGAGTAAAACTGAACATTGGTCCACAAAAAAACAATTTAATCTTGAATGTAGACAAAACTAACATCATTTTATTCAGAACATCACAAAGTATTGAAACTCCAAAAACAATTGAAGTACAAAACTCAACCAAATTTTTGGGTATTTATATAAATGAACATCTACGTTGGCAAATACATATTATAAAT
Source organism: Chrysolina oricalcia (assembly GCA_944452925.2). Classification (NCBI taxonomy): domain Eukaryota; kingdom Metazoa; phylum Arthropoda; class Insecta; order Coleoptera; family Chrysomelidae; genus Chrysolina; species Chrysolina oricalcia. The sequence continues at coordinate 30,839,253 of OX101819.2, forward strand.
ATAGGGAAGAAATTAAACCAAATGTGATACTCCATTAGGATTATCAATAACTATTTCAACGACGTTTCAATGAGAATCATGTATTATTCAAATTTTGAAGTCATAGTAATACATCAGACATTTTTTGCATCCAAGAACGAGTAATGAGAATAATTTTCAAACTTATAAGTATGGTCAATCCTGTTGAGGTTTGTTCAAATCAAAAAGCATCATGACAGTATATGCACTCTATATTTATGAATGTGTGGTCTATTTTTTCAAGAATAAAAACAAATTTTTAGTATCTACTGTAAATCACCCATGTCCTACTCGTAGCACAAATGTGAACTACCCAATACATAGACTGACAGTTACTGAGAAACACCCATTATATTCTTCATTAAAGTATTTTAATAAATTACCTGATAGTATTAAAACCTGTGAAAGTCTCAATAAATTTAAAAAACTTGTTAGAGGCTCCCTAATTAGTTTAGAACCCTATTCTATTCATGAATATTTGGATCTCTAAATTAGCTATCTTTATAAATTATGTTGACGTTGTTTCGTTTTATGTTTTTGTCGCTTATTTTTATGTAAATGAGGTAAACCATTCTCTGAAATATACATTATTATTATCTGCCCTCTCTGATATCGGCTGTCTATTTATATCCAATTAGATTGCTTTCGACATTGTTCTCGAGGTCTGAAGTTTTTTGCTAGCTGTTCGCCTGCTCGGTTCTAGATGACTCGGCCTGTTCTAAAAATGACAACTGGCATACCAAAGCGATGACACTTTGCTAACGTGTTGTCGCAACGGACGCTCGGAGACGAATCTTTTGCAAGCAGTCAGGTCCGGCTGCAGTTCGTTACATTGCCCCCTTCTCAGAGATATTTCGTCCCGAAATATCATCCTAGGAGTTTGTCGATACCTGCCTGATTCCCCATATCTGTACCGTGGAGTTCGATAGAAGGAACACTCTACAATCTTTAGGTTAGGTCGTGGAAGATGGTTACAGCACACCAAAATCTTGACGCCGCTGGATCTGAATATCATCTTCAACATGCTTCTTATAACTCTTCAATCCTTGTACAATAGCGCCGTATGGAAGCTAGGTGTTAGAAGCCATAGAGAACTCTCCAATCCAGGACATCAATCACACAGGACAATTTTGGGATTGCCAGATCCTCAAGATTCTGGTCCATAATCGTATCTCTCAGTTTGGTGAGGCCTTTCCAGACATCTTCATAGGATGGTTTATCTCGTGAATGCTTCTTGGTAACCAGGTATTAGATGTTTGTCTGGTTCTTCTTCAACTGTAGTACGCCTCCGACTTCTGGATTCTGTTCCCGCAGTGTTTGGAGTTGGCCAAATTTCTTGGATAATTTCACTCGCCGTATGAAACCCTCCTTTCCTGCAATATAAGGACCAATAAGGGACGTATGCCTCGATATTATATTCCTTTATATTTGTTTTCTAAGATGGTTAAAGGTTCGGACATACATGTTGTGCCGACGCCCGCCCCTAATGAGTATTCTGTCCCCAAACACAGAACCGCACTATGTTGAATACCGCCCCCACGATATAAAATGTATTTTATTGTATTTTTCATGAAAATAAAGTCACATATTATTATTATTATAATACGTAGTTCCTAGCTTTTGTGCCGGTAATACCACTTTGGCATGGAAACCTCTTATCCAAACAACAACGGAGAAAATGATATCATCTTGCTACTAATATGAATGTCAGTTTGGCAGACTTCATCATGTCATCAGGCTTTATCTATAACTATTGAAGAATTCACGACAATGGAACTTTTTTTACTTTGTTGGTTCGTGAAATTATCTCAATAAATACTACTCGTGCTCACAATACTATCGATAATTCTGCCAGAAATGTTAAACTCGATCAAATTGCTTTGAGGTAACACCACGAGTCCTAACACCACTCGTCCTAAAGGACTCGTGGTGTTACCAAGCAATTTGATCTCGTTGATTTCGGACAGAATTACTGTCGATAGTATTGCGGGCACTCGTGGTATTATCCCCGAGAAAACCACAGCGATGCCCTGGACATTCGAAGATCCTTCGCCACATAATGAGCTAATGCGTAATCAGCCGGCACCTTGAAAAGGTCTCGTGGCTCTTCCCGACTTACCCCGTGTAGCATTTTCTGTCCGTTTGAGTACAAGGACATGAACTTCTGGAAAGTCATTTTATTCTCAGGTGGTTGATGGTGCGGCTTTGGTCATGATTTCGAGCGTGAGGAACCTATTGAAAGACCCTTAGTTTCCCTCGGGATGGCTTGTGGATTCGGTAGACCAGGTCGTTTATCCTCTTGATGATCTTGTACGTACCTTCCCACGAATTCTGCAACTTCGGTGACAGGCCACGGCGACGCTTCGGGTTGTATAACTAAACTAGGTCTCGAGGTTGAAATCCTCCAACATCGGCCTTGATGTAAAAGGTATCTTTCATTCAATCGCTAGCACTATGGATGTTCAAACGGACTCTTCAGTGTATGTCGTCCCGGAGTTTGATGACGTAGTCATCTCCCGCATTGTCCTGTCTTGGTGGTGTTCCAAAGTTTAGGTCACAGGGAAGTCGCAACTCTCGGACCATTATGATACTAGCAGAGGTTTGGCTTTACCAAGACGTCGGAGACGGTGATGTCTTCCTGGTTGAGCAGAGCATAGGCTTCTTTCTGCCCACTTACTGAAGTAGTCCATTGCGACAAGGATGTATTTATTCCCTAGGTCGGATGCGGGAAACCGGCAAGCGATATCAAAAGCAATTCTCTCAAATGGGCTGTCTACGTTGTACTGCGAATCGGTGCCTTCGGTCGTGTTCGTGGTCCATTGCTGGCAGCGCATACCGCACACTTTCTGTACCAGTCCTTGACGTCGGCTTAACAATTGTTCAAGTAAAACCGTTCCAGGGTTTTCGTCACTCCCAGATGTTCACCAGCGACCCCATCATGAATTTCTCTTCTGTTCCTCTGGAATTCATTATGTCCATGCCAATGGACATCGTCCACGATGTCAGCCACTAATACCCGATGTTTCACTTCAGTGACACCTAAAATCAGTTCAATCGGTAGCTCACCATATATATAATGGTTGGTTCCCCTGTTGCTGTGCCTAGCTTCCAGGTTGTCGGTTCAATTATTGTTGGTATTTCAGTAAAAATAGTCGCAAGGATTGTCCTAGACGCACCTGATCTATCAGCATGGTGCGTGGCTCGTTGTTGATGATATCGTCTGCGAAGCCACCTTTGTTCTGTCCTTGAAGGATAGCGACATATGCGTTGTTAACAGGTGCTTGCTGGTTACAGGCCGACGATTGTCCCTCCTCATCGACCTTTTTTAGTTTTCCTCCGTCGGTGCCGATTCTTTGAATGTTGCACATATGCTTCGCACATGTCCAATTTTGCCACAATTGCTTCATATGTCTTCTCTAGGACAACACTTCCTTCATCGCCTTTCTTATGACAGCTTCCTTCCGGTGAGCCTTCCTTAATCAATCATTCAGACTTTACTTTGGCTTTTGCAGAATTGTTCGCTGCCTCAAATTCAAAAGCGCGTGCCAGTGCATCTACAAGCTGTGTTGTATGGGCTTGTATCGACGCTTGCCTGGTTTTTTGATCGCGGAGTCCATCCAAGAATGCCTGAACCGCTAGTCGTTTCATTACATTTTCTGGCGTGGCTGGATGTGCAAGTCGAACCAAGCGTTCAATATCAGCTTCGAATTCCAGTAACGATTCGTCCGATTTCTGGCAGCGGTTTTTCAGCTGTGAATGGTATACGTGTTCTAGATAGGCCTGGCCATACCGTAGTTCTAGATGTTTTATCAGCTGTTCATAGTCCTCCTGTTCTTGGGCCGTGAGGGTTTGTAAAATGTTCCTTGCTTCTCCGCGCAAGGCCAGTCTTAATGCTGCAGCTCTTTCCCCTGCATTCCATCCTTTTGCTTTGGCCGCAGCTTTTAATTGTCGGAGTTTTTCCATCGAACTAAGGCTGCTTCATAGAAAGCTCCCCTGTTTCAGAACTAACTCTGACATCTTTGTATACCCTTTTGAACTTCGTCCAGGTTCAAACTCATGTCCATCATTGAATTTTTGTTCGCAGTTTCTATGGCATGAGCACTATCAATTCGATTTTCTTACTTATTGATTGTTTCCTTCATTTTGTCGATTTCAGCCTCGATTCCTCCTTTGATTTCATCACTAATTGTTTTCTTCATTATGTCCATTTCTGCCTAGATTTTATCTCTTATTTTTTCTATCTGTTTCGTCGGTTTCCATTCTTTCTTCTTATCGATTTGCTACACCATAAAGTTATTCTTTTAAGCTTCTTGTGTTTTCTAGAAGTTCTTTGAAACTATTCGAATTTTTTAGAAGTTTTTCTAGAAGCAGGGCTCCCAGCTCGGTCCTTTTTATTCCGTTTTTTTGTAAAATGTTCCTTTTATTCCCTTTTTTCGTCACAGTTGATGAGGTTTAGTTCTACGCTGAAAAAGATGTGCTACTTCATGATCCGCACAACCATATTATTAACGTTACAAGGAAAAGGTTTACAAACTACTCGCTTCACAAGCTCTAAAGGTGTGAATGTAAGCAAGTACTGGGTGCAAGTTTTTTGAAGAAAATGAATGCCCTAATGTGGCCATCCTGGGGAAGACAGCTCTCGTACTTTCCCATAGAAATGCATGTAGATCGGGAATTCTCTCAGTCCACTTCTAGGAAAATTACCTCCTTGACAAAAGCCCCTGGGAAAAAAAACCTGCAATAACCCCCTGGAAATTAACCCCCTAGTAAAAAATACTCCTGATACAAAAAAACTTGAACAAAAAACCCCTTGAACAAAAAATCCCTGGTACAAGATAAACTAAAACACAATTCCACAATATAATTTGATTCCAAAAAATGTTATTGTTAATTCGGGGGGTTTTCGTCCAGGGGGAATTGTTTTGATACCCTCAGACCTCCGGCTCTACTCTACAAAAACCGTTGAACGCCGTGCATACAGTGTGTATCTAGATGATCATCTGTATGGATGGTCATCTGGAAAACAGAAAAAGAAGGAAGAGGCCAGGAGAAGAGAACAAGAAAATTCCCGGAAATTGGAAGAGGTAAAAGAAACTTCGGCAAATGGGGGTCAAGAAGTGGATAATATAAAAAGGCGAGGCGAAGCTTAAGAAAAAAAAGAAAGAAAAGCGGGATATCTATAACAATATGTATTAAGAGGTAACTAGAAGGCTCAGAAATTTCTCAAAAATATGATCGATGGCCGAGTTAATGTTTGAGGGGATAAATGCCAATCGTAACAGAAGCCAATGACAAAAAGAGCACTAGCTCTTAGAGCATCTTAGCAAGGCTGCAGAGAAGAGAGAGAATGAGATAATAGCTGACTTTTCAAACAAATATCCAAAGAAAAACTAAACAGCAAAAGTCTGACAAGATTTATTTATAATTTTATGTATGGGATTTCACTTAAGTCATATCATAGGGTCGTGGGTTCGATTCCCAGCATGGTCACCGATCTCGTGCATTGCATCACACGTTGAAAGGTGAAGGCAACGTCTTCCCTAGCGCGCACAAGTCTTTCAAAGACTTCTGAGGGTTGCGCGTAAGAGTGCAGCCGGTTGACGGAAATAACAATTCATAAGTGTCATGCGGTGTTTCAAGATTTTTTTTAAATGTTTGAATGATCTCAGGTGGTTCTGTTGTTTTTTTTTAGAGATTTATTTTTAATTATGCCTTTCGAGTTTACATTTTCATTTTATTTATTTTGTCTGTATTGCTGGAATAATAGATATAGTGATTCTTGTTTTTTTTGGTCAAATCTACAACGTTATCCTGAAAATACGTGTATAGGTGGACCATTCCTGTCGTTAGTTTGTTCCCTTTTTGGTCCCTTTTTTCGGAGTCACAAGTCCCTTTTTTGAGGAAGTAAGTCGCTGGGAGCCCTGTAGAAGTTTTATTCTAGATTATTCGAATTTTCTTGAAGTTCTTCTTTAAAACTATTAGCATTTTCTAGACGTTTTCCTCCAGGCTCCTTGAATTTTTTGAAGCTTTCCTCCAGGCTCCTTTAATTTTCTTGAAGTTCTTCTTCCAAGCTATTCGAATTTTCCAGGAATTTTTCTTAATGTTCTTCTTTAAAATTTTTCAAATTCAAGTTTATCATTCCAGATTCTTCGAATTTTGTTCTTTTTCCCAGGATTAGGTATTTTCAGCGAGTTTATTCATTATCGTACTCAAGTCAATTCCAGAAACTTCGAATAAATAGGTTTCGTGGTCTTCCCCCCTTCTTACCTGTGTTTCGAGTTTCCGTTCCTCCAATTCCTGTTTCGATTCCACGACTTTCAATTCCACAAGGCGCACTTTCCTCGAAAACCATGTTGTTTATTTAGTTAAGTTTATTTTGAAGCCCAGAAAACTATTCACTTCGCAAACACTTTGTTTGAAACAAAGGCACCATCTAACTTAATGTCGATACAAGGTCAAATTTTGTTTTTACTCTGTGAATGATCTGACAAATATCAAAGTCTCGGGAAATTTACTTTTTTGCCGACAATATACCCCCCCACAATGAGAATGAAGCTGGACTATATCAAAGCATCAGCGCAGATATAAAGAAAGTTAGAGACTGATGTGATGCCAGCGTTTTGTCATTTAATATCTTGAAAAATCAATGTAGTCACTTCTAAATGAGTATTGAGGAAATTATATGTACTTGAAGAAGTTATTGAAAATAACATTGATTCTAAGTGAACGTGAATTTCCACAAAATCAATCACATTAGCATTAATGTATTAACAGTTTCTTTGGCTCTACATAGGCTCTACAATACTGCTGCGTAAGCTTCATCTCTATGGCTTCAGAGGACGAAGCTTAACTTGGTTTGAGTCATATCTGAGTGAAAGGGCCCAAATTGTAAAAATCAATAATCTCTCAGATATTGGGGCAATTAAGCATGGTGTACCGCAGGGTTCTGTTCTTGGCCATTTCTTATTCCTATTGTATTTTAATGACATTCTGAATTCAAAAATAGACGGTGTGTTCACTGTTTTTGCAAATGACACAACAACCTTGTGGAATGACGAATTCAAGTGACCTCTATGGCAAAATGACTCGTGATATCTTGACAGTAAGAGAATGGTGTAACTCAAATATGCTTTCCTTTAATGTTTCCAAACAAACCAATTGTCATTCCATTGCAACATACCATACATTCCATTAGGGAATAAAATAATCTCATCTACCTCCTCTAATATATATTTAGGTATGTATATAGACAGGGACCTCAATTTCCAAAACCATGTTGTCATTCAAAGTAAAAGGCTATCCTCGGGATTCTATACGTTACGTGTAGTGTCGAATGAACTGGGTGTGCCAACTGCAAAAATAGTTTTCCATGCGCTATTTGAATCACATGGCATAGCGTTTTGGGGAACTTGTAGTATCCAACTTTTTATAATGATTTTTATTTTCCAAAAGCCTGCTATTCGATATCTTGTAACGGTTATTTGGACTTATGAAATAAGTATATTGATTCTCAATTACTAGGATCCTTCAACATCATAAATGTTTGCTTATTATCTAGCCACCCTGTATAGAGGTGAAGTTTCTCGTTACTTTGAACAAGACAAAAAATGTCGTGTGAAAGCAAAACGAATTTTGGCACATGGTTTTTCGATAGCTTCGAGACCGATCACGAGAGAGGAGAAAAAAGAGACTTCTAGGTAGAATGTCGAGATATTCAGATGAAAGTAGATGTAAATCCTTTTAATGTTAAATGTGTGAAAAGGTATTTCTACTAACGAAGGTGGGATGCGTTTAGTGGTAAATATATCGTTATAAAAATCTGAGATTTCAGTGTTTATAAGTCAAGTAAAAATTTAAATTTTAGATCTGACGGTCTTTCTACGCTTCCCGTGGTTATCAACAATATCTGTATCTAATACCCACGTCTCTATGCCAATCATGAACCTGAATATCGAGGGTTTTAATATTGATTGATCATCTCAAAATCTTCAGAAATTATCATATTGGAAATCGCCCTGAGGAGAATAAAAATATTAAACAAGGTCAGATCTTTCCAAATTACATTACCACATTATTTTCTGTATTGGCACACCGAGGGGTCTAACAACAGTCTATCCTAGCTGATAAAAACGAGTTTTGTTTCTTGATGGCTCTCTCTGTTTGAAATATGACTTTTTAAAATTTTGGATTATACCCCCATACTGAAACAATAGATATCTCTTTCTAAGTTATGAAACTTGTATACCGTATCCTCATTCAGTCGACGTTTTTCTATGGTATTATACAATGGGATGCGATAACAAAGGCACACAAGATTTTGTCTTACAGACATTGACAATTTAAAAAAAATTGTTACAATTGTTATTTCCGTCAACCGATTGCACCCCTACGCGCAACCCTCGGAAGTCTTCGAGAGACTTGTGTGAGCTAGGGAAGACGCAGCCCTTACCTTTTAACGTGTGATGTCATGCACGAGACCGGTGGATCGAACCCATGACCCCACGCTTAGGCGAACGCTTTACCAGCCGACCACCACGGCCCACAGCCGACCACCACGGCCCCTCTTCTATCTTTTTTCACTGATTGCACTAAATTGAAAAAAAAGGTTTTTTCCAGAACCCTCAACCAAAAACATCGCGATTTCATGATTATAATCAAAGCACACAGCACGAAAACAATGGGGAAATTGGCTCTCGGTCAAATTGTCTGGAATTATTATGTTATAGTGGGATGGGTCGTTAGAAAAATGAGTGGGATGGGTCGTTAGAAAAATGAGTGAGTTGAAATCATTTTGTATGTGTCGATTCTGAGATATAAGCGGTCAAAGTTCATAAAAACGTCATAATTGGGTAGGATTGACATTAAAACTGCTTTGTTAGTCGAAATAAGACAAATTCAGGATGAAAATATATTCATCGGAACTCGTTAACATGTCCATTTATAATCTCATTGATGGTAGCACATTAGGGTACGGGGAATAGTAAAAAAAGTTGATTTTCAGGATTTTTATTCCTGCACTATTCCAGTACCAATTAGTTATATTTTGGCAAGACATTGTAGTTTTGGTCTATCCTAGCCAATAAAAACGTTTTTTGTTTCTTGATGACTCTGAAATATGAATTTTTCAAAATTTGGAATACCCCCATACTGAAAACAATTGACAGGTCGTATTTTACTATAAAAAAATAATTTATTACTGCTGTTGATTTAACAAAAGATGAGTCAGCTTTCTGATGAATTCAGTTGTTCAATATTCCTTTTCATTTAGATACAGGTTGCGTTGTATTTTTTTGTTAGGTCATTTACAAAACTCTTATTGAATATCTCAAAAACTGTTCCGTTAATTTGGACATAATTTTACACACTATTTTGAAAATTTTGACTATTACACAGGGTGTATCTAAATAACACCGAAAAAATTAAAGGGGTGATTCTGTGATGAAAATTAATGTGAGTGTTTGGTATAAAATTTTTTGAAAAAACCCTCCCCGGAAAAGTTACACCCCTTCGAAAATTAAAAAAAAATGTTCTCTTTTTTTATTTTCCCTGTATATCAAGCTAAAGACACGAAACTTGGTAAACATTATCTGTCAATAACAGTACACTTTTTGAAATTTTTTCAACCCTAGAGTATGCTTAGAAGGGGTTGATTATTTCAACCTCTAAGATATTTTTTCTTACAACTTTTTTTTAGATGAAAATTTTTTCTTTAAATTCATTGACTAACTTTTTTAACTCTACAAGTTTTTTTCGAAAACTTAAGCATTTATGAGAAAAAAATAAATAAGCTCATGTAAAATAGCATTTTATTAAACAACAGCCAACCAAATTATGATTATGATTATGAGACTTCTACAACTAAAAACAAAAGTGAACAAACAATGAACAAGAACCTGTCGAATATCGACAATACAATTATAATAAATGTTGAAAATGACCGCCTTCAGCTTCAAAACAAGCATCTACCCTTTTCCTCATAGAATTACGTATACGATGAAATATTCCTGGAGAATTTCTTATAGTTTCACACCCTGCTACAATGCGGTTTCGCAGATCATCGATATTTTCAACTGGGTTTGCGTATATCAAAGATTTCAGATATCCCTATATGCAAAAATCCAAAGGATTAAGGTCAGGGGAGCGGGCTGGCCAGTATACAGGTCCTCCTCGACCTATCCATTGATTGGCATACACCTCATCCAGGTGAGTTCTTGCACGTATACTAAAATGAGCTGGTGCACCATCGTGCATAAACCATGAATGTTGCCTAATTTGAATGGGAACCTCTTCAAGAAGAACAGGTAATTCTTCAAGGAGATGACAATATGCTTCACCATTTAATCGTAGCGGAAGAAAATGGGGACCAATTAAATGATTATCAATAATTCCGAGCCACACGTTTAATGAAAATTGATACTGATGATTTCCTTCAAAAAAGCCATGAGGATTTTCGTCAGCCCAAAGGTGATTGTTGTGAAAATGTCTAATACAGTCTCTTGAGAAACTCGCCTCGTCAGTAAATAAAATATTACCTAAGAACTGTGGTGCTTGGCAAATCATATTAATAAGCCACTGACAAAAAATCACACGGGGTAAAAAATCTCGAATCATTTACGCCTGCACCCGTTGAAGATGATAGGGATACAACATTTGTTCTTTTACAATTCTAAAAACAACGGAATGGCTTACATGTAGGACACGAGTTATTCTCCTGGTACTAGTTTCTGGGAATTCTTCAATTGAATTAAGTACGGCTTCTACAGCTGCAGTTCTAACTTCTCTAGTACGACCAGAATCATAACTTCTTTTTTCAAAATTACCACGTTCCCGCAAGCGTCGGTGAATAGTTGTGAACGTAGTATGATGGGGTAGTCTACGCTGTGGGTACTGTTCAGCATAAAGTCTTTGCGCTTCCAATGAATTACCGTTAGCACGACCGTATGTAAAATGCATATCTGCCATTTCCAAATTCGAATATGCATTCATATTTTCAATCAACTAATATTTCCTACAATACACAATCATAAAACTTGTGAAACAATAAGATGGGTGACAGAAAATGACACTACACAATCCTAGTGTCTGTATTAATGTTTTTATGCAAAGCACAGGCCACTAGACTTGACGCAAAATACACTCGCGTTAGCTCATCTTTTTGAAAATGCATTGCATTAGATTTTTTTGCTCGTAAATGCTCAAGTTTTAGAAAAAACTTGTAGAGTTAAAAAAGTTAGTCAATGAATTGGGCTTTTCAGTCATACTTTTTTAAAGAAAAAATTTTCATCTAAAAAAAAGTTGTAAGAAAAAATATCTTAGGGATTGAAATAATCAACCCCTTCTAAGCATACTTCAGGGTTGAAAAAATTTCAAAAAGTGTACTGTTATTGACAGATAATGTTTACCAAGTTTCGTGTCTTTAGCTTGATATACAGGGAAAATAAAAGAGAAAAACCATTTTTTTTTAATTTTCGAAGAGGTGTAACTTTTCCGGGGAGGGTTTTTTCAAAAAAAATTATATCAAACACTCACATTAATTTTCATCACAGAATCACCCCTTTAATTTTTTCGGTGTTATTTAGATACACCCTGTATATGAAAGTTTTGTCAACGTTTTACGTTGCGTTTCTAAACAATGCATTTTTAAGGTTTACGGTATGACGATAAATTACTATCGATTAAAGAAAACTTTAGGAAACCTTTTAATAAATTAAATTCTATTACATAACTTTTCGAAATCAATTGTTTGATTCTATAAATAACACAAACTACACTCGACAACAAAATTGAGCTATTGACGCAAACTCAGAACATCTTATAAGTAATTAACAATTTCAACGACCCTAAATATCGTAATACCGTAAACTTTAAAAATGAATACCTTAGAGACGCAACATACAAAGTTGACAAAACTTTCACATATGATAGTCCACATTTTCAAAACAGTGTAAGTAAAATTATGTCCAAATTAACGTAACAGTTTTCGAGATATTCAATAAGAGCTTTGTAAATGACCTAACAAAAAAATGTAACGCACCCTGTATCTGAATGAAGGGTAATATTGAACAACGGAATTCACCAGACAGTTAACTTATCTTTTGTTCAATCAACGGCAGTAATAAATTATTTTTTAATGGTAAAATGTGACCTGTCAATTGTTTACAGTATAGGGGTATAATTCAAAATTAAAAAAAAATCATATTTCAAACAGAGAGAGTCATCAAGAAACAAAACACGAGGATAGACTAAAAGACAAGTATAATGTCTTGCCAAAATATAAATTGTTGGTTCTGAAATAGTGCTAGAATAAAAAGCCAGAAAAACGACTTATTTTACCATTCCCTGTATACATCCTAATGTACTACCATCAATGAGATTATAATAGGACAAGTTAACGAGTTCCGATGAATACATTTCCATCCTGAAATTGTCTTATTTCGACAACAATGCAGTTTTTTCTTTGTCAATCCAACCCAAGTATGACGGTTTTACGAAATTTGACCGCTTATATCTCAGAAACGACACATACAAAATCATTTCAATTTACAAATTTTTCTAACGACCCAATCCCACTTTAACATAAGAAATAAATTAATAAATAAATTAATTTCAGCCAATTTGACCAAGAGCCAATTTCCCATATGTTTTCGTGTGGGGTCCATTAAATGAAAATCATACATGACCGTTTCACTTCGCTCATACACTTGAAAATATGTAAAATTAAAGAAACTTGTTTTCAACTTTGAGAGCGAAGTGCACGATGATCATCAATTCTTGATAATAATTAGGAAAACATTATGTTTTTGTATTGGCATATCATCACAATAGAAGTGAAATTCGAATGTAAATGTTGGCAATTTTTTCAATTTCTCTGATGTAAGAAAATGAGAAAGTTCTGTCATTATCATCGAAATACAAATGTTCCACTACAGTCGAGCTATTCAGAAGAAAAAAAAAGATATTTGTAGAGACATTGAAAAATACTGGAAAAATAGCTTTAGCTTTTCTTTTTACAAATTGATGTATGTAAGTATATATATATATATATTTTTTTTTTGAAAATCACTGTTTCTCTTATTGCTTACAACTGCGTGAACTAGTATAAAAGTAATTTTTAAACAACGTTTTCAAATAAATGTTTTCGATATCTTGCCAAGATCTTTGCCTCTTCATAGTAATATTTTTTAATTTGCCTCCATACCATTGATCACATTACATGTCTCAAAATCGATTATCAGTTTGTCGGACATGCACAACCGATAATCCAATTTTTTTTCTCCTACTCCAATAAACTTTTTTTCCATATTCCATATACTTTAAGGAAGATACTGTATATTTCAATATTTATCTTGGAAATTAATTCATATCTGAAATATTTATAACATTGATCAGCAGATCATCGTGGGGGTACCTTAGTCTGATCTGTTCTAAATCACCATTAAATACAGGGTGACCCAGGGGTGTGTGCATGGTCCATAACTTTTTTCTATGCAAGCAATCGACTTGATTTTTTTTTTCAATCGATAGGTTCAACAATGAGCACATTCTGAAAATATGTTCATCGATATACAAGATGTTTCAAAATAAAATACACGACTACGTTAAAAAAATTTAAATGGCAACCCTCCTTTTTTATTCCATTTTTGGATTCGCCACTAAATTATCAACTTAACGCACCCTGGTTTCATATACCTATCTGTAATAGTTTTTGACTTATGCCAATTTATGTGCCAAAATCGCGTCGTGCATGGACCCAAAGAAAAATTCATAACTTCAGAACCTTTCAAGATAACTCAACCTATTTTTTCCCAGACCATTCCTCAAGCTTCAGAGCATCTTTTGAAATGCTGGCGAACTTGAAGTCAATGTTCCATCGCCTACTACGATTTTTTTCAAATGACGGTTTACAAATGGCAATTACTCGATTTTTTTAAATGCAACACCCTGTATTTTATTACACCATTACATGGCATTTTCTAAGAGCTTTTCGTCAATATAGCATTTGTGGGGTCTACTTTGTGTAGTTTGCGAAATATGTTGAAAATAAGAAATGTGGATGATTTTTGAGGAATCTAGTAGGCTGCTTTCGTAAAATTTGACACATTCTTCAACTTATGGAGAGAATATGTTTTTGAAATTGTAATATAAACAGGAGTACATTACAAAGAAAATAATTCTAGTAATAGTTACAATAACAGGAAAGGGTGATTAACATTAAACCATGTAAAAAATTTAGGGAAAGGCCACTTATAAATGCTCAAATAGGTCCCCATTATGTTCCACACAAGCTGCTAGTCTTCTTGTGAATGAGTCCCGAACTCTAGCAAGCATTGCTCCATTAGTTGAACGGAAGGCTTCCGTGATCCTATTTTTCATATCATCTGCAGTTGTCGGACGATCTCTGAAAACCCTTTCTTTCACGTACCCCCAAAGAAAGAAATCTAGAGGCGTAAGGTCTGGGGATCGTGCGGGCCAAGGAATAGTACCTCCTCGGCCTATCCAACGATTAGGATAGGATTGATCTAAAAATTCTCGAACTATACTATGCATGGTTATGCACCGGCGCACCATCGTGCTGCAACCACATGGTTCTTCGGGTATTCAAATCCACTTCTAACATTTTCGGAAGATGTTCGCGAAGGAAACGTAAATATCTTTCACCATTTAGCACATTGTCGAAGAAGTATGGACCAATAATGTGATTTCCAATAATTCCTCCCCAAACATTAAGCGACCATCGCTGTTGGTGGTCAAGAGTCCTCAACCAGTGAGGATTTTCGACTGCATAATAATGTATGTTGTGTTTGTTGACCGAACCGTTGTTCTTGAATGTTGCTTCATCAGAAAACAGAATTTTGTTTAAAGTATTATAATCCTCATCAATCATGCCATTAATTTGAATACAGAACGTAACTCTATTGGCAAAATCATCACCATACAATTCTTGATGTAGGTTCAGATGAAAAGAGTGGAACTTATATTTCAATATTATTCTGTTCACACTTCTTTGTGAAATATCCGTTTCCGCTGCTTTTTCCCTAGTGCTTACGTGAGGATTTTCCTGTAGCATCAATAAAACTTGCAACTCATTTTCCTCATCAATTCGACCACCAACAATTTCCTTTTGAGTATAAGACACACTACCACTGAGTTCAAACAGATCTCTTAACTTTTGGAATGAAGACACCCGTGAAGTTCTTGCTTCCGAATATTTTTCAAGGTAGATTCTGCTTGCTAATAAAGGATTTCTGTCAACTTCGCCAATACAGTAGACCATATTCACTAATTCTTCGCGAGTGAAATTCATTTTCAACAATTTTACGTGTACAATTATTGACAGTACAAGGATGTCAAATTTTACGACAGCAGCCTACTAGATTCCTCAAAAATCATCCACATTTCTTATTTTCAACATATTTCGCAAACTACACAAAGTAGACCCCACAAATGCTATATTGACGAAAAGCTCTTAGAAGATGCCATGTAATGGTGTAATAAAATACAGAGTGTTGCATTTGAAAAAATCGAGTTATTGCCATTTGTAAACCGTCATTTGAAAAAAATCGTAGTAGGCGATGGAACATTGACTTCAAGTTCGCCAGCATTTCAAAAGATGCTCTGAAACTTGAGGAATAGTCTGGGAAAAAGTAGGTTGAGTTATCTTGAAAGGTTCTGAAGTTATGAATTTTTCTGCGGGTCCATGCACGACGCGATTTTGACACATAAATTGGCATAAGTCAAAAACTATTGCAGATAGGTATATGAAACCAGGGTGCGTTGTTGACAATTTAGTGGCGAATTCAAAAATGGAATAAAAAGGGGGGGTTGCCATTTGAAAAAATTTAACGTAGTCGTGTATTTTATTTTGAAACATCGTGTATATCGATGAACATATTTTCAGAATGTGCTCATTGTTGAACCTATCGATTGAAAAAAAAAATCAAGTCGATTGCTTGCATAGAAAAAAAGTTATGGACCATGCACACACCCCTGGGCCACCCTGTATATTGTATCTGAAGTTATTTTAATTTTATTGTTGATATTTGCTATTGAAATATGATTAATATTTAAGTATTACAAAGGATATGAAACCAGCACTCCTAATGTCGTATGCGACCTTGATATCATAGTTGCCTCCCAATCAAAAGGTTTTTTGAAACCCTTCTATGATATTGAAACAAAGGAGTATATATTATTTTTGTTGCTGCATCATAGGCAACTAGCTCCTTTGGAGGATCAATCAATATTCATTACCATTTGCTGAACATATCATAATGTACTTGTCATAAGGTTTCTTCCTATTGATATTGAATGATATAGTTTCTTGACTTATACGGAAAATTAATGAAAAATGTTGTTCTCTTAGTCCAAGGAACGCAAGGAAAAGGGCACCGTCAGCCTCATGAGGCGGCTGACAAGCATGAAGAGATCAAAATCCCCGCCCCCCACTACTTACTCAATGGACAACCCTGTATTCGAAGATACCAGTGTTCAAGGTGCTAAACCTGCTCAGAATGTTCATCCAGTGCATGTCAGGTAGGCATTAAAACTGTTGAAATTTTTTTAGCATGTTTTTTAGGTCATTGCACAGGTTATTCAGTGAATGCATCCATACAAACGATTTTCGAGAGATAATATCGTTATAATTTTTTAATATTATTATAATAATAGTAATGAATATACCGATTACCAAGAGAAGGCTTATTTTTTGTGGAGTAGAGTATTCTTATTGAAACAAATAGTTCACCTATAATTTCAAATTCAAATGTAGCTCTTACCTATGGTTCAAAACTTTATTTTAATTGGCCTGTATAAACTCGTTTTACAGTTTTTATATGGTTTGAGAAAGCTGTTTTACCAATGTTTTACCAATTTTTTATAAATTAAATATATTCAAAAAGCTTGAATCCTGCATAATTTGATACATGGAAGTGTTGATGAAATAAGCTTGGTGTGGACTTCACTATTTTTTGCATTATGTACTGATTAATGTGCTTCTCAATGATTTGTTTAGTATTCTTTTCCTATGTCCATCTTTTCCTATACCCACATCTCATACATCAGAAATGTGTTATTGTTGAAACCTCGAATTATTTTAGTATATAATTAATAATAACATAGTAATTTGAAAATTATATGTATGAAACTCTGAATTAAAGACATTAATTACGATGGTATGTGGACATATTTTCATTCATATTTTCTTTGGACAAGTGAATGGACAAATGAATGTTTGACATCAATTAGGCTCATCGATACTCAACCTAAAAGTCATAACATTCCATGTGCCTAAAAGTGGAGGTTTCTGAGTTAATTGAGAAAAACTGAAGATATGTCCTGAGTTGCGAAGTAATTTCCAATGAGCAATGATCGCATAATGCAAATTTTTTACAACATATCGGGATACGTGTTAACCTCCTGAACATTTTACATGTTGGGAGAATCAAAACATAGTAAGGGTGAGTCAGAATAAGACCGATAACTCCGTTTTTTCATTCATCATATAATTTGATAGAATCGATGTCGTGGATTCACTGGTATGTTACCATACTTTCTTGCATATGATTGTTTTGACAAATCAAATGACAAACAAACGCAATCTGAAATTCATAATACTCCACTCAGATAAGAATTATGACCTGAAATAATTTTTGCGAAAAACTGAAGCTAAGTAGGTCCTCTCAATTAGTTTGTTGAATTTTATTTTGAAGTATTATTTTTAAAGCCAAATCTGATTGATTTATCTAGAAAAATATGAACCAATCAGCATTTTTTGATGAAGAACAATGAAAAATTTCGTGTATTTTTTATGCGTTGATCAATGGTGTACTGAACAGCCTACCACAAACTAATCTGAAAGGTTTGACTTTGCAATTAGTTATCACGTTATTAATTGGCCTGCACGTTCTGCAGATTCAACTTCACTAAACTTTTTTGTGGGGATACCTTGAATCCCTAGTGTATTCAACACCTGTAGAATCTGTGGAAGATTTAACGTCAAGAATTTTAGCAGCATGTACGTTAATACAGGATACACCAGGGACAGTCGATGATACGGAGATGCCATTTGTGTATTGAACAAAATGGTGGTCCATTTGAACATTTGCTTTAATGCCTTTTTTGTTTTTGAATAGTGTACCAAATAAACCGTGTCTATCATTTAAGTAGATATTAATAGACAATAATTGGTTTTCTTCACCAAAAACATGTTGATTGGATAATATTTTCCTAGACAATTCAATCAGAAATGGCGTCAATAAATTAAAAGTACTTATTTTCAGTTTTCCGCAAATATTATTTCACGCCTTATCTCTCGTCTAAGAGAATGAATTTGAGGATGGGTTCGTTTATCAAATGATCTTTCAAAACAATCATTATGACATCGATTCGATCAAATAATATGACGAATGAAAAAAACGGAGTTTGTCGGCCTTATTCTGACTTACCTGTATTATGTTTTGAATACTCCCAACATTAAAGAATGTTCAGGAGGTTGACAGTTATTCCTTTATGTTGTAAGGAAGTTGTATTATGCTATTATTACACACTCCACTTTTAGGCAAATGAAATGTTTTGACTTTTAGGATGAATATCAATGAGCCCAACTGATGTCAAACACTCATTTGTCCATTCACTTGTCTGAAGAAAATGTGAAGGAAAGTATGGCCACAAACCACCGAAACTACGCCACTGGTTTACGAAAATGATACACTTTAACTTCAAATTATTACAATGATGAACCTAGACTGGTGTACCAGGTTTCAATTTTTTTCCTTTGTGAGATTTGAAGAAAAAAAAATTTCTTCGAACTTTCGACACCTTGTATCTGAGAGAGAATGCATTTCAGGACATACCTGACATCAAAATGAGGTGAGGAATCTATATGCGGAGTTTGTCTGTCTTATTCTGACTTACCATGTATAGTTTTCGTTTTGATCATAACAACATACACAAATTCCAATTCTACATTATTATTATCAACAAAGCTTGAAAAATACATCTTGACCTTTTATTGTTGTTGTTGTTTTGTTTAAGAGGATTTTTTTCCGAAATCAAAAATAATGATTCAGTAAGGATTTTTTGCTCAGGTCAAAATATTTCGTTTATTGAGAATTAAGAGCATCCGCACACGGGTCGATTGACACTCGAAGCGTCAGATACAATTTTTCATGACGACTAGTTCAAGTAATGAGGAGGAGCTTTTGTTTTTTATATGTACCGTCGCACATAAGGTCAATTTATCAATTTACGACGACAAAAATATAAAATATGCTTTTGTGATATTTTGATCAGAAATGCTTGTAAGGAGACTACTTAAAAATTGTATTCACAAAAAATACCTAATTGGGGTTAGTTGGGGTCACGTGCTAATAATATTCCATTAAAAAAATGCATTTCTATATTTCGAATTTTTGATACAAGTACATATACAATTATTCTATATCTGCATTATCCCCATCATCACTCTTGATCACTATTACCTCCATCATCTCCACCACAGAAAGTAGGCAGTCTTAGCATACATTTATGCTTTTTTCTATTACTTGTCACAATAGGGTCCAAGGATACCAGCATCCAGTTAAAAATGTCACTATTGGTGTTTATTCTCGAAGTTTTTCTGGAGTGATATTGCCTTAATTTTTTATACTGCCTATATGATTTAGTGACAGGTCCGGAAACCATCTGTTGGGCATGAAATAACATTCTTGGTGTTGCCCCAATTCGCCTGGATGTATTTTTAGGCATTTTTCAGGTCAAGGTCAAGGGGAGCGTTTGGAAACCAGTCAGTTTGTGACCGTTTGCTGGTTTCACATTTCGGTAGATACCTTCTGCCAAGTTTGACCCGCGTACGAGGTCAATGTCCAGAGTTATGCCAAAAACTCTGTGTATTGACATCGTTCGCTGGTAGATATATGAATTACTTGTCGTACCACAAGGAAACAATTAAAGTAAACCTGGTCAAGCAAATGAAACGAGTCCTCAGCATCTCTGTTAGTACTTTCCACAAGAAAAACTTTTATACAACCTATTTCGTAACAATTCATATCCTCATTTTATCCTCAATAAAATCTTGTTTAGCTCCTCAATGGATACTCCCTCAAATATTAATAATAATACAGTAGTTTTGGATATTCCTGATGTTGATGACCGGGTTCAAGTAGTCAATACATCCTTTACTTCTCTTCCTTATATAACCAATATTGGATAGAATTTTTAAACCTTTTGACAACATTAAAATTGCATATAAAACCGTTTTAACAATCAATTCCCTCTTCGCTAAAGTGAAAGACAAAATTCCTATAACCCATCAAGCACATGCAGTTTATTGTATTCCTCGTTCCAATTGTTCTAATGAATATATTGGACAAACAAACAGATTATTAAAAGACAGAATTTGCTAACACAAGAGTGACTGTAGATTGCATCCAGAAAGATGTGCACTTAGTGAACATGTAAATAATGAAGGTCACAATATTAATTTTGGGGCTGCTAGAATTTTAGCCAAAGAATCTAACAAATATAAAAGACCCTTTCTGGAGATGGCCTTCATCTCACAGTCATCCTCTTGTTTGAACAAAAGAACGGATATCAAACACTTAAGTGAAATATATTCATTCTTAATGCACTTGGATCAAAACTTTTTTTTATATCAACCAATATACTCTAAACTAATTATTTAAAAAAAATCAGCGATATTGCTAATTACTTGTGCTTTTAGTGTAAAAAAAATTACTCCACCAACTAGTCTATATGTTGATATAGCTTACTGCGTTCAGAACTCTCTCCGAACATTTTTCTTGGTCTACCTTGCCTATTTTGTTTTAACGTATTGGTGTTGATGACGGAAGCTGTAATGGATGTATATCCAGGACTATCAAGTCTTCATCAAGCCACTTCATGTGCTTTTAGTTAAAACGATCGAACATTGTACTCACAACAACGCCATTTTGTCAAAACCTTCGTGACAAACACTTTAACAAGTTTAATTTGTTTTCTACCATGCTCAAAAAGTTCACTTATATCAAACTTGTCCACTATGTACTTTAATAATTGTTCATTACACTTAAATAACGATAACTTGTAAAACTGTTGATTTTTTAACCAGGCCCATCTTAAGAGTTTCGGTGCCAAAGGCACCGGATTTTTTAGTGCCCCATTACTTTTTCATATTCATCTGAAATGGATATTTTGTCTACCCTATGTTTTCAACAGTAATTAAAAAACAAATTGTGTGGGAAAAACATGCCCCTACTCGGAAGCATACAGAACACAAAACACCTTAAATTGGTTGTTTTTTTGTTTAGTACCTCGTGGAAATCAATAATTTTTGTAATTTCAATATCTATAGATAATAGTGTCAAAGCATTCAGTCTCTGTGCTGATCATCTTGATCTATGGTCGAGCGCAAATAATTTTTCACTTATTTCAATTATGGTAATGATCTCTCTACTGCTCCAGTTGGATGTATGAGTGCACATTCGTACAGCTCCCTGCACATTGGAAAATACCTTGGAAATGATGTCCATCAATATCTGAGTTCTCATAACTTACTAAAATTTAACCTGTCCTATATCATCGTATGTCGATGATTCCCAGAGATTTCTGAAAGTCAGCGATTATTTCTCTGAAGTACTCAAGTATATAGGTCATTTTGAAATGCATTCTTCTTCAAACTATGTATACAAATCTTCCTTTTGTATATCTATGAAATATTTTGTATTTGTATATATTCTGATTGTTTCTGTTTTCAGTTCATTCAAATCCAATTTAGTTGAAGTACTGAATTTTTCGTCAAGAACCTTGTATGCAGCTCCCCTTCTTTCTAACTCTTCACACAAAGTATCTACTATAACCTGAACAGTATTTGTTCTTCCTTCCATAGAGCGGGATCTTCTGAAAGACATTCTATATCATCATTATTTCTATTCATCCCTTTTTGCCGCTCAAATTCTCTTTCATATCTTTAGTCAGAGATTCTCTTGTCAGATAATATCTCTTGTTGCATTTAAATTAAAAATTTAAATTTAAATTAAAAATAATAATAATTTTTTAGCCAAGTTTTTTGCATCATCTCGCGCCAAAGATTTTTCTTTCACATCACTGCCTATTGAGCCCAATGCATTATAAAGGGACGAGAATTTAGAATTCTCATTTAAATGTTCATCTAATATTACCCATATGTGGGCTGACGAAACAAATAAATTGTACCAGCAGTTCTTGGAGAAAACTGAAAAAGTTCATTGCTTCTGGGCTAAATTAAAATATTTCTGTGTTGAATTAAATTTTGTTGAATTTTTCACAAACTATAATCGATGGAAATTTTGAATAACCAGTTTCTAAAAAGCTCCACCATGAAACTTGCGCAATGCCTCCCTGAGAACGTAGCCCCAAGGCCTCGCTTGCATTGCTGTTAAGTTGGCCCTGTTTTTAACACTATAAGTAAATAGTTCTTTTCTTTTAATCTTAACTTCCGTCAGAGCGGGGTCACCACGACTACCTGAAAATAATACGCTGGATTTAACAAAGGGGGTAAAGGGATACGAGAGTTTTACTTTTTTATATGAGCAGCAAGATATTTCTTTGAACCAGTAAGAAAAAGTCGGTGTACTCTTTGGAACTTTTTACACAACTCTAGCTGAAATATATATTTCATAATTTTTTTAAATCAAAATAGTATTGCTATGCTACGTATAAATATAATGATAATGAAAATTACAGGATTAAATAAATATTTGACGCTTCAATATCCATATTGAAAAACTTCTGATTTTGAATTCAGGAGAATACGACGAGAGTAGTTACTCGGTTAATAATTCAGGCACAACTAATGGTGGATTTATAAACTCAATTAAACTAAGAATTTAGAATTAAGAATTAATAATTAGCAATTAAGAAGGTGTTTATAAACTTCAACTAAAAAATTAAGAATTGCGGTCAGGCTTGACATTAGTTTTGACGTTCACATCAGAATTAGCAGAAGACAAGTTTCGTGTGCGCATGCATTCAAAATCTTAATTGTAATACTTAGTTGAAAAGATGGAAGTTGGCTATCTTCTCAGTTGCTAATTCTTAATTTAATTGACAGATGAAAGTTTATAGGCGCGTTCGGTTTTTGCATATCTGTTCACTCGTTTTTCTCTGACAGCTCTGTTTAATCTGCTCCGCGTTCGTTAATCACCGAAGGAGCCAGCAGAGGGTGACCTGTTTGCTCTCAGCTGGACGAACGGATTTGATCATTGTCAGTTGTCACTTTGTGATTGTTTATTGTTTTTATTGTGGTGTTCCTAATTTTCAAAACTTCCGAACTTGTACTCAATATTCTGAATATTTTTCTGTTACTGCATTACTAGAAAAATGGATAAAGTTGCCGTTGCTAGTTTAATTTATAATTGCAATGTTCAAAATCGGATGTTAATCGGATGTTAATTATTTCGTTTCGTTCGTTCGTTCGTTAATTATTTTGGATCGTTTACCTCTGTGATCACGTGGTACACATCGAGATCTGCTCGCTCGGCTCGGAATTTCATTAACAGAACTGTGATAGTTCAGTTTATTTATGAATTTCACTGTATTGTTTGTTATTTGACATTGTAACTATTTGGTAATTCATCTAATGTCACATGTAATGTTATGCTCTTCTCAGTAGAATAAAGCCAAGTTCTGGTTAGATCTTTCATAACAATTTATTCAACTGAAAAATAAAAACAGTAATGGAACAACACAGTGATAGATACCTTCGACCCGATCGTTTTGAACCGGACCCAACGTCGAGAAGAGCTAGTCAAGAATGGGGTCACGGAAACAAACAATTTCGTTGCTGCTATTTCTCGCAAATCCGAATCAAATAAATGTTTTTTCTGTGGAAATCCTCGACATCCTAGATATAAATTTCCAGCTTCGAACGCAATCTGTCAAAGCTGTTCCAACAGAGGTCATTACACTAAGGTTTGTCAAAGTAGAAGATTTCAATCTAGAACCACAGTAGGCAGCGCTGAAACTCTTGCAAGTATTTTATCTGCTTCTTCGCCTGTATGTCTTAGCAGAGCAACTGTCCCAATGATAGTCAATGGAGTGAAAGCTATAGGACTTGATACTGGAAGTTCTACAAGTTTTATTAATAGTTCTCTCATTGATCGATGTCATGCTCAGAGAATACCATCAAATGAAAGGATAAATATGTTGTATAGTAAACCTCGAACTAGAGAAACATTCATATACACGTGCAAAGCTATTGATTATGAAAGATCTCTGTGCCGATGGTATACTTGGACATGATATTCTCGAAGGCCATTCTGCAGTTGAAGTTACTTTCGGTGGACCAAGAACTCCTCTCAAAATATGCAGCCTAACATATGCATTAGTTCCTCCAGCTTCTCTCTTCAAAAATCTCAGGCATGATTGGAGGCCAATCGCTATAAAATCCCGAAGATACTTCCAAGACGATAAGAAATTCATAGAAGTTGAAATCCAGAGACTCCTTTCAGAAGGAATTATCGGGGGTAATACCACGAGTGCTCGCAATACTATCGATAGTAATTCTGTCAGAAACCAACGAGATCAAATTGCTTGGTAACACCGCTAGTCCTTTAGGACGAGTAGTGTTACCTCAAAGCAATTTGATCGAGTTTAAGATTTCTGACAGAATTATCGCCAGTATATATACACCCACTAGATATTTTTCACGCTTTATGCTCATCAACGCTTTGTCAATAAGGTTACATTTCTTCAGACAATAAAGTATATTTTGATTGATTGATTGATTGATTGATATTGTGAGCACGAGTAATATTTATTGAGATAATTTCACGAACCAACGAAATAAAAAGAGTTCCAATGTCGTGAATTCTTCGATAGTTATATAATGCCTGATTGACATGAAGTCTGTCAGACATGCAATAGTGGAGACACTATCTCATCGGAAGATCCTTCCGTTTAATTACAGATCAGGAATACGTTTCGTTCATGTTTGATAATAATCATGCTGGAAAAATTAAGAACGACAAAATCTAGAGATGGCGACTAGAGCTCTCAAGCTATAGGTATGACATCATATATCGTCCAGGAAAAGAAAATGCCATAGCGGATACCTTATCGAGAATTTCTGCAAGCACCAGTACTAGAGATTCCGACCTTTTCATTCTTCAATCACGAGAATGGCACACTGGGTAAGTTCCAAAAATCTACCCTACTCTATAGAAGAGATAAGAAAAGTTATACATCATTGTACTGTTTGTGCCGTGGTCAAGCCACAACACCTTTTGAACGTTTGGCTCTGGACTTCATAGGACCTTATCATTGACTTCACACAATCGATACTTATTGACAGCAAGGGCGGTCCCAGGGGGGTGGTCAAGGGGGTCATGACCCCCCCCCCCCGAAAATCGTGAATATGTATGGCTTATACTGTATGAGGACTTGTAATTGGTTCCATCAGAAAACTTAAAGCCCATAACGGCGACCCCCCCCCAAAATTTGAGGCTAGGACCGCCGTTGATTGACAGTAATAGATGAATACTCGAAGTTTCCTTTCGCCTTCCCATGTTCTTTCTGATTTATCTTCTGCCACAATAATGAAAAACTTGTCGATATTTTTCTCAGTCTTTGGTTTTCCCAGTTACATACATTCAGATCGTGGCTCTTCATTTATGTCCTCAGATCTTAAACAATTTCTACATTCAAAAGGAATTGCCACCAATTGTACAACAGCTTACAATCCACAAGGCAATGGTCAGATCGAAAGGGAAAATGGTACAATTTGGAAGACGAAAGAATTGGCTTTGCGCTCCAGAGAAATGAAAACTGTTCAGTGGGAAATGGTGTTACAGGAGGCACTTCATTCAATACGGTCGTTACAGTGCACATCTATCAATGCAACTCCTCACGAAATAATGTTTTACCACAATCGGAAGTCTACGAGTGGTGAATCATTGCCTTCTTGGTTAACGACTCCTGGTAAAGTCCTCATGAAAAGACACGTACGAGCAAATAGTGGTGGATTTATGCAGCAGTCATAAGTCTTAAGTCGTAAGGAAGAATGTTGTCAATGATTGGTTGGAATAAACGGTTCAACCAAACATTGACGAATATTCTTCCTTATGACTTATGGCTGCTGCATACATCCACCATAAGTATGAACCGCTTCTAGAAGAAGTCCAATCCCAGTCAACACAGAATCGTCTCAGAGATGGTAGTGGGAATCACATTCATGTTTCAGATCACACCAGTGAATCGCAAAGTGACTTCCATTATTATCGCATAAACGTCTATTCTGTGCCTCGTTGGTCATGTCGAGACATCAAAATGTGATGCAAAATGTAACTCGAAATTAGCCCAATGTGACATTCCATTCAACCTTCGGAACCGAATGCACATCGAGACTCTTTCGATGTAACAATGTGAAATTGAAAGGGCTGGTACTTATTTCAAAATGCGCTTCACTTTCTGATTCTCCTGTATGTCAAGAATAAAACAAAGCTCACCATGTTTCAACATAAATAGAAATTATACCTAAATTTTATTATTCTTACTAATGAATTACGGTTCATATGGAATGGAATGCTATAAAACAGATGCGTGAGTTGATTCCGTAGTATATACTCTTCACAAACAAAAAATATATTCAAACTCTGTCTATCTAAATCATGAAAAAACAATATACAGTAATGTTGAAAAATCTATATTTCAACTTCAATCCTCTGGACAGCATTTTCTTTGCGGCGAATTCAGTACCTATCCTGAAAATGCAAAATTCTGTAAATCACTGAATTAACTTTTCTACCTTTCTACTCACCGTTCCAGTCCTTGAAGGGATACAGTTCTTGGTAGAAATAATAATTGGACAATGTTGATAAACACATTTGATTTAAGTATTGAAATAAAAAGAATCGAACAGAACACTACACACTATCAGAAGTACCTATAGAATATTTGAAGGATGGCGTCAACCAAATACAGATTCTACTTGACTCTCGACTCGACAAACAACTCTGGCCATTTTGTGTCGTTGTGGTGATGTCATGCTCAATTTTGTTACCAACCTAATTCCTTCTATACCGACAAAATCGCAATTAAACCAAAATTCATGTTAATGTGCTTTGCAATTTTCTTCACATTCTGTGCTCAAAGCTACACTAACGAAAAGAAATTTGTGAATTTGGCATCACTAAGTGGCAACAGTGATGTCTAAATGCAATTCATTTTGTTACCATAATAAACATGAAAGCAACATCTCCTAGATGTTTGGGATTACTCGAAGCCAATCCGAATTATTCCTACATCAGACTACCAGATGGTAGAGAAACGACTGTTTCGAACAGACATTTGGCACAACAAGGACAGGTGGGATATTTGGAACAAAGTCAAGAAAAATCCCTTTCCACCCCCAACGAAAAACTACAGCCAAACGTCGAATCCAGAATATCAGACGAGCCGAGAAATATGTTACCATCAACTAGTCAAAATAGATTACCAACCCCAAATCAGATTAGTCTACCAAAAAGTAACGCCAAAGTATTTGGAAGACTATGAACGTTTTTAAAATGATAGGAAGAATGTGATAGTTCAGTTTATGCATGAAGCTCACTGTATTATTTAGTTATTTGACATTGTCACTATTTGGTAATTCATCTAATGTCACATGAAATGTTGTGCTCTTTTCAGTTGAATAAAGCTTATAAATACGTGATGGTGTTTCTTTGTATTCAACTCTCTTGATTCTTAGTTGTTAATTTAGTTCTTAGTTTAGTTGAGTTTATAAATCCACCATAACTGTTATTGGCTTGGCCCTGCGAAAGATAACGCAACTTCGCGCGCACCCGTAGGCTGTGTTCCGTCAACAAAATAAATTTTCACGATGCATGGTGGACTGGTTTATGGAGAACGTTTTGGAGGTATTTCTTATTAGTTTGATTATTTTTCGCCATATCTTGCAACCAATGAAAACCATCAATTTAAAGCTATGATGTACTTTCAAACCAATCACAACATTATTATAGTAGGAATTTTCTACTTAGATTATTGCCTCGGGAATATTCGTGGTATTTTGTTTTTATTGTGTGACAACAACTGATACTTTTGATTTGACGTCTGTCATCAGTTTGCATGCAAATCGAAAAATAAATTTAGATAACCGTAATGAATAAAAATGTTATATAAAGAATGTGTCTATGATTGGGGCATCAAAAAATAATCTATCGAATACCACACGAGAGTTCGATAAAGTAGAAAATAATTCTCCACATTTTTTCGGGCTCTCGTGTCTATTGCCTGGCAACAAGTTTTCGAAAAATCTGTCGAATTATTTTCACTTTATTCTTACTCTCTTGTGGTATTACAACTGAAAATAATACCTGTATCTATTTTTGTCGTTGCAATGTAATTTAGTTATTTGACCTTATGTGTGTAGGATGAAAAAAAAAAAGAAACGGAGTATGGGTGCACCCGTACATAGAGCGGAATATTCATTGTCGGTTGTTTGTTGCGACAAAATAATTGCAAGAGAATGATACAGTGATTCAAAAGAATGTTACAGTTCTCTAGTCGAAATTGTATCTCCATCCATTCAGTACGATAGTACGAATATGAGGGAATTTGTGAGAGCAGGAGAACGTATACTGATATTATTGAGGTGAGTAGAAACTAGATAATTATATTATATTTTAACTTGATTAATTTTTAATAATTATAAAAAAAAGTTCTCTTTGGAGCGATCTGTTGCTCGCTCAGATACAAAATGTGGTGGAACGTAATTACATGTTGTTTGTGCTTGCACAATGTGCAAAGACAGGGGAAGCTGGCTAGGATTGGCAATGAAAATTTCTGGGGAAGTTCCTGTAGCCTCATCTATGAGGTGCACGCTCTTCTCTTGTAAATCCTTAAATGACATCGTTCAACTGCATAAGGTTAGGATAAAAAAATTTTGTATGCCCTCTCTTTTAAAATCTGTTGAAGAACTGTTTGATATTTCCTGAGCCTTTGCCACAAAATATTCAGCGAAGACTTCATCAGCGTCAGTTTGTATATTTTGGGTTTTTGTTTTCGGCTACGTGGACCTTGTCTCGTATCATAGTCGACAGGACTGGCTAGAGATGATGTTGGTTGTGATAAAGGTGTAGATCGGGGTCGGGGAGATGGTGGCAATGATGGCTGGGAGTCTGAAATTATATTATCTAAAACCACAGATTCTTCTTGCGAACCTTCCATTTCGACAACTGGTGTTGTTGAGTAAGGTTATTCTAGACTTTCATTGTCTAAAAAAGAACAAAGAAAAATTCAATTCTCTGCAATTTTGAATCACGACGTTTCAACTGTTGAAATCTACAGTCATTATCAAGTGTACACTTGATAACGACTGTAGATTTCAACAGTTGAAATGTCGTGATTAAAAATTGCAGAGAATTGAATTTTTCTTTGTTCTTTTTTAGACAATGAAAGTCCAGAATAACCTTACTCAAAGTGAAACATTGTCAACCACTTTCAAACAAAAAAAACTGGTGTTGTTGTCGGGGGAGGTCTTTGTTCAGGGATTTGCGGTAAATTGCCAGTTATGTCGCCAGGTACCTTAACGAAGGGAACGGCGAGATGCATACGCTTTGTTTTCGTTGCTCCACTACCGCTTGGTTTGAGTTTGAGGTTCTTGATGAATGAACTTCGTAAATTCCTCTATTTTTCTTGGCATTCACCCGATGAAATGAATAAAATACATAGTTTTTCATCGAAAGTTTAATTGTTCACAAATAAATATTTTTTATAGTAAGTAATCTTCAGTTATTTAAATGCTTTTATTTTCAGGCGTTTGGCTACAGGGTGTACATTCGTATCATTAGGGTTTTACTTTTGCCGAGGAGAGACAACAGTTGAGCGAATAGTACCAGAGACTTTCAATATTATATGGAATAAGTTGAAAGATGCCTACATGCCATGTCCTACTAGGCACCAATGGAAAAATATTTCTCGGCAGTCTCTATGGAATCTTCCAAATTGTATAGGGACAATAGACGGATCACATGTACGAAATATTGGCTCGGCTAATTTCAATTACAAATCCTACCACTTGATAGTACTACTGGCATGGTTTGACGCCGATTGTTTTTTCACGATGATTGAAACTGGATGCGCTGGCAGAAACAGTGATGGAGAAATTTTTAGAGCCACAACAATTAAAAACTAGTTGATTAATTTACAACTTGACATTCCAGCGCCATCCAAACTTCCTTTAGATGATTATAATGACTGTGTTTTTCCTTATTTCTTCGTAGGAGACGAAGCATTTCCGTTGTCCTGTTACTTACTGAGACCTTACTCAAAACTGATTCTTAACAATACTGTAACAAATCAATGCCACCGCCACTGATATTAAATTCCTTATCTAGTTGGAATGTACGAAATTTTTTTTTGCGGGTCAGGCTATTCCACGGCAGTTTTCTCAAGGTATCATTTGCATTCGACGATTCAACGAAAGAAGTCTTTTGGTTTTTACGTGCCAAATGGTTCATTGAATCATCTCTGCCTGTGCCTGTATTTATCTTTATAGGTAAGTAAAACTCAAATTACCCCGCTTGTATTTTTCTGCCTGGACTTTCAAGCCCATATTCCTACACACTGTATTTGGTAATATTCTGACGTACTTGGCTAATGCCTGCATTTATCTTTATAGAATCGCAACGATCAACCTCGCCACAACTCAACGATCACCACTGTCGTCCCTGTTTACAATAAAATAGTATCCAGATCCACCTGCATTTCATTCAGCCAAACTACCAACCCCCTGAGATTGTTACAATACAAAACGAATTTTCAATTACCGATTAAGTCGGGGTAGAAAAACAATAAAATGCACGTTTGGTATGATGAAAGAGAAATTTCAAGTTTTTACAAACTGCGATACATTGCCGTAATGAAGATACAATCAATGACATCATTAAATGTATTTGCATACTTCATAACTATGTTAGAAAAAGAGAAGGTGGACCAGAATGTCCGTTTCACTGAATCTGTTAATCCCTCTACGCCACCACGTCGAGCCAAAATCAAAATTTGTGGCCTACTGCCATGCTTTATCTCCCAGGGCATCATTGCCTTGGCAATGGAATTATTGCATTTTATCGGAAGAATATGGATTATACTAAATATTTATATAATGTGACAGGTGTTAGTTAATAAATGTATAAATAAATGAGACACTCACCTGACATGTTGACTTCCTTAGCTATTTTATTCTACGCTTTCACCTCACCGCACAATCTTTCCTCGAATATTTTCTGAGATTATAACCGTAGAGCTCTGGATGTTTCTCCAGTTCACCCACAAATTTTGTGTTGAATGACTAGAAGAAGCAGTTTATTTATTATTATTCATTATTATTCATTAGGAAGTTCCATTTTCAGCCTAGTTACGTTAGCACTTAAGTTCCGCAATATTTTTCAGACAAAGAGTGGAAAACAGAACAGTATCAAACATGGCTTTTAACGGGATTCTAGAGCTAGCAGTAATTTTTCAGGTTTCCCGGACCAGTATGGCTCAAGCAATATTCCACAATTTCCTTATTAGGAACTCTGCTACTTTCATATTTTAGTTTTTGAAAACGGAATAGGATGAGAAAAAACAACTGATAATCAAAATAATTTACGGGACGTCCAGGGCTAGTTTGACTTCAGCAATACTCCACAACTTAACCGGCCCTCGACGACCTGGATCATTTCATGTTTTTTTTATCCTATTCTGATTATCATACTGAAGTATGAAAGTGGCACAGTTCGTAATAAGGAGGTTGTGGAATATCTCTTGAGCCAAAACGGTCCTGGAGACCTGAAAAATTATTACTAGCTCTAGAATATTGCTAAAGTAACTATGCTATCATTTTCTTCTCATTATACGGCCAATAATAACATAACAAAACTATCTTCATAAAGCTTCCTTCCATATTGTACGCGAACCGCTCGTCACAGTCGAACTTTCCCGTTCCTCGTCTCGTAAGGTTCGACTGACGCTCGAAACGCAATCTCTTCGACTACGTATCGACCGCCAATAGACCCGTTGGTGGACCTACCCTACTTTACGTATGAAGTGAAGTGGGAAGAGAATCGTTTCGACTTCGAGACGCATCAGCTTCGAGTGCTAATCGACCCATGTGCGGGAGATTCTATTAAAACTAGCAAAGATTTTTCTTATATTAAAAATCGTGTTTTTTATTATAAAACAAGTTTTTATTGAACGTGACAAAACAAATGAAAAAATATGAGTTGACTTCAGTCAAATATTATTTGGTCCCCTTTTTAGTTTGATCTCTCCAGAATTGTTTGTATCTTGCAAAGGAAATAAGGTAACTCAACCTATATATTTTGTAATGTCTCTTCTAATGAAAAGCTTTATGCATGTCAGAAATCCTATGTGAATGTTTAAATCTAGGTCTGGATCTTGCCCGAGTCAACTGCTTCAGATCCAACCGAATGACCATCACCGTATGTTTGGATCTACCTCACAACGTCATAAGCATAAAGACCGCCCCACAATACTTACCCATAGTCCCAGGTGTGTTTTTTAGCAAGTGTTGTCTGCATGCATATGTTTGTGTATCCAAGTAGTCTTAACCACATTTCCGGTTTGGGATCTGGCATATTTACCATTCTGCATGGACAAACAATTGTCTTCTTTTGACCATAGCTTCCTCAGTGTGATATAACCTGTAACAAAGTAATTTATTTTAATTTTCAAAGAAAAACTTACAAGTCGATCATACTGCAAAGATGTTACTGAATATTTGTGTGTGTAAATTGCCGATAAAGTTCATCTGACTTATTAAGATCAACAAGCTTGAAAATATGGAAAAATGGCTTCAGAACATTTTCAGTTGGATGTTTTAAAATACACAGCCTACCAGAGCTGAATGTTGGAGAATACTAAGTAATTTTAGTCTCTGAGTAAATACTGAATGAAATAATTTGGAAATGGCGATCTGACGATTTTGAAAAAAGTTTCAATGTAGCTGCTGTTGTTCTAATATTTTGATAAATTCAAAGTAATTGTCAAAAATGATTTTTTTTTCTCTTGAGAAGGATTCATGATTTCTTATGTTTTATTCTTACGGGTAGAATATTACAAATTTGTGGTGATGTGATAAAAACGATTTATATAATTTGGGAATGGGTAGCAATTCGGTTTGTTCTGCTTCTAGTAGCATAAATTGTGCAAAGAAAATTATGCAATATTTTAGATATGAATGCTTATACAGGGTGTTTCACAACTTATCTGAATGTTTTTAATCACAATGCACCTCTACGATTGCTGTTAAAAAACCGTAATAAAAGCCTAACAAAAATCGATATAAAAACTGTTCCAATAATTGAAAATAATAGAAGTAAAAAAAACATACAAAAATAAGGTGCAGAATTCGTTTTATTTTAGTACCGTGATAGCAGCGCCAGTGTAGGTTTTGAACAGCTTTTGTAGAATGGTTTCTTATAAACTTTTGAAATTTTCACCTCGTTTTCGGTGGGACTTTATTTTTCTTTTCAAGAAATCTGCTTTTTATTCAGAAGTAAACATGTGGTTGAAAAAATTCGGATACGTTGTAAAACACCCTGAATACGTAGACTATGAAAATATAATGATCGGATATTATTAATATCTTCTATGCGTAGAAGGTTAGTATGAAAAGATCTGTGTTTCTTGAAAATTATTTTTAGGATACAGAAGTATTATGTTTAGTTTTTGTAAAGGATTAATATTTCTCCCAACATCAAAATGACATATCGAGAAAATGATTCAGCAAAATACTTTCAAATTAATATAAGTAGCTGGTAAAGTTTATACATGGTGTTGCAAAATTCAGTACAAATATTTAAAGGCGCATTTCTGGTGTCAAAATAAGACTTTTTTCCTCATAAACATGTGTCCTAAAATGCACCCCCTCCAAGCTACAGTCATCGCATGTTGCGCGACAAAAATCGCAAAGGACCCCGCACTATTCTTACGGAAAATGGCTTTCGAGTAAATTCCCTGAATTTTTGGTATGTTGTAGATTTTGACTTCCATGGGCACAAAAAAATTGGCCTACTAATTTTCGAGATACAGGGTGTCAAAGATGAAAAGTGATGCTTTCCTCTCAGACTTTTTAACAATTTCGAGAATTGACAAAACGACAATTTATTCTGAGAATACCATGCCTCAATACTTTTTCCTTCTGTGCTCTAGAACAGGGCGAATAAAAAAAATCCAGTTCGATTAATTTTTAACGAACCAGTTAACTTCGACCGAGATTGAGGGAGTTCATTCAGGCTAAATTGAACCTTTAATTTACATCAGAGAACTCACACTGGTTGGTTTAAAATCGAATTGAATTTTTCTTCCTTCACCCTGTTGTAGATCACAGAACGAAAAAGTGTAATGAAAACGAGATCAAGGTGACATTGTACCATCATTGAGGCTTGGTATTCCGAGAATAAATAGGAGTTTTGTCAATTCTCGGAATGCGTCACTTTTCATTTTTGACACCCTGTATCTCGAAAACTAGTCTGCCGATTTTCTTGTGCACGAGGAAGTCAAAATCTACAACATACCAAAAATTCAGGAAATTTAACCCAAGGCCATTTTCCATAAGGATAGTGCGGGGTCCTTTGTTATTGCGGCTACAATATTATGCATCAATTGTTCGGAAAATGTTGAGGCCCTTGGATTTTAAGACCCTCTATTCATTTCTTGTTTCAAAAATGAGGTAACTCTAATTCAAGGGAGTGAATGAGGATTGCCTACAGGCATTGTTTATAGAGAAAGAAGATAGTTGGCCAATCTTATGTACTTTCAGTTGGATTCGAATGGAGACCATCACTAGAGGTTGCTAGTCCACGAGTCTCCAGTCACGCCTTTTCTTGATTTTAACGTATGTATTTGATCAGTTCGTAAAATGGAATTTATTGAATAATCCGATAGATGGCTCTGAAATATAATTTTGACACGTGCATCCTATCCAGCGTTGTACTGATAAATTCGAGATTTCATTCATTTCAGTTTCAGTGTTTATATTTAATGTTACCAAGAACTTTTTTTTGCTTGATGTTATCAAGACCATTCTCAGTGAATTTTGGGTTTATTTGTTTTGTGCCGTTATTCGATCATTTATGAAATTGTCACGTGAATGACTAGTTATTTCGTTTGCCCTACTACAATATAATCATATATAGATTTTCATATCTTACTTTTCAGCTTTGTGGAATTATAAGCAAATAGTATGACAAACATAACGAATCCTCTACAACAAACCTTCAAGCAATATGTATATTGAAGAGCTTTTGAAGTGGAGAAAAGTCATAATGAACTAGATTGTCTGTGATATTTTGGTGTGAATGATTTCATTTCACACGAGTTCAACACACACTGCTATGAGGCCAAAATTGTAATAGCTACCTATGATTCCAAATGTAAGTCTGAATCCCATTTTTGGACAGATTCTTCAAATATTTTTTCCCCAAAAATAAAAGTTCCTTTCTTCTGAGCTTATTTCATATTTTTGAACTAAACTTGGTAAACTTGGCATAGCTATATTTGTATGTATATGTATATTTTCTCCACTTGTAACTGTTAGCAGTTGAAATTTTGAATATTTTAGAAAATATAAAATAACTTGTCTGAATATAGTAATTTACGTAACAAGTCCGGAAAATACTGTTTTTTTGGACGAGTAGGCCAAATTCTAGGACGAGCGTCAGCGAGTCCTGGAAGTCTACGAGTCCAAAAAAACTGTTTTCGGACGTGTTGCGTACACTACTTTTTCGGCAATCATGTAGAATAACAAATCAATGAGACTAGTCCGGCCTAGTCCGGGAAGTACGTACTTCCCGGACTAGGCCGGGAAGTGCTACTTTCCCAAAGAAAAAGTCCGGATGGTTGCCAAAAAAATATCTTAAGTGAATAAACAGGTTATTTTTGTTCTATACATATATAGAGGTTATAATTACCAACTAAATCACAAGATTATACATGACAATGATAGCTTGGATATTCAAGTTTGTAGGTACTCTAGTCACAAAATTAATTATTAATTGTATGGAAAATGGGAAATTGGACGCCTGTGGTGTAACTCAGTGAGAACAAAAACTATTATACCCCTTCACTGCACAAGTAATTCAATTACTAGAATACTTTTTGTTCTCGTTAATTATATATTATAATATAATATAGATATATAATTGTCACATATTCTATCAGTTCTCCTTCATTGGCAGCTAACGCCGCGTTCAATTCGTTATTTTAATATTTTTCATCAAATGTTATTCAAGACAATAACTTTCAGTACCTGTAGACAGTAGATCTTGAATAACGTAGAATTATCAGATTCAAAAATCAATTAGTTTTTCTACATTATCAGACACCAATGTTCAAATGTTCTCACCATGCTTATATCTACAGGATACCTTATTTCATAATTCAGTTTCAGAAGAATTCAGATGAAAATCAACAAAAATATAAATCTTATTTGTTGAAAAAACAGAACATAATATATAAATGCAAAATACGCCTCAATGAATTTTATCGATAAATTACTCCATATTCAATCTATCCAACTTATAGTAAGGAGAAAATATGTTTTCCCTTGTAAAAATGTGTTTGGTAAAGGCAGGAATGCTAGCATAGTAAAAAGATTTTTACTGGCTGACAGAAGGATATCACCTTCTGGAGTGAAACCAGTTACCCTTTGTGAATTGTTGAATATTATATTCGTTCATCACTTGCTATTGATACCAATTTCTATCATTGTACTCAGTACAAATAACAATTTAGTTGGTAAACACAGTCAATCTCTTCATTCAATAATGGTTGTCTTTATAACACTTCGAACCTGTTCTGACTTCTGACAGCATATTTGGAGCCCCATTTCGAAGACATAAATTCAGTTTGAATAAATGAGCACAGGTGTAAAATGTACACACTAGTTAAGTGATATCTTCAAGATGAATACAGTGACTTAATAAACTGATCATTACAAACATACTAGCTGTTTGTTCCATTGTGTGACACCACCTTTCAACTAGTGAAGTGGGCGACACAAATGGTTGAAATTAATCGCCCAGTGATTGAAATTAAACAACAAACAATAACAAACACAGAGCAGTTTGCCCCGGTAATAATGAGGTGCTGTTCACCGGTAGTTTATTATGAGCTTCGTCCCAGTGATTTTGGCTTAAAAAATACATTGGAAACCACATGTGGGTGAAAAGATATATTTCACTGAAGTGCCACACTCATTTTTCAATGAACCATGCGCAGTATTGTTCATGGTGATTGAATTCAACAAAATTGATATTAAGTTCCCAACACGAAAAGGAGTAATTCTTCATCTTTCACGTTCAATGACTTACTCATCCAATTTATATCAAATAATCAACAAAAAAGTATACACTTCATTTTTATTGAATGACGTTGAATTTGTGTATAAAATCTGTTAAAAACTATCATTAGAAAATTTTAAGTACGTCCCTGTCAGGGCGAATGATTCACTACTTGGATTCCTTGACGAAAATAAAAATCCTCAAGTATACCTCAAAAAATGCATGCATGCATGTAGGTGGCGCATTCGTACAGGTGTATTTTCTGCCTAGGTTCGTAGTTATCGGGCTAGATGTCTCGCGCGATTGTATCAAACGCGATTTCCACAGGGACTGATTATCTTCTCTATAAACAATGCTACAGGTGTTACGGTCGAAATATTCTATTTCTTCCAGAAAAATTTAAAAGAACCTAAAATTTTGGCCACTTGCATTTTTTTAATCAGCTAACCATTTTAGAGAAAATCGCTTGGAAATGAAAATTTTGACCCCAGGAATACGCCATTAAAATATTTCTACTTATGTTGTTCAAGAATCACATGATTGTTCCATCTTAGGTTTTTGTCAATAGTTATGACCAAATATTTGACTTCGTTTGTTTCTTTAAATTCACATTCCTTGCCAGGAACTTAATAATTTGGTCTATTTGTTGCAGTTAACGTGTTTGATATTCCACAAGCAAATATTGTTATAGACCTAGAGGCCAATACCGGAAAAAGTTGCAAAATAATTTATGCCATTTGAACAATTATTTAACGTATGCTTTTGGAAATAGTGATTAATGACGTGATAATAATGAAGAATATTCATTTGCATACAATTCTGGTATGTACATCAATGAAAATAATAGTAATAATATTGCAAAAAAAATCCAGTAATGTTAAACAATTTTTTAATGTATGCTATTTCACAGGCTCATTTTTTATGTTGAATGGACCACGAAAATTAAAAAGCAAACTCTTCTCTCGTGTAGAAGGCCCCGAAATTATCAACTGAATATGTAAAAAATGGTGGTATCTCAGAACGATTTTTTAACGTATGCTTTTTCACAGGCTGATTTTTGTTGTTATATGGATCACGGAAATTAAAAAGCATACACTTCCCTTGTGTAGAAAGGCCTGAAGTTATACCGTGTGACACAGATTCATGGTAGACCCCCTTTTTCTCCTTTGTTTCTCTGGCTATATTTCTGAAATTCACAACATTGAATATGCTCACTAGAAATCACTTTTTGGCATATTTGTAAAACAAATTCAACTTCCGGTTTTTCCGGAAATGATATCAAATTTCGATTTTCGAATGGGATACTCTGTATATTATTACATGATCGGTTAGGGATGATCATGAGGAATCCACCGATACCAGGTTTGATGGTGTTATCTCTAACGACTACGGAGATATCGCCATTTATTTTATCCATAAGCTCAAGGAGTGGGATAGAGAGAGTTGGATGGACCCGCCTGAAAAAGTTTCTCTCTTCTACTCATTGATATTATGGATAAAATAAACAAACAAATAAAACAACAAATAAAAATATCCAAGAAATCAAGCCAAAGCCAAGCGTATTGCTCATACTCATTTAGTTTTTTTATTTTTTATTTCTTAGAAATCAATAAATTGAGAAAGTCAAATTGTTTACTAAATAACCAGTTGGACCTAAATGGACCCCCTTTGTTAAATTTATCAAGTTTATTAAGTAGTAGCTATTGGTTAGATTTGCAGGTACAATGCTTTGTCAATTTTTATAACCCTGTATGAAACACTAATTATTTCAATTGATAAGGAGGGTAATAAGTATTTTTAAAATTAAAAATAATGTATTGTATTCAGTACAATCGCTTAAAAAAGATAATGTGTATCGAAACATGTCGCGAAGACAATAACATTGTGGAAATATAATCGTGTTTACCTTAGTGTCATACGTTATAGAAAATAGTCAGCTCCCAAATTGTATTCAGTTGTTTTCTCGAAAAAAATCACGTGGTCTTTTGATCCAAACTTAATTGTGTCTACGAAATACCCACACCAAAACTATGTCAATTTTCGCGAAAATATTTCTATTTTAAAAACCAAAAGTTCCAAATATTCATTTATTCGATTAATTTCATCTGTTGTATTGACAATAGCGACTTAATAACTACATGGAAGTATTCATAGTTCAAGTATTCTCGAAATCGTCGATTTCTCGAAATCGTTCATTAATAGAAGAACATTCATTGATAGGTGTTATTAATCAAAGATTTTGAGTGCGTTTAAATACATCATAAATGGACGGTCAGGATTAACACGACAGAACACGTTATTGTATGTCTGATAAAATCTTTGCTATTCAGATGTTGATGGTTTCACTTGGGAGTTGGCTCGCGGGAGTCCACTTAATTTAAACTACATCAAATATGTATTTTTTAAATTAATATAGCCGATACTTGATGAAAATCCGTGTTAATATCTATATTAAAACTATAGTTTATTATAGTTATCAAATATGTTTTACTGTGAATGTTGTTATGAATGATAACATTTATATAGAAGAATGGAAATATTACCAAAATGAATTAGTTTCGGACACGTTTGTTGAATTTTTTTTTTACTTGTTCAGTAGATAACTTCGGTGCCTTCCACACGAGAGAAGAATATGCTTTTTAATTTTCATGATTCATTTAACACCGAAAATCAGCCTGTGAAAAAGCATACGTTAAATAATCATTCTTAGATGCTACCTTTTTTTACATGTTCAGATGTTAATTTCGGGGCCTTCTACATGAGAGAAGAGTATGCTTTTCAATATATGTGATCCATATGACAACAAAAATCAGCCTGTGAAAAAGCATACGTTAAAAAATCATTTTGAGATACTACCTTTTTTTTACATGTTCAGTAGATAATTTCGGGGCCTTCTACATGAGAGAAGAGTATGCTTTTTAATTTTCGGGATCCATATAACACTAAGAGTCAGCCTGTGAAAAAGCATACGTATACGTTCAGTTGTTAATTTCGAGGCCTTCTACACGAGAGCAGAGTATGCTTTTCAATTTTCGTGATCTATATAACACCAAAAATAAGCCTGTGAAAAAGCATACGTTAAATAATTGTTCAAAGATAGCCGAAATTTTTGCAACTTTTGAATTGTCTTTTGAATAGTTCTACACGCCAGAACAGTATGCAAATGAATATACTGTCAATGGGCCATATGAACTTTATATTCAACCCGGTTTTAAGTATTAAATAATTGTTTCGAGTTATTACAAAAAAATTGAATATTAAC
Source organism: Chrysolina oricalcia (assembly GCA_944452925.2). Lineage (NCBI taxonomy): Eukaryota > Metazoa > Arthropoda > Insecta > Coleoptera > Chrysomelidae > Chrysolina > Chrysolina oricalcia. The sequence goes on from OX101819.2 coordinate 30,879,852, forward strand.
AAAAGAATTGCAACGCATGTGCACGCCGCGATTGTATGCTTTTTGAAATTCGTGATCCATATAACACCAAAAGTTTTTTTTTTACATGTTCAGTTGATAATTTCGGAGCATTCTACACGAGAGAAGAGTATGCTTTTTAATTTTCGTGGGTTTTTCAGTTCAAACTGTCGGAAAAACCACTTTGCATGCATTAAAAAATCGTTCAGAGATATCAAAATTGGTTGGTGCCGCCGCTGCATGCGAGCAGTCTTAGATATTTGGTGAGAACATTTATAAACCTATAATAATAATTTTTAAAAAACAGCATAGTTAAAAAAACGTTTCAAGAAACGTTACCGGCCGGTCTATAAGTACTGTTTGGTAAGTTGTGAGATAGACTAGCGACAATTTGCCTATGAAAATACAGTTTTCAGGAAAACTGCTATTTTAATACATTGTTTAGCTCATGACATCGCTACGGAAATATATTTTTTTTACATTGAGGAAGAGCTAGACATTTAGTATTTTATATCTACCATTCTCATCATCAATGAAAGATATAATATTTATCAGACTATTAAATATAAATGTGAATGTAGTTTACTAACAGCTTCTAACATTAAAAATGCTAGGGTATCGCATCATTTTTACGATGCCTCAAAAGGTAGAAGTTGCTGTTTAACCAATACCAAATATAATTACTAAATAAAACAAAGCAAATATTTTCTTGTTTCGTCCACTGATACGTCAAAATAAAATTGAATAAAAGTAAGCAATTACAATAATTATGTTTCAAGCAAACCTGTTAGATATTGCAAGAAATATTTTAAGGGGGCAAGTGACAACTGAATATTCGATTTTTTGCATATTCAATATCCATTTGAATATCTGAAAATTTTTAGTAAAATTTGAAATTCAGTATTCAATTAAAATACAACCATAATAATAATAATTAGCTCAGTCAAGTACATTTTCACCATATGAAGATTCGACCACTTTAAAACAGAACATAGATTTCAAATAAGATGAAAAAGGAGCTATGTAGTGGATAAAGCTTGTTATTGGAACTACTTACAATCGCAGTGTTCTCGCCGCTTCTTGTCCATCTCATCGCTCGTCCTAACTTGTATGCCAAAAGTGCCTCTCAAAAACTTGGGTTTTTGTTTTTTGCCAAGAAATATTTCACTTCTCATCCATTGATTATGATTTATACGGCACAGATCCGACCTGTCCTGGAAGACTGTTCCCATATATGGACTGCAGCCCCTAAACACACACTGAAACTTAGTCGGTAATGCTGCGCTTACAAGCCACTCACTTCTCTGGAACAGCGCAGAAAGGTTGGTGATATGTCTTTGTTTTATAGATATTTTCAAGGACTCTTAAATCATTCCACCGTTAGCGGTCCCATCGATAGTGACCCGTCGAGCTCAGTCTCACATCTCTTCGTCGACACTTTGGAGACATCGAAGATCTCTTTCTTAGGTTCGTTCTACCAACGAACGGCAAAGCTTTGGAAGTCACTGTTCCCTGAGGTATACAGCATGCAAAAATTCAAGAAAAATATCAATTCCTACATACTCTTTTTCGGCTCTCACGGTGTTCTCTGATCATTACAGGATTTTCCTCTTCGTGGGAACCAAAACTTAAAAGAGAGACCGAGTTTCCTATGTTCTGTTTGGAAGTGTGAGAAGCTGTATATTTTTATAGGTCTCAAACCTTATTGATCCAAGGAAGTTATTCACTACATTCTTTCAATAGCAAACTTAAAGAACCATATGTTTTCAACCGGAAATTTTATATTTTCTATAATATGCCGACTGTAGCTGAGGTACTAAATGGTACTTGCCACGTGGCAGCTCATTTCCACAACCCTGGCACCCAACCGACATATTCAGTAATGTTCTGTTATTTAGTTTGCGTCCATATCAAATCTCACGAACAACTGATATTTAGTGTTCTATGACTGGAAAATACTCTGACTCTAATAAAACTATTTTCATTGAGTTTCGTATCTATATCAATGCATTGTCTTCCATCCTGGAGCCCAATTTTTCACATCATTCGTTCAACTAATAACGAATCATTGTAAAATTCCTTCATTTTATGTTCTATGGTATGTGACATGTACGATTTACAAAATACCTGTGAAATGTGTTGATTTATTTATGTTATTGTCATAATGACTGAAATAATCAAGAAAAGATCTTCAAAGATTAGTGAATGACAAAAAAGAGCATTTATTGAGTATAATATATCTCACCTTCAATTGCTTCACGCAGAGAGATGCGGGAGCATTGTGGACCGATCTATCCACTAATTTGAACAGTATGGTCAGTACGGGAGATGCTAGTAAATCTTGGAAAAGCTTGAGAAAGGTCATTTTTATGAGACTTGTAAGTTTGTCCAATTTAAGAATTTGCAGTGTTGGCAGGACATCCGTTCAAGAACGAAAACAAAAGTTGGTATGACAAAATCATATGTAAATAAAACAGGTGGTGTTCCTCCAATACTAAAGGAGGATATTTTAGCCTCCATCGAAAAATATATTTGCACCATCATCAAACCTGCATCAATTGACGGTCATGACGTTCCCGAGTTTTTAGTGGAATTTGATTTTGATGGATATGCTGACACTGTTTTACCATTGGACTCTAATTATAGCGTCAATGTTAATTCTAACCCTATCGTAGCCTCCTTGCCTGAAGTTTCTGAAACAGTTGTTGTTGTGGACTGTTCTAAAACTGAAAGTGTCCTACAAACAGAAAAGATGGCTTCATTTCCAGGTACCCTAAAGGTGACTAACGGACCAAAGAAAAAGAGAATTCCTAAGAAAATGGAAAACTTTGCAAATGCTGCTATGGCTGCATCATCATATCAAAAATATTTAAATAAAAAAAAATGATTTTGAAAAGAAATTAGAATACATGAAACAAACTCTTGAACTAAAACAGATAAAACTTGACATTCTTGAGTCTATTTTTCAAAATTGTTCCGAAATATGTGAACAAATATTGTAGGTGGATGTGAATGTATTTTTAGATAATATTTATTGTTTCGTTTAAATGAATTCATTTTTTTTAGTGGTATAACAAAATTTGTATATTCTGTACACGCCGCATCAACCTCACCGAGGTCATCCTTCAGCATTTAAGCCTTGTTACTTACTCTCTAAGCCTTCTACATGTTCTATTTTCTACATCTATACAATACCTCGCCAACATGTGAAAAATATCAGTATTGAAAAATTCAAGAATAACTAGAAACACATTTGATTCATTCAGTCATTTTGTTCACTTTTTCTATCGTCAAAAATTTTGATGATTTCTAATTACAAACCATAATTGAAATTTATTCAACGAAAACTTTGTATTATTTTGGCTCTAAGTCTTCTTCCTTTATCTAAATCCGGATTTATTCTAGCAAAAACATTGTCATCTTCGATCTCTACTTGATTTTCAATTCGAAACATTCCAAAATATATTTGATTATCTTCAGGTTCTGGTTCAACTTCGGGAATATTGTGTTCTATACACATTGTGTAGAACCACACAAGCATTGATGATTTGGCAAGAGAATAGGGGGTCATAGTGCAAGACCCTATGTTTTAACAAGCATCGAAATCTCGACTTTAACACTCCATTACAACATTCAATTTTGACACGTGTTCTTCTATGAGTATCATTATATCTTTTCTCTGGTGGGTGGTAATCCAATGGAGTTAACAGTCATGGCCGTAGTGGATAACCTGAGTCTCCCAGTAGAAAATAATCTCTTTGATGCAAATTCTTCATCAACTCTTCATCAACTCTTGTATCGACTCCATACATAGGAATCGTTTGTACTTGCTGGATACTTTGCATTCACATTGAGAATCTTTAAGTCTGCATCACATATCTAAAAGAATATGAATAAAATATCGTAAAGTGATTTATAGTTAACAGAATTCAGTTACACAAACAACAAACCAGAAATACTTGGAATTAACAAACGTTTTGCCAACAAATTTGGCATATTCAGGAGTATTGATACTTTGTCGAGTGCAAGTGTTTTTAGTTTGGTGTTTGGGTAACTAACTAGCTTTGTTTAAAAAGGTTCTAGGCAGCATAAAAGTGAAACATCAGGCATTAGTAGCGGACATTGAGGACGATGCAATCATTGGAATGGACATCAAGAATTCCAAATGGTTCGAATTGAATTTCAAAGATGGCGTCCTACGTGTGAACAGAGAAGAGCCAGTGCTACATGGAAGAAGTGAAGAGGTGATTCTTATTCTGCTGGTTGAAGATATAAGTGTACCCGAGAGGGCTGAGACCATACTGGAGGCTCGCTTGGACGGAGGTGCGAGCAATGGAAGCGTGGTGATTTTCGAGCCCAAGCTTCATGATGAGAAAATTGGACGAGGGATTGCACTAGGCAAGACTTTGTTGCGTGCTGATAAATTTGTGCCGGTAAGGGTAATGAATGTAAATTATTACCCAGTGACCTTGAAGAAAGGAACTGTTTTGGGGCACTGTTCGTCAATTTCCTCTGTGATCGGGAGTGTACACAGTTCTGTTAGCCAAAACAAAAACCTGACAGCGGAACTGGAAAAGTTGGTTAGCATCCCTTCCAAGGGCATTGAACCAGCTCAACAGCCCAGATTGAGAGAACTAGTCAGGAAGTACCAATACCGGACAAGGAAAAGGGTGCCGAACGAATGTAGTTCAGCATAAAATTGATACTGGGGATGCCCGACCTATCCGACAATCAGCTAGAAGACTTCCTCTTGCCAAGAAGGAAGAGGCTGACAAAATAGTCAGTGATACGGGAAAAGATGGAGTTATTGAACCATCCGACTGTCCATGGTCCTCTCCAGTCGTGCTGGTGAAGAAGAAAGATGGATCAACATGCTTTTGCATAAACTATCGTCAACTGAACAACGTGACGAAGAAGGAGAGTTACCCTCTTCCGAGAATAGATGACACCCTAGACACGTTGGCCGGCTCCACGATTTCCTCGACCCTTGATCTGAAGAGTGGATACTGGCAGGTAGAACTGGCTCCAGAAGATAGAGAAAAGACAGCCTTCACCATCGGCTCAGGACTGTGGCATTTCACCGTTATGCCATTCGGGCTTTGTAATGCTTCAGCCACATTCGAGAGATTAATGTGCAACCGTCCAAAATTTTGAAATGCAAATTTGGAATTAATTGCTATTTAAAATAATTGAAGGTTATCACTTTGTGCTGACAGGCTGCTCAGATTGATACAGTTAGGGTGTGAGTAAGTTTCAACTAATGATTGGTCAATAGCTTACTACAGATTCTATAACTATTAAACAAAGAGGACACCAGTAGTTGACCTGACTAGTTCAGATAGCTGGGAGCCAGGTTGCAAAAGACAAAACCGAAGATAAAAGAAAGAAAGAAAAATTGTATCTAGCTTGAGTTGGAAGGCAGAATAAATAAGCAGGAAACAATTAACAACTTTATTTAAAAAAAACTTTGACAAGAAGGCTGAAGGCCAGCATTAGCTGAAAGCTAAAACCCAAACAAATATAGCTAAAGGCTATGAAAGCTACTAAGCTGAAGGCTATAAAATTAATAAGCTGAAGGCTACAAAATTCTTTAGCTGAAGGCTACCAAATTCAGAATATTTACAACTTCCAAAATCTGATTCAACCGAAGATGCTCCTGTTGGGTGGTTTAGGCGTAATTGATCCCTACGACGAGTTGTGGTTGGATCGTCCTTGGCTCAGTCAGTCAGAGACTTGTTGTTTGTCTCGTATGGACTTGCGACCTGACTAGGTTCGGTTGGTCTGCACGAAGATGGACAATTGACTGTGACGAAGAATTGAGCACCTCTGACCCTTGTAGGACAACTATGGGATCTCCTTAATGGTACCAGTCCTTCACCCAGAGTATGGCTTCCTCGATGGCATGCGAAGCAGATGAACGGAATCAGAATTGATAGTACAATATTTTTGGGGACAAGGATATCCTTAGAACCGCAAGATTATATTCTGAATTTTTTTAAAAAGGTAAAGATTTCAACACTTGAAATCTGATTTGAGAAAAAGAAAATGAAACATTCAACTCGGAATGCTCAGTGTAGGTAAGTTAGATATGAATACTCACAAAAATTAATAACAGTTAAACTGAAAGAATCAATATTTTCCAGATAAAGAAATAAGTTATCAAGAAGAGGTTAATTTTCTTCAAACAATATGAACAATAATTAGAGAAATTGCTTTTCTCCAGATAATGGAACTAATAGATGTGATACTATTAAAAGTTGATATTTAATATTTAAATTAATTTCGAAAATAAGTTTATGGCATATCAGACTGATATCCCGTCTGATATAAACTACAGACATAAAAACTACTCCATTATTTAAATTAATGTTTGAAAATATTCAAAAAAAAAAACAAATCAACGGAAATCCTTCCAAGGAATTATCCAAATATAAGGAATAAAACATAAATTATTAACGTTCCATAAATCAACGTACCAGAAGGATATAAGTAATAATGAGAACTAATTTAACGTACCAGAAGGGTACTAGATAAACAATAATTATAAAAAATATTTTCGACCTTTCCAAATGAAAGGGAGGAAATAACGTGATACTTTGGATAAAAAAAATTAAAAGTAGAAGGTTGGCAAGTCCTATACAAATTATGTTATATTATCAAATCCTGTACAACTATGCCCGATAAGTCTCCTGTACAAAGGAGAAAGGTAAGGTAGGTTGGCAAGACATATTCAAAACTATGCCAGATAAGTTAAAATTTGTTGTACGTGTGGTTTGACAAAAAAGGAGACACTACCTGGTAGACCTTAAAGATACCAATTATACAGTTAGCAGATTGAGTAATCGAAAAAAATCAGAACAACTGAACCAAGAGATGATACCCTTGTCTACGAAGCAGAAATGAGTGCTTTCGCCTACAAAGGTAGAATCGTGGTTGAGTGTGGTGCAAGAGAACAGATTCTCTCAAGTTCGCATTTATTTCTCAGAGATACAATGAAACTGACTAATCAGCGAAAAAATAAATGCTTACCTGAAGATGTCCTGCCTGGATGTCACAAAGCAACCAACCCCGCGTCTCCTCTACAAGGTTCCACTTTACGTTCTGGTGATACGTACTGTTACACTACAGGCTGGTGGGAGTCATCCACAGGAATAAATTACCAATTGAGTACCTGAAATTTCACAAGCGTAGAAACTGAATTCAACTTGTTACAGGGGGAGATATGATGTGCACTTTTTTCATGCAATGTAAGAAGAAGAATATATTTATTGAAATAGGTTTCCCTAATATACAATACTGCTAATATGTATACATATATATATATATATATATATATATATATATATATATATTGTTATGATATAATTTGAAATTATTTGAAATTCATTTTTTTTTACGAGTTTTTGAAGAATATTACGTAAATAAAACTGATAGATATGTTTATTTATGTGTTTGAAACCAGATTTTAAACAACCATACTATAAATTCACTATTTCAGTTGATATAATAATTTTGAAAGGCCAAATGAGAACATATTACAGGTAGATTATCAAAATTTACAATTTTACTCTCAGAAACCAAATTGAAAAACTTTGAAACATTCAGTATGGAGACTAGGAGATTTGGGAGTGACAGTTAGAAGTTTTGACATAATGGAATGAATATTGATAGAAAGGCAAAAGTTTGAAGTAAAATTGAAAGTATAGTCAAATAAAATGAAAAGTACACATTCAATGAAAAGAATTGTTAATAGAATAGTAAGTTTATTGATTTAGAATGCGGATTGGAAAGAAAATGCATAAATTGTAAGTGATAGAAAGGTGCCTGTGAATTCAGATGGAAAAAGAAAGTAGGTTGGTGGATGGTAGGATTGTAGGTTGTTTGGATTGAGAGAGAGAGGAGATTGTTTTTACCAATAATGCTTCAGAACCACTATCTATTAAAATGTTTACTTGTTTATCTCCAATTTTTCCTTCTAATATTAATAATCCTAACATTTGCTCATTTTCATAGTTATCTTCAAGTGTTATAAATTCTACTGGGTGTTCATAACTTACTTTGTACATTTTGTATGGTTTACCTAATAAAAATTTTGTTCTTGATTTGTTGTCATATCCTGTGTTACTGTATCTTGATTTATTTCTGTTTGTCTCGTTTCTCTTATTGGATTTTCACTTTGTCTGTCCGTACTTCTTGACCTACGTTGAAAATATACCTGTCTTTCCCTTACATTATTGTCCTGATTTCCATTATATGAATTTCTACTCATAAATCTATTTCCATTTTCTCTTTCAAATTCTCTTCTACTATTTTGATTCCTATTATAATGATAATTATTTCTGTTTTGGCCATAATTATTACCATTATTATAATTATTATATCCATCTCTATTCTGATTATTTCCCCTATTATAATCATTATTCCCCCTGTTATCATTGCTATTCCTAAATTGATTGTTGTTAGAAAAATTTCTATTTTCATTTTGATATCTCTGAAAATTGCTATTGTTCTGTGTTCTATAACTATTTTTATTATTATGGTATCTATAATTTTGATAATTCTGACTTTCCTCTCTATTTCCCATATTCCTATTTGCAAATGTCCTCTCTAATCGTAATAAATATTCACTCAATCTCGACATTGTTTTAATTTCATTCATTGAAATTATTTCAAATATATCCTGTCTAAAATATCTAGAAATATTACATACTATTTCTTCTTCTGTCATACTAGGTTCAAGATATTGTACCATAGCATAAAGTTGAACTGCATAATCATTATAAAATTTATTTCTTTTCTCATCAAATTTCCCAAATTGTAATTTATCCCTAACTATGTACTGTGCATTTTGACCCCAAAATTGTTTTAAAAATAATTGCTCAAAATCATCAAAATTATTTATATTTCTCTCTTGACTATTAAACCAAACACAAGGTTGATTAATCAAATTTTCTCTAATGCAATCTTTCAATTCATCTATGTCTTTAATTTTTTTGGATTTATTTTTTATCGACTTAATAAAAGTTATTGGGTGTAATTTTTTTATATTACCATCAAATTTATTATTTCCTTGACACTCTTGATAATTTGTTATCATTCTGGTTTCAACGATGTTTTCCCTTCTATTTTCTTCTAATTTTTGTAATTTGTCTTCCATTTCTTTAACTTTATTTATGTAATCTAAATTATTCTCAGTTATATTATCCTTACTTTTCATTTCAGTTAATTCAGTTTCAACTGTATGAAACGTATTTATTGAAAAACTTTGATTCTCTTCAATTTTCTTATTGATTTGTTTTATTTCACTTAAAGTGTTTTCATTATTGACTACAAATTCTATTCTTAATTCTTCGGTTTGTTTATTATTTTGTTCTATTTCTTTATTTATGTGTAATATTTCTCCCCTAATATTTTCATGAAATTCACTATTTTGCTGTTCAATTCTGTGCTCAAAATCTTTATATTGTTTAATAATTTCCTCTTTGTTTTCTTCAAATCTCTTTCTCATATTTTCTTCTATATTTCCCATCCTATTGTTCATTCGCTCTTCAATTTTCTTTATGCTTTCTTTCATATTTTCCATGTTTTCTTTCATACTTTCTTTCACATTTTCCATATTCTCCATTATATTAACTTTTGTTCTCTCTTCCATTTTCCCATATTCATATATATATATATATATATATATATATATATATATATATATATATATATATATATATATATATAAGGATGGATTTAGCGAGGGGCAATATATGAAAATATAAGTAAAAAAGTTATTGGGTGTCTACGGTTGCTTGCACAACATTTTGAGGGTTATACCCAATAACTTTTTTACTTATATATATATATATATATATATATATATATATATATATATATATATATATATATATATATATACATATATTATAATTTTTTTTTACGAGTTTTTGAAGAATATTACGTAAATAAAACTGATAGATATGTTTATTTATGTGTTTGAAACCAGATTTTAAACAACCATACTATAAATTCACTATTTCAGTTGATATAATAATTTTGAAAGGCCAAATGAGAACATATTTCAGGTAGATTATCAAAATTTACAATTTTACTCTCAGAAACCAAATTGAAAAACTTTGAAACATTCAGTATGGAGACTAGGAGATTTGGGAGTGACAGTTAGAAGTTTTGACATAATGGAATGAATATTGATAGAAAGGCAAAAGTTTGAAGTAAAATTGAAAGTATAGTCAAATAAAATGAAAAGTACACATTCAATAAAAGAATTGTTAATAGAATAGTAAGTTTATTGATTTAGAATGCGGATTGGAAAGAAAATGCATAAATTGTAAGTGATAGAAAGGTGCCTGTGAATTCAGATGGAAAAAGAAAGTAGGTTGGTGGATGGTAGGATTGTAGGTTGTTTGGATTGAGAGAGAGGAGATTGTTTTTTGATGGCAAAACTGAAAGAAGTAAAGAAAGAAATTTAAAATTTTTGAAGAATTTAAAAAAAAGTCAGAAATCAAGAATAGTATAAACAAGGAGGAAATAGCATCAACACTAAGCAGAGGAAATAGAAATTAAAAAGGAGGAAGCAGCAGGACTAAAGTCTGAAAGGCAGAGGAAATAGCATCAACATTAAGCAAAGGAACTAGAAATTAAAAAGGAGGAAGCAGCAGGACTAAAGTCTGAAAGGAAGAGGAAATAGCATCAACATTAAACAGAGGAACTAGAAATTAAAAAGGAGGAAGCAGCAGGACTAAAGTTTGAAAGGAAGAGGAAATAGCATCAACACTAAAGAAGTAAAAGAAGTAGAATTGGAAATAAGAAATTTATACTACAAGGTATTATCTTTTCATTTATAATTTCCGGACTTCCAAGTTATCAACAAAAGTCGTTGAGATTTTATTAGAACTCTCATTTCAGTGTCATAAAATTATAGGCAGGGACGTTATAGATAAATTTCATTTTCTTGAAAGTGTTAGGACAATCAATTTTGAATTATCTAAATTATAGTAATTGATAATATAAGTTGGGTTTCTCGTAGAAAATGTATTTTATAGGTGAATGAGATTTTCATTATAATTTGACTAAAAGTTCATATAAATGTGTATGAATTTGAATTGGAGTTTATAATTAAAAAAAAAAAATTGTATCAATATTTCATTCTTATATGTTTGAGATTCAAAATTTATCCTAGAATCCTGATGAGATTGAGAGTTTTTCATGTTGTATGACTGAGTTGTAAAAATTATAGTTCAGGGAATAAATTTATTTGATATATAAAATAAATTAAATAAAATTAATGAATTAAATTAAATAAAATTAAACAAAATTAAATAAAATAAATTGAATCAAATAAAATAAAATCGAATAAAATAAAATTGAATTAAATTAAATTAAATTAAATTAAATTATATTATATTATATTATATTATATTATATTATATTATATTATATTATATTATATTATATTATATTATATTATATTATATTATATTATATTATATTATATTATATTATATTATATTATATTATATTATATTATATTATATTATATTATATTATATTATATTATATTATATTAAATTAATTTAAATCAAAGAAAAATAAAATAAACTAAATTAAATTAAATCGAAAATAAATAAAATTAAAATAAATAAAAATATAAATAAAACAATTATATTTTTTTTAATAAAATAAAATATATAACAATTGGCGCCCAACGTGGGGCACTAAAGAAAACGGGTTAAATAAAAAAAAATATATGGATTTGAGAGATGGTAAAAAAGTTGGTATGGAAGGAGATATGGAAGATGATGATCATGGAGAGGCAAGTGGAAAAAGACAAGGAAGAGAAATGAGAGAGAATCAAATTGAAAGTGGAATAGATGAAAAATTTAAAATGTTAATGGATTTTATAATGGAAAATATGGGAAAAATGGAAGAGAGAACAAAAGTTAATATAATGGAGAATATGGAAAATGTGAAAGAAAGTATGAAAGAAAACATGGAAAATATGAAAGAAAGCATAGAGAAAATTGAAGAGCGAATGAACAATAGGATGGGAAATATAGACGAAAAAATGAGAAAGAGATTTGAAGAAAACAAAGAGGAAATTATTAAACATTATTAAACAATATAAAGATTTTGAGCACAGAATTGAACAGCAAAATAGTGAATTTCATGAAAATATTAGGGGAGAAATATTACACATAAATAAAGAAATAGAACAAAATAATAAACAAACCGAAGAATTAAGAATAGAATTTGTAGTCAATAATGAAAACACTTTAAGTGAAATAAAACAAATCAATAAGAAAATTGAAGAGAATCAAAGTTTTTCAATAAATACGTTTCATACAGTTGAAACTGAATAAACTAAAATGAAAAGTAAGGATAATATAACTGAGAATAATTTAGATTACATAAATAAAGTTAAAGAAATGGAAGACAAATTACAAAAATTAGAAGAAAATAGAAGGGAAAACATCGTTGAAACCAGAATGATAACAAATTATCAAGAGTGTCAAGGAAATAATAAATTTGATGGTAATATAAAAAAATTACACCCAATAACTTTTATTAAGTCGATAAAAAATAAATCCAAAAAAATTAAAGACATAGATGAATTGAAAGATTGCATTAGAGAAAATTTGATTAATCAACCTTGTGTTTGGTTTAATAGTCAAGAGAGAAATATAAATAATTTTGATGATTTTGAGCAATTATTTTTAAAACAATTTTGGGGTCAAAATGCACAGTACATAGTTAGGGATAAATTACAATTTGGGAAATTTGATGAGAAAAGAAATAAATTTTATAATGATTATGCAGTTCAACTTTATGCTATGGTACAATATCTTGAACCTAGTATGACAGAAGAAGAAATAGTATGTAATATTTCTAGACATTTTAGACAGGATATATTTGAAATAATTTCAATGAATGAAATTAAAACAATGTCGAGATTGAGTGAGTATTTATTACGATTAGAGAGGACATTTGCAAATAGGAATATGGGAAATAGAGAGGAAAGTCAGAATTATCAAAATTATAGATACCATAATAATAAAAATAGTTATAGAACACAGAACAATAGCAATTTTCAGAGATATCAAAATGAAAATAGAAATTTTTCTAACAACAATCAATTTAGGAATAGCAATGATAACAGGGGGAATAATGATTATAATAGGGGAAATAATCAGAATAGAGATGGATATAATAATTATAATAATGGTAATAATTATGGTCAAAACAGAAATAATTATCATTATAATAGGAATCAAAATAGTAGAAGAGAATTTGAAAGAGAAAATGGAAATAGATTTATGAGTAGAAATTCATATAATGAAAATCAGGACAATAATGTAAGGGAAAGACAGGTATATTTTCAACGTAGGTCAAGAAGTACGGACAGACAAAGTGAAAATCCAATAAGAGAAACGAGACAAACAGAAATAAATCAAGATACAGTAACACAGGATATGACAACAAATCAAGAACAAAATTTTTATTAGGTAAACCATACAAAATGTACAAAGTAAGTTATGAACACCCAGTAGAATTTATAACACTTGAAGATAACTATGAAAATGAGCAAATGTTAGGATTATTAATATTAGAAGGAAAAATTGGAGATAAACAAGTAAACATTTTGATAGATAGTGGTTCTGAAGCATTATTGGTAAAAGAAAACATTTTATCAGATAATTTGAAAATTCAAAACAAAATAGTTGACATGCCTAAAACAAGATTATTAGGAATAAATGGAAAAAAATTAGCAGAAACAACAAAATTTGTAAATTTAAGTTTGGAAATAAGTGAAAAGAATATTGAATTACAATTATTGATAGTTCCAAATATGGATTTTGATATTATTATAGGTACTGATCAGTTAGAAAAAAAGAACTCAAAAATAAATTATGAAAATAAAGGTATAGAGATGGATGGAAATTGGTTTAAATTTAAAGAATTAAATAGTGAAGAAAAGAATAAGGAAAATAATATTTTATGTACAAGATGTATGAATGTGGAAAGTGTGAATGAATATGTAAATGATAATAGTAATAATAATAATGAAAATGAAGGTAATGAGAATATTTGTGAATATAAATGTAATGGTGAAAATGTAGATTATTTAAATGAATTGTTGAATAAATATAGAGGATTAATTATGAATGAATCGAGAATTGCGAAAGAGTATGTGCATAAAATAAAAGTATATGAAGTGAGTAAATTTAAATGTAAAAATTATCCTATACCTTATAAATATAGAAAGCAAGTGAGAGATGAAATAGACAAAATGTTAAAACAAGGAATTATTGAGAGAAGTACCTCTAGTTATATCAATCCTATCGTTGTAGTCAAAAAGAATAATGGGGAACTAAGGTTATGTCTAGATGCAAGGGAATTGAATAAAATAACGGTTCCACAGTATGAGTCTCCTTTGAATATTGATGTTATATTTGGAAGAATAACAAATGCAAATATATTTTCTAAAATTGATTTAAAACATAGTTTTTGGCTCATTCCATTGGATGAGAGTGTTAGAGATTATACAGGGTTTTGTATTGAAGGGGTAGTGTACAGATTCTGCGTAGTCCCGTATGGTTTACAATCTGCATGTGCAGCATTAGATAGAGCATTGCATAAAATATTAGATAAATATGAAGATTTTGTTCTACATTATGTTGACGATATTTTGATTTATTCAACAGACGAGACAAAACATAAAGAACATTTGAGTAAAGTGTTAGAAATACTTGATTTAGCAGGTTTGAAAATTAATATAAACAAATGTGAATTCTTTCAAAATGAAGTAAAGTATTTAGGATATGTATTGAATGAAAAAGGATTTAAAATGGATCCGGAAAGAATTAAAACAATTCAAGAATATACAAGACCTTATAATTTGAAAACACTAAGGGGATTTTTGGGAATATTGAATTATTTTAAGAGATTGATACCGGATTTGAGTGAAAAAGAATTACCATTGATTACACTATTAAGAAAACATGTGAGATGGAAATGGTGAGAAGAACAGGAGAAGGCATTTTTTGAATTGAAAAATATTTTTATGAAAAATTTAAAAAATTTCCATCCAAATTATGAGTTACCTTTTATCTTAAGAACGGATTCGTCAATAGAAAGATTTGCTGGGGTTTTAATACAAGTTCAGGAGGGTAAAGAAGTACCAATTGCATTCATTTCTCGAATAACAAAGAAACATGAAAGAAATTATAGTGTAAGTGAGTTAGAATTAGCCAGTATAATATTTTGTATATCAAAACTAAGATTTTATTTATTAGGAACAATGTTTTATGTTGAGACTGACCATGAGGCATTATTATCAATTGTGAATTGTAAATATGCTAATAATAGAATACATAGATGGGCTTTATTATTACAAGAATATAAGTTTGAAATTCGATATATACCAGGGAAACTGAATTTAGTACCAGATTCAATTACTAGAATGGGTACAAATAAAATCAGCAATTCTAGACAAATAAAAATTGGTTTAAACGTTTTTAGAAATATAACAGGTTTATATTCATTAGAGAATATTTTCGAGGATCAGAAAAAGTTGGAAGACAAAGAAAAAAGAGGGACAATAGAAATAAATGGTATTATAATTAAAACAGTAGATGGAAATGAATTATATGTGATAACAAAAATATTAACAGAACAAATTATATCGAAAATTCATGAAAAATACTTGCATATAGGCATTAGAAAAACTTGGTTAGTATTTAGGGAAAATTTTATAAGTCATACAGATTTAGAGATAACTAAAAATATTTTGAATCTGTCAATTGGGAAAAAGTAAAAATAAAATAAATAAAAATGAACCTAAGAGTATAATATCAAATAAACCTTTACATATAATTTCAATTGATTTTGTAAGCAACTTAATAAATAGTGATAATAATAGTAAACATATTTTTGTGGTAGTAGACCATTTTTCAAAATTTATAAAATTATATCCTACTAAGAAAACTAATTTTAAAATAGTAAAAATGTTTTTGTCAAAATTCATAGAAGACATAGGAAAACCAGAGCAGATTATTTTAGACAATGCCGCGTATTTTAATAATCAACGTATAAAAAATTATTGTCAAAATTTTGGAATAAAGTTAAATTTTACAAGTATCAGACATCCTTCATCTAATCCAACTGAAAGATATATCCAAGAAATAATGAAATATTTAGGAATGATAACATTTCAAAACCATAAGCAATGGGAAGAAAAAATACCACTAATTGAACAATATTTAAATGAAGTACCTAGTACTATTACAGAAGAGAGTCCAAAATATATTATGACGGGTCAAATGCCAATTAGGGAATGGATAAATGAAAATAAAATATTGAAAGAAACTATGGAAAAAGTTAATATGCGGATAAAAAGAAATGCTATAAAATATTTGAAAAAAGAGAATAAAAAAAGACTTAAACGAACAAGATTTAAAAAAGGAGATTTGGTAATAATAAAAAGTTTAAGAGTACCTAATAATAAACAAGGACTATGTGCCAAACTTCAATTACCATTTGAAGGTCCATATGAGGTGGAAAATGAGGAACCTATAAACAGTTATAAGTTAGTCAATATTAATGAAAAAGTAAGGGGAGTTTTCAATATTGAAAGTTTATATCAATTTAAAGTTTAATTATTACAATTGTTGAAAAAAAAAATTATATTCGAAAATTTATTTACTTTGTTAAAGAAATTTCGAATATAAATTTTGGGGAATTTGTTATGATATAATTTGAAATTATTTGAAATTAATTTTTTTTTACGAGTTTTTGAAGAATATTACGTAAATAAAACTGATAGATATGTTTATTTATGTGTTTGAAACCAGATTTTAAACAACCATACTATAAATTCACTATTTCAGTTGATATAATAATTTTGAAAGGCCAAATGAGAACATATTTCAGGTAGATTATCAAAATTTACAATTTTACTCTCAGAACCAAATTGAAAAACTTTGAAACATTCAGTATGGAGACTAGGAGAATTGGGAGTGACAGTTAGAAGTTTGACATAATGGAATGAATATTGATAGAAAGGCAAAAGTTTGAAGTAAAATTGAAAGTATAGTCAAATAAAATGAAAAGAACACATTCAATGAAAAGAATTGTTAATAGAATAGTAAGTTTATTGATTTAGAATGCGGATTGGAAAGAAAATGCATAAATTGTAAGTGATAGAAAGGTGCCTGTGAATTCAGATGGAAAAAGAAAGTAGGTTGGTGGATGGTAGGACATGACGACGGTTGTTTGGATTGAGAGAGAGGAGATTGTTTTTTGATGGCAAAACTGAAAGAAGTAAAGAAAGAAATTTAAAATTTTTGAAGAATTTAAAAAAAGTTAGAAATCAAGAATAGTGTAAACAAGGAGGAAATAGCATCAACACTAAGCAGAGGAAATAGAAATTAAAAAGGAGGAAGCAGCAGGACTAAAGTCTGAAAGGCAGAGGAAATAGCATCAACATTAAGCAAAGGAACTAGAAATTAAAAAGGAGGAAGCAGCAGGACTAAAGTCTGAAAGGAAGAGGAAATAGCATCAACATTAAACAGAGGAACTAGAAATTAAAAAGGAGGAAGCAGCAGGACTAAAGTTTGAAAGGAAGAGGAAATAGCATCAACACTAAAGAAGTAAAAGAAGTAGAATTGGAAATAAGAACTTTATACTACAAGGTATTATCTTTTCATTTATAATTTCCGGACTTCCAAGTTATCAACAAAAGTCGTTGAGATTTTATTAGAACTGTCATTTCAGTGTCATAAAATTATAGGCAGGGACGTTATAGATAAATTTCATTTTCTTGAAAGTGTTGGGACAATCAATTTTGAATTATCTAAATTATAGTTATTGATAATATAAGTTGGGTTTCTCGTAGAAAAGGTATTTTATAGGTGAATGAGATTTTCATTATAATTTGACTAAAAGTTCATATAAATGTGTATGAATTTGAATTGGAGTTTATAATAATAATAAAAAAAAATTTTGTATCAATATTTCATTCTTATATGTTTGATATTCAAAATTTAACCTAGAATCCTGATGAGATTGAGAGTTTTTCATGTTGTATGACTGAGTTGTAAAAATTATAGTTCAGGGAATAAATTTATTTGATATATAAAATAAATTAAATAAAATTAATGAATTAAATTAAATAAAAATATAAATTAAATAATTATATTTATATATTTTAATAAAGTAAAATATATAACTATATATATATATGCTGAATACTTGTTTCAAGGAGCAATAAATGTTCCAGTGACTGTAAAACAGTCGAAAACAATCCTTTAGGAACTCACTATACCTTTGTATAGATTGTATGGCATATGTCCGACAGAAAACAACTACTTCTCTGGCTAATACCTCGACAGATATTGAATTATATCTGTCAGACATATGTGCAAAGATCCTTACTTTGAAGGAACAACTTTGCAAGAGCTCTCAGAGACAGACAGCAGGACACCGCCTGATCCAAACAAGGAACCAACTGCAGACCGGTTTCGGGATGAAGTCCCTCATCAGTGCAGTCCTGGTTATCACGGTTGTATACACGCGGGGGCCCGGTGCCCGTCATCGTTCGCCGGGATGAACACTGCAATCGCTTACAGGATCCACCACGGCAACAGATTAGAGAGCGCTCCAGAAGGACATTTCGGATGCGAAATGGTATACGCTGAATACTTGTTTCAAGGAGCAATAAATGTTCCAGTGACTGTAAAACAGTCGAAAACAATCCTTTAGGAACTCACTATACCTTTGTATAGATTGTATGGCATATGTCCGACAGAAAACAACTACTTCTCTGGCTAATACCTCGACAGATATTGAATTATATCTGTCAGACATATGTGCAAAGATCCTTACTTTGAAGGAACAACTTTGCAAGAGCTCTCAGAGACAGACAGCAGGACACCGCCTGATCCAAACAAGGAACCAACTGCAGACCGGTTTCGGGATGAAGTCCCTCATCAGTGCAGTCCTGGTTATCACGGTTGTATACACGCGGGAGCCCGGTGCCCGTCATCGTTCGCCGGGATGAACACTGCAATCGCTTACAGGATCCACCACGGCAACAGATTAGAGAGCGCTCTAGAAGGACATTTCGGATGCGAAATGGTATACGCTGAATACTTGTTTCAAGGAGCAATAAATGTTCCAGTGACTGTAAAACAGTCGAAAACAATCCTTTAGGAACTCACTATACCTTTGTATAGATTGTATGGCATATGTCCTTCAAAGTAAGGATCTTTGCACATATGTCTGACAGATATAATTCAATATCTGTCGAGGTATTAGCCAGAGAAGTAGTTGTTTTCTGTCGGACATATGCCATACAATCTATACAAAGGTATAGTGAGTTCCTAAAGGATTGTTTTCGACTGTTTTACAGTCACTGGAACATTTATTGCTCCTTGAAACAAGTATTCAGCGTATACCATTTCGCATCCGAAATGTCCTTCTGGAGCGCTCTCTAATCTGTTGCCGTGGTGGATCCTGTAAGCGATTGCAGTGTTCATCCCGGCGAACGATGACGGGCACCGGGCCCCCGCGTGTATACAACCGTGATAACCAGGACTGCACTGATGAGGGACTTCATCCCGAAACCGGTCTGCAGTTGGTTCCTTGTTTGGATCAGGCGGTGTCCTGCTGTCTGTCTCTGAGAGCTCTTGCAAAGTTGTTCCTTCAAAGTAAGGATCTTTGCACATATGTCTGACAGATATAATTCAATATCTGTCGAGGTATTAGCCATAGAAGTAGTTGTTTTCTGTCGGACATATGCCATACAATCTATACAAAGGTATAGTGAGTTCCTAAAGGATTGTTTTCGACTGTTTTACAGTCACTGGAACATATATATATATATATATATATATATATATATATATATATATATATATATATATATAT
Organism: Chrysolina oricalcia; assembly: GCA_944452925.2. NCBI lineage: Eukaryota > Metazoa > Arthropoda > Insecta > Coleoptera > Chrysomelidae > Chrysolina > Chrysolina oricalcia. The sequence continues at coordinate 30,899,781 of OX101819.2, forward strand.
ATACATATATATATAACAGGAAGTTACTTATGACATCTACAGTCACTAGTTGAAACTTAATTTATATAAATATATATATATATAAATATATATATATATATTGTGGCGAAGCTGCGGGCGATGCCGGGCCTGATCAATCACGTAATCAGCGAATGACCTCGAATAACTGTCGATGCGCTTGCACCGAAAAGAATCTGGACGATTCGAGAATTACTCGAAATTTCTAGGAAGATGAATCGGATATAAAAAGAACTACGCAGCGGACAGACGGACAGTCAGAGTGAAGTGAAAGTCGAATATAAATAGTAGAGTGATTGTTATGTAAATTAGAGAACTGTGAATCATTGTATTTCGATAAATAAATTATTTTTGAGTGAAGTAGACTTTGAATATACAACAGTGGTGTTAGAAGTGCGATGTTTAAATAAAGAGTGTTCGTGTAAGTAGACAGTTTGTGTATTTCGGACAATTGTTTTCGCGAAAAATAGACAGTGACTGATAAACATTTTTTCGTGAAGTTGAAAGTTGTGTGCATTAACGGAGTATAAACTGATAGATACACTTCTCGCGTGTGAAATAGACAATAATAATAATAATAGACTGGTGTACGGGAAATAGACAATAATAATAATAATAATAATAATAGACTGGTGACCCGTGAAATAGACTGTGAGACACAGACTAAGACAAAATGTGTTCGAGGAAAGTTCGCCTGGTTGAATTGAAGGTTGCGGAATTAAAGCAAGAACTGGAGGAGAGGGAACTTGACACAAGTGGTAAAAAGGCCGTGCTTCAAACAAGACTTGCCGAGGGATTAATTCAGGAGGGCGTGGACCCAGAAACATTTCTATTCGAAGTTTCTGGAATAGATATGAGTTCCATAATGAGTAAACTCGACGGAATGAGAGAGGAACTTCAACAAAATTCGAATAGTCTGAAAGAAGAATTTCAAGAAAGTTCGAAAAATCTGGAAGAAAAGCTGCTAGAAAATTCGAATACTTTGAAGGAAGAACTTCAAGAGAAACTTCTGGAAAATTCGAATAATCTGGAAAAAAAACTTCAAGAAAGACTTCTGGAAAATTCGAATAGTCTGAAAGAGGAATTTCAAGAAAGTTCGAGGAATTTGGAAGAAAAGCTGCTAGAAAATTCGAATACCATGAAAGAAGAACTTTCCGGGGTGGCGAATCGACTGGAAGGAGGAATAGATGAAATCGAGGAAGAGATGGGAAAATTGAAGGAAACAATCAGCGATGAAATCAGAGGCGGAATCGAGGAAGAAATCAACAAATTGAAGGAGAAAATCAGTAAGTTGGAAAACCAGAATGATACTACCCACACCACAGAATCTGCCAACGAAAATTCAATGTTGGAAGTAAGTTTGAACTTGAATGATGTTCAAAAGGGTCTGAAAGATGTGAAGATCAGTTCTGAAACAGGAAAGCTCTCTATGAAACCACCTCAGTTCGATGGGAAAACACCATGGGCAAATTACCGCCGACAATTTGAAGCTGCAGCAAAAGCAAATGGATGGAATGCAGGAGAAAGAGCTGTGGCATTAACACTGGCCTTGCGTGGAGAAGCAACGAATATTTTACAAACCCTCACGGCACAAGAACAAGAGGACTACGGGCAGCTGATTAAACATCTCGAATTACGGTATGGACAGACCCATCTAGAACATGTATACCACTCACAGCTCAAAAACCGCTGCCAGAAATCAAGCGAGTCCCTACAGGAGTTTGAAGCAGATATTGCACGCTTGGTTCGCCTTGCATACCTAGCTACACCGGAAAAGGTAATGGAGCGACTAGCAGTTCAGGCCTTCTTAGATGGACTTCGTGACCAGGAAACCAGACAAGCATTGACACTAGCTCGTCCAACACATCTCGTGGATGCACTGGCACGCGCTTTGGAATTTGAGGCGGCGAAGCAATCCTGCAGAAGCCAGAGTAAAGTCCGAGTTATTGAAGAAGACCCAGATGAGCCTACTAACCTGGAAGCTGCCATAAGGAAGGTGGTGAAGGAAATGTTGCCTGAGAGAAGACAGATAAGATGCTGGAATTGCGGCAAAGTTGGGCATGTACGCAACAAATGTCCAACATTCTCAGAATCGACACCGATGCAGGAAAACTAAAGAAGGTCGATGAGGAGGGGCAATCGTCGACCTGCATCCAGCAAGCCCCCGTTAACAATGCATATTTCGCTATCCTTCAACGTCAAAACAATGGTGTCTTTGTAGACGGTCACATCAACAACGAGCCTTGCACCATGCTGCTAGATACAGGTGCGACTAGGACAATCCTTGGACCTGCTTTTACTAAAACACCAGAGAGAATGGAACCATCATCCTGGAAGCTACGCACAGCAACAGGAGAGCCTGCCACTGTACGTGGTGAGCTACCGATTGAACTGATTTTAGGCAGCACAAAAGTGAAACATCGGGCATTAGTAGCTGACATTGAGGACGATGCAATTATTGGAATGGACATCATGAATTCCAAAGGGTTCGAATTGAACTTTAAAGATGGCGTCCTACGTGTGAACGGAGAAGAGTTGGTACTACATGGAAGAAGTGAAGAGATGATTCGTGTTCTGCTGACTGAAGATGTAAGTGTACCCGAGAGGGCTGAGACCATACTGGAGGCTCGCTTGGACGGAGATGCGAGCGATGGAAACGTGGTGATGTTCGAGCCCAAGCTTCATGATGAGAAAATTGGACGAGGGATTGCACTAGGCAAGACTTTGTTGCGTGCTGATAAATTTGTGCCAGTAAGGGTAATGAATCTCAATTATTACCCAGTGACCTTGAAGAAAGGAATTGTTTTGGGGCACTGCTCGTCAATTTCCTCTGTGATCAGGAGTGTACACGGTACTGTTAGTCAAGACAACAACCTGACAGCGGAACTGGAAAAATTGGTTACCATCTCTTCCAAGGGCATTGAACCAGCTCAACAGCCCAGATTGAGAAAATTAGTCGAAAAGTACCAAGACATCTTCGATACCGGACAAGGAAAAGGGGGTCGAACGAATTTAGTTCAACATAAAATTGATACTGGGGATGCCCGACCAATCCGACAATCAGCTAGAAGACTTCCTCTTGCCAAGAAGGAAGAGGCTGACAACATAGTCAGTGATATGGGGAAAGATGGAGTTATTGAACCATCCGACAGTCCATGGTCCTCTCCAGTCGTGCTGGTGAAGAAGAAAGATGGATCAACACGCTTTTGCGTAGACTATCGTCAACTGAACAACGTGACGAAGAAAGACAGTTACCCTCTTCCAAGAATAGATGACACCCTAGACACGTTGGCCGGCTCCACGATTTTCTCGACCCTCGATCTGAAGAGTGGATACTGGCAGGTAGAACTGGCTCCAGAAGATAGAGAAAAGACAGCCTTCACCATCGGCTCAGGACTGTGGCATTTCACCGTTATGCCATTCGGACTTTGTAATGCTCCAGCCACATTCGAGAGATTAATGGAGACGGTTCTGAAAGGAGTTTCATGGAGGACGTGTCTGGTATATCTCGATGACCACGTAAAAAACCTGGAGGAGGTATTCCTGCGACTGAGAATATCTGGATTGAAGCTGAGCCCCAAGAAATGCTACCTGTTCCAAAAAGAAGTACGTTACCTTGGCAGTGGATGACGAGAAGATCAAAGCAGTGAAGGAGTGGCCTATTCCTAAAGACATACACAAACTTTATAGTTTTCTTTGGTTTGTGCACATACTACCGCCGATATGTGCTAGGGTTCGCCAACATCGCTAAACCACTGACCAGGCTCACGGACCAGGCTCACAAAGTTCCAATGGTCCGAAGAATGCCAAAACTCGTTCAGGAAGCTGAAGGGGGATTGATCAACACACCAATTCTAAGTTATCCCCTTCCGGCTGGAAAATTCATTTGGACACGGACGCCAGCAACATGGGATTTGGTGCTGTCTTGTACCAGATCCAGGATGGGCAAGAGAAGGTCATTAGATACTTCAGTAAAACTCTCAGTAAACCGGAGCGTAACTACTGTGTCACCAGGCGAGAGCTGTTGGCTGTTTTCAAGGGAGTAGAACACTGTTATAAATACGTGTACGGGAGAAGATTCCTGTTAAGGACTTGCCACGCAGCCCTTAAATGGCTCCTACAGTTCAAAAACCAGGAAGCCATCACCGTCGCGGACGTCTTGGTGAAAGAGTGGATATGTCGATTCGGTGTTCCCTTGGAGCTGCACTCGGACCAAGGCAGAAATTTCGAATCCAACCTGTTCCAAGAAATGTGCCAACTGCTGAACATCTGCAAGACGAGGACCACGGCTCTACATCAACAGTCCGATGGAATGGTTGAGCGGATGAACAGAACCACTTGTCCAAGGTAGTCTCTGACCATCAAAGAGACTGGGCTAGTATCTCCATTTGTTCCTGATTGCCTACCGAATGAAAGCGACTAATGACATCAATGCCGATTCTGGAGGATTTCAGGTTGGAGACCTAGTTTAGCTGTACAACTCGAAGGGAAAGGTCCGTACAAGATCGTCAAGAGAATAAACGACCTGCTTTACCGAATCTACAAGCCACCTAGAGGTGAACCCAGAGTCGTTCATTTCAACAGGTTGGCGCTGGAAACCATGACCAAGTCCGCACCCTCAGACCACCAGAGGATGCGATGACGTTCCAGAAATTCAAGTCCTTTTACTCAAATGGACAGAAAGAGTCACATGGGGTAACTCGAGAGGAGCCACGGGGACTTTTTAGAGTGCCAGTCGATTACGCCCTAGCACACTGCGTCGCAGAAGATCTTCGAATGTCCAGGGGCATCGCTGTGGTGTTCTCTAAGAAATTTGGCCAACTCCAAACACTACGGAAACAGAAACCAGAAATTGGAGGTGTGCTACAGCTGAAGAAGGGCCAGAGAAACATCTACTACCTCGAGACCAAGAAGCCTTACCAGGTTGAGAGATACGATGTTGGATCAGAATCTTGTGGACTTGGCAGTCCCAAAATTGTCCTGTGGAATTGATGGGCTGGACTGGAGAGTAATAAGAAGTATGTTGGAGTCGATATTTATATCCAGCGTCGTCAAAATTTTGGTTTTCTGTAACCTTCTTCCACGACCAAACATGAAGACTGTGGAGTGTTATTTCCATCGAACTTCCCGATGCAGATATGGGTAATCCTATAAATATCGACAAACTCCAAGGATGACATTTCGGGACGAAATATCTCTAAGAAGGGGGTAATGTGGCGTTGTTGCGGGCGAGTGCGAACCTGTCGCCTTCACCCATGAACAAGCTTGCGATCCGAAGGAATGTTCGAGAATCTCCGACTCATGGCATCCCGATCGTGCGACATCTAGATGCGAATAGATGAGACGAGAACATTCTGGTGAGATTCTCTTCGAATATAAATACCTCTATGCCTCTCGGCGGAAGACAGAACTAGAGAATTGTACAGTTAGTGAGGAAGTCGAACATAAATAGTCCAGTGATTGTTATATAAATTAGAGTATTATGTTGAAATTATTGAAGCATTGAATTTCGTCAAATAAATTATTTTGGAGTGAATTTGTGCTAATTTACTACAATATAGATAGAAAATAGCTTATATAGATATGAAACTCGATGCAAATGGTTCTATTAGAGTCGAGAGTATTTTCCAGTTATAGAAGCAATGCTAAATATCAATTGTTCGTGAGATTTGATATAGATGCAAACTAAATAACAGAACATTACTGAATATCTCGGTCGGATGCCAGTTGTGGGAATGTGCTTCCACGAGGTAAGTACCATTTGATACCTCAGCGACAGTCGGCATAGTATGGAAAATATAAAATGTCCAGTTGAAAATATATGGTTCTTTAAGGTTGCTATTGAAAAAATAAAGTGAATAACTCCGAAATAGGATAAATTTGAGTATCTTTTTATTACCCCGGGTGTGGTGAAATACTGTGTTTGTATTGATTTTATTGAAAATATAAACAGGATGTTCATAAAGTCAGTTGTGGAATCATCTGCGACTGAAAGACACACTTTAGTCACTATTTTCCATCGTACAAGAAAACCTCTCTTGGAAGGTTTTCATGTTGTAAAGAGAACATTCTCAATTGAACCTACGATAAATTGAAGTAACTTTTTTGTAATAACTAACAGAAAACAACTACTTCCCCTGCAAAATCCACGCTGGACATTGAACTACATCTGATAGATATTGTGAAAAGAACATAACTTGAAAGAAAAAATCTGAAAATGAAACTTTGCATTTTCATTCAGATAGTTGATTATTTCTTATGTCCAGTTTGCATTGGAGATTCATATCTATAAATGAGATAGATGTTATTCAGAAGTATCACTCACAGAAAATCCCTCATTTCATTGATGCGTGAATTGCATCTCTTTCGTTAGGCCTCCAATACATTTTGGTCGACAAAAATCTATTTCACTCTTCTAAGATCATTAGGGAGGTCGGAAGAATTGAAAATCATATTCTTCAGAAGCAATTTCACACTGTAATGATGGAATTGTTGGACTATTTATCAATTTATCGTAGGTTTTTCCCATTTCCAAAAGAGTCATGATTTGGTTCAATTTTCAATTGAGAATGTTTCTCTTTACTGTGTTCGTATTATAATAGTATTGTTTTCTAAATGGTCAACATTACTCAGCCAAAAAATCTCGAAATCAAAATTTAAAAAAATCTCAATTCTGATAAGTGAAGTAAACAAACAACGTCGAATACTATATTTTGATTACGTTTGTGATGACCCTGGTAAACTAAATACTGTTTTAGATCATAATAGTGTTGCATTTTCAATCCAAATTACTAGAATAAACTAGAAATAGTCTCAATTTATGATAAATCATACGATTTGATTATGGTCCATTTAAAGTGTTACCGACAGATCATGATCTACAACATACCAGAGTTTCATTGTTTTCCGCAATAAACCAAAATCCTATGGATTCTGTGCGGGTTACTTTGTTGTCGTGACTAAGAATGTTTGATAATAATAGTCTTCATTGAACTCATGATATATACAGGGTGGGTCACGGTCGATGGTACCTTAGACGTTTACGGAGAACGGGACATAGGATCATTCTGAAAATTTGGTTTCTCAAGTAGTTGCTCTTGGTCTATCGATCTAAAATATTTTCAGAAATGCAGCGTTGCCGCTTATACCAGAAAGTAGTAGCATCTTTGTTATTTCAAATGGGTCACCCTGTATATTACCGCATTTTTTAATTTGTCATTCCTTTCTGATCATTTCTGCCTCATACTCCCCTATACCTATCTCTAACGGTTTTTGAGATATTGGTTATTTCCCATATTTTTTATCCAAAACATAGCTCGAATTGAATGTTTATTTCTGCGGTATTTGGATTCTTAGGAAGTTGCAATTTTTTGTTTAGTTCATCAGGATCATGTACATTGATGCTGTATAGAGAAGTTTGTTCTGCGTCATTCAGGGTCGTTCAAAATTCATGATCTTACTGCTAGATACGAAAAGGGTTGAAATTGCGTTTTTTTTTTAAATGGAACATCCTGTATATTATGAAATATCCTGAAAGATGACAAAATTCCCTTCGAATTGATATATCATATTCCTATACCTAAATAGCCAGAATTCCGAGATAATAGCAATTTTCACTTGTAATCTCCCAAGTGCTTGAATTATTGCCGGAAATTTTTCGAGTACATGAATTTTCTTTGAAGATTCATGTACGAGATAAATTTACGGCAATTAATTCAAGCACGAGGTGGATTCGGTAAGAAAATTTCACACCAAGAAATGAAAATCATCCAACAATTTATAAGAAATAACTAACGATGGTTTCACCTGAACTATTTATAACCACTGTACCTAATATTGATATGTAAAATACTTTTTCTTATGAATTGTTGGATGATTTTCATTTCTCGGTGTGAAATTTTCTTACCGAAGCCCCCTCGTGCTTGAATTAATTGCCGTAAATTTATCTCGTACATGAATTTTCAAAGATTCATGTACTCGAAAAATTTCCGTCAATAATTCAAACACTTGGGAGATTACAAGTGAAAATTGCGATTATCTCGGAATTCTGGCTATTTAGGTATAGGAACATGATATATCAATTCGAAGGGAATTTAGTCATCTTTCAGGATATTTCATAATAAGGATGTTCCATTTAAAAAAACGCACTTTCAACCCTTTTCGTATCTAGCAGTAAGATCAAGAATTTTAAACGACCCTGTATAACGCAGAACAAACTTTTCTATACAGAATCAATGTACATGATCTTGATGAACTAAACACAAAATTGCAACTTCCTAAGAATCCAAATACCGCAGAAATAAACATTCAATTCTAGCTATGTTTTGGATAAAAAATATGAGAAATAACCAATATCTCAAAAACCGTTAGAGATAGGTATAGGGGAGTATGAGGCAGAAATAATCAGAAATGATTGACAAGTTCAAAAATGCGGCAATATACAGGGTGACCCATTTGAAATAACAAAGATGCTGCTACTTTCTGGTATAAGCGGCAACGCTGCATTGCTGAAAATATTTTAGATCGATAGACCAAGAGCAACTACTTGAGAAACCAAATTTTCAGAATGATCCTATGCCCCGTTCTCCGTAAACGTCTAAGGTACCATCGACCGTGACCCACCCTGTATATATCATGAGTTCAATGAAGACTAGTGTCCCATATAAAACTCATCGGGCAAATATCTGGGAAATGAAAGATTATATCCACATTTTGTGAAAGCAGATGAAATTGATGTCAAAGGATCCTCTTATTTAGGTAGATATCCATCACTGGGCGTCATCCGTGAGGGCGTCGCGACACCGACGCCAATTTTTTCAAATGGCATCCCAGACTTTTCAATGCTTTTTTGAATTCTGCATAAAATTCTGAATTCAGGCATATATCACTCTCATGGTTTCCCTTGAATACTGATGAAATACAGCAACTTTATTGCATATTATAAAGAGGGCCATGAAATCGTCAAAATAAATGCAATAATACGAGTCTTCATCGATCTGTCAGAAAACCTGTTAGATTTTACGAAAGTGTACTCAGTTTTGTGTTGTTTTTTCCTAAAATTGAAAAATGGTTCAATTTTCGAATGCAGAAATGTTGAATATGATATGTATTTATGCGAAGCAAGAAGGAATGCAAAAGAAGCAGTGAGAATATACGCCAATCAGTATCCTGACTGAAGATTACCGTCAGACAAAACATTCACTAGCTTAGCCAAATCTTTGGCACAAAATGGATGTTTTAATGAACGGAATCGAAAAAAACAAAGAAAGGCTACTGATGAGGATCACACTGTTGCAGTGCTAGGTCAAATGGTATTGGAACCACATAGTTCTACCAGACAAGTAGCAATGGAATGTGATATTTCGAAATTGTCAATACAACGTATTTTGTCAGAAAACAAATTCCATCCCTACAAAATACATCTGGTTCAAGGACTACAGCCAGGTAATAATCTTTATGTTTTATTGTTCATAGCTATAATCTATTCCCATATTTAGAAGATGCTGATAGGAGATTGAACTTCATTGCCACCCGTATTCATGATGATAATCAGTTTCTGAACAAAATATTATGGAGTGATGAAAGCCGTTTCCATAACAACGGTATAGTAAACAAACATAATTGTCACTATTGGTCTGACGTGACCCCTCATTGGATTCAAGAAACGAGATATCAGACTGTGTGGGGGGTTAATGTTTGGTGTGGAATCATTGATGGTTATTTGATAGGACCTCATTTTTTCGAAGGAATTCTTAATGGAGAGAGGTATTTGCTTTTCCTCCAACATGTATTGCCGAATCTCTTGGAGAATTTACCAATACAACTTCGACTGAATATGTGGTGGCAACAAGATGGGACACCTCCGCATAATAATAGAATAATTACCCAATATTTGGATGATACTTTCAATGAGAAATTGATTGGAAATAAGGGTCCAACACCATGGCCAGCTCGAAGTCCAGATATGACTCCACTGGATTTTTTTTGTGGGGATATATAAAAGACTAAGTTTATATGCGACGTCCACAAAATGTAGATGATTTAAAAAATATTATCACAAATGTTTGTGCTTCCATATCGCGAGAGACGCTTTTAGCTGTGACGAATCGAGAAATAATAAAAAGATACGATATGTGTATTCTACGTGAAGGGAGGCAGTTCGAACACTTACTGAAATAATTCATGCTATCACTTTTATTTTTTGTTATTATCATCATGTTTGTCGATTTTTGGTCAAATTGAAATATATTTTGGTAATTTGAAACATTTATTTTAGTTTGTATTGTCTGCAATTTTACAGAAACAAACAACTAGATGAAACTGAACAGTCAACGCAATTATCACTGATAGATCAATTTTATCAAACTCGTGTAAGTGTTTTTTGACTCATTCATGGCCATCTTTATAATATGCAATAAAGTTGCTGTATTTCATCAGTATTTCATCCATTTTGTGCCAAAGATTTGGCTAAGCTAGTGAATGTTTTGTCTGACGGTAATCTTCAGTCAGGATACTGATTGGCGTATATTCTCACTGCTTCTTTTGCATTCCTTCTTGCTTCGCCATAAATACATATCATATTCAACATTTCTGCATTCGAAAATTGAACCATTTTTCAATTTTAGGAAAAAACAACACAAAACTGAGTACACTTTCGTAAAATCTAACAGGTTTTCTGACAGATCGATGAAGACTCGTATTGTTGCATTTATTTTGACGCTTTCATGGCCCTCTTTATAATATGCAATAAAGTTGCTGTATTTCATCAGTATTCAAGGGAAACCATGAGAGTGATATATGCCTGAATTCAGAATTTTATGCAGAATTCAAAAAAGCATTAAAAAGTCTGGGATGCCATTTGAAAAAATTGGCGTCGGTGTCGCGACGCCCTCACGGATGACGCCCAGTGATGGATATCTACCTAAATAAGAGAATCCTTTGACATCAATTTCATCTGCTTTCACAAAATGTGGATATCATCTTTCATTTCCCAGATATTTGCCCGATGAGTTTTATATGGGACACCCTGTATATATACAGGGCATTCCACATTCGATGGCCTATTAGACTTTTCTGGAGAACGGAACGATGGATCATTTCAAAAATTTGGGGGAATGGATAATTAAACATTCTCTACACGTCTAAAATATTTTCGTCAATACAGTGTTGCCACTTGTATCAGAAAGTAGTAGATACTTTGTTACTTTAAATGGAACACCCAGTATATTACTTCATTTTTGGAATCATCATAAGATTCCTCACAACTTTCTCAGATAATTTCCTATACCTATCTGTGGCGGTTTTTGAGATAAAACCATACTATTAAAAAATAACTTTTTTTCACAATGCAAATTTACAAAATATTGCAATTTGGGTCTTAACTGCATAACACCATTAAGTATTCTGGCGATGAACTGGATTTCAGTTTCAGCATACAGGAAGACTCAGAAGTAAGTTCCTTTCGGGAAGTCATGAAAATGAGTGAAACTCAGTTTTTTCAAATTGAACACCCTGTGTACTATCTAATTTTCGAATCCAACTAACCATTTTGGATAAGTTTCATCGACTATGTCCTATACCTATCTCCTACCGTTTATGAGATATTGATGATTTTATGATTTTTGAGGTCTGTGCAAGTATACAATTTCAGGAATAAATTGTGGAAATTATATCGAATAACAAATAATAGCTTCATCTTTTTTGAAAAAGGTGTAATTGAATACATGAACTTTCCTTCATACTGGGTGTACGATAAACATGGTTTGAACAGTTTGAAGAATGAAAAATGAAATTGATTGAATTCATTCGACACAAGAGATAATATTACAAAATTCACTTAGCAATAATTATAACATGAAAATCTAGGGGAGTAGATCTGGTAACCGCGGCGGCCAAATCTAAGGACCCAAACGTCGTATCCACCAATTTCCGAACAAATTAGTGAGTTTTCTGCTCACTTCACGTGTACGATGTCCAGGAGCCTCATCCAACTGATACCAACAATTATAATGTAAGTTCAAAGGTAAATTGTCCAAGAATTCACCAAGAGTTGTTCTCAGAATATCCAAATATTTTCCGGAATTCAACTATTCTTCATAAACGCATCCATAAGCATACAATTTCTGTTGTCCAGAAATGATTATTCCGACGATTGAACACTCCCTCACCACTCCATATATTATTTTTTCATAAAGTTAGGACCTTCGTATGTCCATTTTAATAGCATTTCGCTAAATTCTACACGTTTTAGTTGATTATATCTATGCAAAGTTTACACAATTCTCACGTGAGGGAATATTCAATCGTTGGAATAATCATTTCTCGTCCTCAGAAAAATTTAGTGTCAATGTGTTTTGTATGATCTAACAGCCTGCTCTGATAGAAACTATCACTCAATATTTTATAGCCAGTATTTTTAAAACAAACTACTGTCTTCTTCTTTTTAGTTTCAACTATCAAAATGTCTTCATCGTATTTCTCCAAGAGTCGGGTTTTCACTGTCCTAGCCTGTGGAACGTTTTCAGTCGTAATCTGGTTCATCAGTTCCTCTAAAGAGAATTGGCATTCCTCTGGATTGTTTTCTATATAGGAAAAAATCATTTCCATTGCTTCGTCAACATCTTTCGATAGAGGACGTCCCTTTTCTCCTCCGCTCCTGACTGGCCGGTAAAAATCCCTCTGACAAAATCTGTGATACCACGCATCTCTTGCACAAAGATCTTCGTCACTGATACGTTGCCATACTTCACTTGCCCAGTTGTCACCTCTCCTTCGAGCAACCTCAATAACGCTATCTCTTAGTTCAAGCTTCATCACTTTATGAATTAAATTTCGCTTGGCATAGGGAAGTCTGCGAAGGTTTTCCTCCCAATTATCATCAGCTTCTTTCCCACAATAAAAGCAGTGTTTTCTCAAATCAAATACATTCGACCGACGTGTTGACGTTGATGGTTCGGAGGCTCTTTTCAGATACGAAGAAATCAATTTCGGATTATTGTAATGCTTCTGGCAAGCACTGTGCACTTTAACTTCACTCAAATTAGTTAAATAACGACGATGCTCGTTGTTTTTCCTTTGAACACTGGAGCTTATTAGAGTTTTCACGCCTTTTTGTCGCACTGTAACCACATCACCATCTATCAAACTACCTTGGCATATGAAACACACCTCCCTACGTTGGGGAGAACTCATTTCGGACTAGTCAATCTCACAACTGAAATAAAATAAAACCTGAGAGCGAAAGAATGCAAGACCACGTTCCAAAGGGGGATGAATCAATTAAGGATGGGTCTCAGGTAGGATCCCTTTGGTATCCCACATCTGCGTTGGCCACATCTATAAATAACTCTATACCTAAAGGAGGTACAAACACTTCTGCAAACTGAAACTCGTTGAAAACGAACTGTGACCGACAAGAAAACTGGATAATTATGAGCTTAATCTGGGTGTATGTATAAGCTTGATATTGACCAAAATTGGAAAGCTAGGTAGTCTATAAATGTGAAATGTCATGCTCTACAACTTTCATTTTATGGATTGTTTCATTTAGATATCCCATTTCAGAGCTGGAGACATGATAAAAGTCACCTAGTGTGAATTTCTTCAGAGTTGGTAAAAATAGTTGGTTTTCTACTTCCGATTACGCCATACTCCTAGATGGAATTTCAACTTTTAAATACTCATTCGACGCGTAATTTAATGCTCTTTCATTTTGATAATGGGTGATATTTTGCTAGGATGCGTTATTTTCAAGTTCTAGGCCAAAAACTGAAAAAAGTGCAAGAATTTTGTGGTTTTTTTGGCCCCACGAAATTTTGCCAGGGGTTGGAAGGTCGAAAACTTGGATTCTTTACCTTTTCTACAACATATACAAGATAAAACAAAAAAATCTTCTACCTCATTTAGCGCAACTATCACCCCCTTCTGACGACGCCGTTCCTGGGCTATATGGATAATAAAGTTACAATTTGCATCCACGAGGAAAAGTTGGATTCTGAAAAATATTTGGAAATTTTGAGAACAACTGTGAGTGAATTTCTGGACAATTTAAATCTGAACTTTTATTATAATTGTTGGTATCACGATTGAGATTTGGTATGGCGATAGGCCTTATCGCCACCCGTAATCCACTACGCCCCGACACCGCTCACGGCACCTACCTTTCGGTCTATCCGCGTCGCGGTTGCGGACGCAGTGGAGATTTGGATACGCCAAATCAGCGCGCTTCGTCCTGTGCAGTCCGGAGACAACACAGGTCGAGCTACCATTTGCGTATTACCAATGGTGAGGCCGTATACTGTAGTATACTACTGGCTCTACAGTGTCAGTGCCCGAGCAAATTCAGCGTTGCTCACCCGCCGAGGGGGGCGTTGCCTCCCACCCCAACCCTAAGGGTGAGAGCATTGGCCACCTCTACCGAATTACGGTATTGTTTTCCATTGTCCTATCCAACGAAACCTCCGCCCCCTAGAGGCCAACACCTTAGAAGGGCGTCAAGTTGCCTTGACGGGGCTCCCCTTCCCCCTAGGTACCCATGTTAGTCAGATTCCTCCGACAACGTTGATGGATCGCCGTTTGCAGTCGTTTTCACCCATACTGCATACCCATGTCAGACTGGATCCCTCCAGCCTACGTTAGATGGGTGACCGTTCGTGACTTTTCAACCGCTACCATGTTGACTGGACGAGGACCCACGGCTTTCAACTAACGGTATTTGGAATCGCCGCGGGCACTCCTCGCCCGACGCCGAGGGCACATGGTGGACCCCCGGCCCAAATTGTTGGTATCAGTTGGATGGGGCTCCTGGACATTGCGAACTCAATAATTTGTTCGAAGATCGGTGGATACGACGTTTGGATCCTTGGATTTGGCGGCTGCGGTCACCAGATGTCACTCTCCCAGATTTTTATCTCTGTGGAACAATGAAAGGAAAGGTTTATAGAACACGTGGGAATACAAAACAGGAACTGGAAAACAGAGTAAGATGTGCTTTCGGAGAAATCGACCCATCGGAAATCCGCAGAGCCACTATAACTGATTATGTAATAACGTCAATCCATCAGTGTTAACAAGTGAATGTTCAGCATTTCAATCACCTGAGCTACTGAGTTTTTGTTTTGAGTATCAAATGTGTTATAATTATTGCTTAGTAAATTTTTTAATATTATCTCTTGTGTCGAATTTCATTTTTCATTCTTCAAACTGTCATCATAACCATGTTTATGGTACACCCAGTATGAAGGAAAGTTCAGGTATTCAATTACACCTTTTTCAAAGAAGATTAAGCTCTTATTTGTTATTCGATAGATTTTCCACAATTTATACTTGAAATTGTATACTTGCACAGACCTCAAAAATCATAAATATCTCATAAACGGAAGGAGATAGGTATAGGACATAGTCGATGAAACTTATCCAAACTGGTTAGTTGGATTCGAAAATTAGATAGTATAGAGGGTGTTTTATTTGAAAAAACTGAGTTTCAATCATTTTCATGAGTCCCCGAAAAGAACTTACTTCTGAGCCTGCCTGTATGGTGAAACTGAGACCCAGTTCTTCGCCAGATTCCTTAATGGTGTTATGCAGCTATGACCCAAATTGAAATATTTTTTTAATTTGCATTGTGAAAAAAAAATTATTTTTCAATGGTCAGGATTTACACAAAAATTTGACAAAATAATTTTTATCTCGAAAACCGTCACATATAGGTATAGGGAATTATCTGGGAAAGTTGTGAGGAATCTTATAGGGATTCCAAAAATGATGTAATATACGGGATGTTCTATTTAAAATAACAAAGTATCTACTACTTTCTGATACAAGTGGCAACACTGTATTGACAAAAACATTTTAGACGGATAGATAATGTTCAATTATCCATGCCCACAAATTTTTGAAATGATCCATCGTTCCGTTCTCCAGAAACGTCTAATAGGCCATCGAATGTGGAATACCCTTTATACGAGTGTTTGCAGACAGGTCAAAAGAATAAGTTTGAAAATTCATAAAATCAATTATATGCATTTTCAACTACAATAAAAGTAACACAAAGTTCTGTTTTGGAAGTTTGGGAGATTATAGGTTCCTCATAAGAATGCTGAATTTTTGCTGAAATAGGGTACGTAATACCTGAAACTATCTGAGAAAATTTGATCATAAATCAATCATTATTGGACTTTGACAAGGCCGTATCTTTGAAAGTAATTAGTTCCGCCAAGTTTTGACTAAGGTTCATGTCGATATGTCCAAAAAACGTTGATTAAAAAAATGGAACCGAAAGAAAAAGAACATAACATGCATGAATTCGTGGGAGGCAAATTTTCAAACAAATTGTAGGTATACATGCTGTTTCGTAAGTAGAGCTGTCGTGAATTGGAAAGTGTGTCTCTTTGTAATATTTTATGAAGAGAAGTTCCTATAACCATGTGTCCTAAACTCTCCGTGATACAAATTGGCATACCAATGTTAATTTGATGTTTGCAGAATATAATCAGAAAAAAGTTTTTTTTAGGTTAGGGTGATACAAGTGGATGTTCATCCTTCTTACCGTATTGTCTTCATACAAATGTTTATCAGTTTGATATTCAAAAGATCGGTACTCATGTTTTTCACAATTATTCTTTCAACGCTTTCACAACTGGTTTCTACCTCGCAAGCGATGTCCCTAGAGATACAGCAGTTGTATCGATTTCAATTGTTGTGACTGATGCTTGAAGTCATTTTTAGGCAGAAATTATTTGGGGTATTTTTTCGGGAACTACTGTTGAGTATCAACTACACTTTGTCTATGAATTTATTTATTTAGTCAATATTCATTTATTATATTGTGATTCAGATACTGACAAAAAGCTAGTCCACTTAAGTATTTTAAAAAATATGTCAATGGTTATTTAATATTTAATATTGACATTATTATTAAAATCCTATATTGAAACAAGTTGTTAAAATATTACATATTATTATGTGAACATATGCGAAACAACAAAATGGTTATCGGGCTATCATAAAGTGCGGCGTCAACTTTTGAACGGTTCGACTTACAAACATGGGACACACGGTATCACCGATACTACTTCTTGAAATAAAAGACATTATGATTGCTCGATAGAGGGTGCGTGGGGGCACATCAATTTAAAAATTTCAAATTGCATTGATATCAAGTGACACATCGTTGAAAAGAGAATTCCATTCTCTTTTCAAGCGTAAGCGTAATTCAATTCTCTTTTCAACCATCTATTTTTTTTTCGGATTTCGTTAATATTTTTTTTACAATATGCACTCGAAATATCAAGTATAAGTGCAAATCTGAATGGTACCCTTGCCTAATTGAATTTGAACGTTTTGATGTGGAACAATGGAACAGAAAATATTTTGAATGTTATTACCGGTACTACTTTGTGAGGGAAGATACAATACAATTACTCTCCAGATGACGCTGGGGACACAACAACTTGAAAATTTCGAAAGGCAAGGAGATCGGAATTGTGAAAATACATTTTGACTAATTTTAGTTCTTCAAAAATCTTAGAAACAAGTCCGTGTTAGCATATGTCTATCTCCTAAAGTTACAGTGACCATTTTTATCTTGAGTGTGTCCCAAAAAGTTTGCAACAAATGGTAAACTTTTTATTCTTGATTTCACAAAGAAAAGGATTCGTGCTTATCGAGGAATTCATAATGGGCAATCGAAGAGTTAAAATAGACCAAGCTTTAGAGGTTTTTCCCCCACAAAATAAATGACGCAAACGGCCTATACTACTTTTTATAAGATAGTTCGTAAATGAAAACTTCGGTTTTCGCCCCAGCAAAATCGCTTTGTGGAATTTTTCAAACTAGAAATAGTTTAAAAAATTACAACTTTTTGGGTTTTTCGGAAATATCTCAAAGATTTTTCAAGGAAACGTTTTACAGTCAATATAACTTTTGTATACATTTTTTACTTACAAAATGGTTTTTTATACGCCCAAATCGGTGCCTCTTATTTTCTCCAAAAGTCATCACGAACAATCTTATGAATCATTCAGATTCAGATTTTTATCAACGGGCTACAATCACTAGATATCGTGCAACAACATTAATAATAAAATACATTAAATAATCAAAAACAATTATCTATCTATAGATATTTTTTTTCTTTGAATAAGGAGGCGATGATGTACCAGTAGAAAGTTATCTCTGATATTCAAAATATGAATGAACTATTCATATTTTGTCGATGTCACCTAATGAACTATTAGGTGACATCGACATATTTCCAATGAGTTTTTTCTGTATTTTGCAAAATAGAGGTACTTTATTCCTGATTACTTTTCGAGACAATAAAAATCACAAACCAAAGACTTTTATCACTAATAATTTTTTTTCCTGAAATCAGATATTTAAAAACTTTTCCATTTGTTGCATACTTTTTGTCCACGCTGTTGAAACGACTGCAATTTCTCATAAAATTGTCATTTTCAATGAAAAACAACAAATCACAAGATCAAACCTTCAAAGTTGCGGACTTAGATCTAAGCGTGAATTACATCATGCCGCCACTAGAGAAGAAGCACGATCAGCATTTTCTAACAAGCTGCAGAATTTATCTTAGCTTTAATTCATCTTCATTAAAACAGTCAGTTGCTAGCTCTCATACTGTTAACATCGTTCCGTATATCAAATAATTGTAATTTTGACTTGAATAAAAGTTTTTAAAAACGAACTTTGGGTAATCGATAATATTTCTCGTGACTGTCCCATGGACAGCTCATATGTAGACTTTTCGAGCGTCACTTCCAGACAAAATCTGTTCGTATTGTGTGATGAGCTGTAAACATTGTATATGAAGACATTCTGTAATAACTGGCAGAAATGATAAAACTTTGACATTGACTGCTAAAATTACCCAAAGTTGTTAAATCTTCAAGCCGTGAACAAATGTTGGTATAAGTTTCACGATAAAATTACAACTCAAACCAATAAACGTTAACCAATTTTGATATTACTTATATAAATTTCTCATTTATGCCAAACGATCAACTAAAGTAATAAATAAACGTTATTAAATAAATATAATATTTTCTTGCTGAACGCCCTTTTTGTAACTGTGCATGTAACTGTATATGGCATCACACGTAAGAGCTGCGTCTTCCCTAGCTCACAGAAGTCTCTCGAAGACTTCGGAGGGTTGCGCATAGGGGTGCAATCGGTTGACGGAAATGACATTTTTTTTAACCACATGTAACTTGCACCCTTGCAAAGCCGGACGGATCGCTATTATATTGACACATATACACATACAAATATAACAAGAGAGTTATCGACTCTGTTTCCGAAATATTTGAAACAATGTATTTTTTACTTTGACTTTCCACTCCCTGTATAAGAAAACTGGAAAGGTTTGGTCATATCGTTATAGGAACTTCCAGTCATTGACAAATTGCCAGCTCGGATTAATCACATACAGCGTGTCTCGTTCGAGGCGAAAAGATTTGTCTAACCACTTGAAAAACTTGTACTGGTTTTCTTCTTGAAAACCGATACTATATCGAAATTTAGTTCTAGAACCGCAGAGAATCCTGCCGGCAGCTCCGGTTCCAGCCCAGACATTCACCGTCACCGGAAATCAAACTCTCTGGACGCCGGCAACAAATCCAAAACGGGAGTCCAAACAGTCCGCGAACGGTTCCGCTGCATAGCTCCCTATCCGCCGAACAGCGAATATGAACTGGAGTTGCAGGTGAACGACATCATCTACGTGCACAAGAAACGAGAGGATGGATGGTACAAAGGCACCCAACAGAGGACCGGCAAAACAGGGCTGTTTCCTGCTAGTTTCGTCGAGAGTTACTGATTTGGATTATAATTTTTTACATATTATGTACTGTAGTGCATACCTTAAAGTGGATAAAACGTTATTTAATGTGAAGGTTTGGATCGTTTAGATAAAAGTATAGCTATATGGTCTGTGGGATGCAATATAGAAGTCGTCTAGTGTTTGATGAAAACCCAGTATTATTTTTTATACAATCAGTCAGTTATCAGCCATACGTTTTTTCTTATGGCTCATGTCAGAAACATAAAACTGCATTAATATTGTTTTTTTTAAAGATAAGCTTTCATTCAAATGCACTAAAAATAAAAAAATAATTACTTTAGATGTCTGTCATAGGTTATTCTGTGAGTAACAGATCAAAAGCTTGCCTCGCAAAGTTTTCAGTTCGAACACAAGAGCGACAAACAATCTTTTGAATCTGTTTCAACCAATTTTTATAGCTTATTAGCTACTCAACTTAACCTCACCCAATTTATGGTGCAAACGATTAACAAAATAATAATATGAAAAAATATCAAGTATAGGAATAGACACAGTTAATAACAATAATAATAATATTTAATATTCTGATTTTATTGAAAATATGAACAGGATGTTCATAAAGTCAGTTATCCTATTTTTCCTTCGCAGGGTTTATTTTGTGAAAGTAATGTACAATTTACTGCATTATTGGCTGCGGAAATTCTTGACTTCGTAGAATCATCAACTCTATTCGCTGATAAGTCAGAAGTATTTACTGAAATTGTTTCATTACCAACATTTTATTTACTGTAATAGTATTTGGGTTTCTACTACTTGAAGATGTTGATGGATTTCCAATCAGAATTTTTGCGGCGCATTCCAATTTTGTTTGCATCAACATACCCTTCTGCAACTGTAATAGATTTCTTTCCTCCGTGTCTTCCACTTGTAATAACTCGGCGCCTGAATTTGCCAAAAGTGTCGCTGATGATCGCCGAAACGCATGTCCGTGTAAGATTCAGGGTTGGGTAAATGCAGATATTTTGCAATCAGTGATTGAATTCTTGAAAGTTGTTTATTCCTACAACCTGATACATTTGCCGAGTTCTCATTTGCAAGAAGAAATTATTGGTCAAAACGTTTTTTGGTCTGTAGCTTTTATATTTTCTATAAATATCCAAAAAATTCAGGTTCTTGATGGGCGTTTCTCCGATAACCGTAAATCGATGCTCAATATGATTTTTTGTATCAGGAATTGTAATAATCAGAACATCTCCTGATTCTTTAATGTGCTCAATTTTCATATAGAGATTTCTTATAGAGATTTCTTATGGCTTTGGACACACTAATAAAAAGAGACAAAAGTTCTTAATTTCTCCATCCTTGTTGACAGGAGATGCGCCCTGTGATTGGTCAATTTAATGGCGGGGAGTTTGAATGACAAGACAGCTCAAGTTCAAAATGACATTTAAACTCCCTGTCATTATAGTGGTCAATCACAGAGTACGCCTCCTGGCAACAAGTATGGAAAAATTAAGAACTTTTGTCTCTTTTTATAAGGGTGTCGAAAGCCATTAGAAATCTCTATTCTTCTCGTCGGCATGCTCCTGCCATACCAAATATTAATGCAACCATGAACAACATTTCATTAGAGATTAAAGAGTATGAGTATAATTGCAGTCAAGATTGATCTTATGTATGAGATATATCTTATCAGAAGCTTCAATCAAGAACTTATACATTTCATCTCTTGTAAAAGTTAGGGACTTTTTAGGCTAATAGCCAATAATGAAACCAATTTCGCATATTTGTTGATGTCAATATTATTATGCACTAACAACGTGTATTTGAGTTTCGAGTAACTTGACCATAGGGTGGAACTTTTCTTTTGGTCCGATTTGAATCATAATAAGTATGTGGGGATTTACAGGGGTTTTCAGGGATATTTTTGTCTATGCAAAATACTAGATGGCGGGCGAAATTTGTAATTATGGTTCGATTCGACCCAACACCGAAAACGAATTCTTCAAAACACATGTGTTGTGAAAAAAAAAATGCAAAAACTCATCAATTTTAAATCCAATGAAGACATCTTCCTATCATAACCTCAACTGTCATACCACTCTCCCCACCCCTTGGTCACTCATACAATTGGAATAGGGAAAGTAGTAAGTGTAACACAGCATTGAAAAGGTAATTCCATAAGGAATTCAGACATGTGAGTGTTCGCTACCCAAGAAGACTAAACGTTATTTGACAAGGAGAGTCTAATCCCCATAAGACAATGGGGGCGCTTATAGAAAGAGATGAAAGAACATTTGTGACGAAATGTGACGTAGTTCGACATGTCATGGAGGCCATTCTCCACAGACAGTGACGGACTAGCTCTTGGTATATGAGAGTTACATGTGACAGTTTTGTTTCTTGGTTCGAGTTCGACTCTTTACTCATGTCCAAGTACGTCACTATGACGCGTCGATGCTATAAGATTCTGATTGGCTAGAGCTTATAAACCATCCTGTTAGTTTACTCTCTTTGTTCGCCTAACTTTTCATTTTGGCGCCCTCTTGCGGGAGAAGCAACTGTTCCAACCTATGATATTTGAAAGCTAATGTGAAAAATTCACGAAAACAACAGAAATAGCAAAAAATTAACCTTGCATGAACTTACAAATTGGACAATTTTGCATAAATTGCCTAAAAACGTCAGACAGCGTTTCGAGGCTAACTTGTACCATTTTTAAAGAGAAAGAAGTCAACCTTACGGGAACAATGGTTTGATCTTAATGGGCACCACCCACTAGTTTTTGAGAGTTTTGAGTTCGAAGGAATCTGCAAATGCGTCGTTTGCTTTGTTCATTAATAAGTTCAGTACCGCATTGACTTTTTTAGGTTTTAGCTTGATATGTATGTAACGGAATCTTTGAAATTACTTTTTACCCACTTCCAGACGTCCAAATGACTTGAAATTGAAGTGTACATAATTCCGGTGACAATGCATTATGAAATTTTGTTGGGGAAAAAACAGTACGGCGGACGAGTTTTGTGATTATGGTCCGATTCGACTCAAAATTGTTATCTGGGGGTTTTTGGAGTCGGGGATTATGAATTCTTTTGTCAAAATTGAAGAATTCAAAATGGCGGCTCACAAATAGCGGAAGAATTTTGCGATTATAGTCCGATTCGATTCAAAATTGTTAAGTGGCTGTTTCGCCTTAGCTCAAAATTTTCAAAATATACAAATAATAATAGAAAAAGTAAAAATAAAACTATAATTTAAAAAACTAAAGAACACGCTTTACTGCCTTTAATATAATAATTATTCAAATGTAAAAATATGTGGATGCTCTTTACAATTGTAAGTTTTTTTGAGCTCTTAAACGCTAAATATTAGTAACATAAAGTAAAGAGCACCCACGCTTTTTTACATTTGAGTAATTATTACAATGACAATTATATTATACTTTTAAGAAAAGCGTGTTCTTTAGTTTTTTGAAATATGATTTTATTATTATTAAGTCTATTTCTTTGCTGTGATTCCGATTATAACACTAAGGTGAGTTATTATTTTTTCCAATTATCTATGCAAGGTAGGAATTATTAGAGATGTGGTTTGGTTATTTATTTGTAGGAAAAAAAATGCTAAAGAGTCGCAAAATGGTGCAATCAAAAATAATATCATCCTTTATCGTTCTTCAAGTTTGCGACTATTTCCAAGTTTGGCATGAGAGTAAATAAATTATTTAGTCAGCGATGCTTTTAAAAGTATAAATAAATCATTGATTCACTCTGATGCCTAATACGGAAATGGTCGCAAAATTGGATAACGATGTAGGGTGATGTCTTGGTTTTCACTATTTTGCGACTCTTTTGAATTTTTTTCACAAAATAAGAGATTTGCTTATGATTCACATTTAACATTGTTGCTTTGTACGAGGTGGTAAATTTCATTTGACATTTCAACTTCACTATCATCACCTACATTCGTACCTCACCCTCAAATATTAAATGAAACAAATTAGGTTGTCAGGTATCTGAATCAAGTTATATTTAATGACAGGAAGTTTACAATTTCTAGGGTGTGCCACGTTCATTACCAACAATCAAAATAATGGAAAAATAAAAGAAACTTAAGGAAGGCATAATTAAAGCCAGGCACTATCCTTAATAAGGGAAATAAAAGGTATGGCTTTTGACCGAGAACATATTAATAAATCATCAAATAATGCATACGTAGGTGCTACTAAGAAAATGGAAATATTTAATTCCAGGTAGTTTTTCCGCTACAAATTTCAACATTTCACATTCAACATTTGGGGAGTAACTATTTTGCAGGTCTGCAGGTAAGGTTAGGTGTGGCTAATAATTCTCGAATAACCACAAAAAAAATTGTTAGTGTCCTACATAACAGATTCTCCCAATAAATTGGTATGGTTTTTCAAAAATGAAATTTTTATTATTTTGCAACAAGAACAGTTTGAAAAATAATTCAATTATTCTTGAGTGACTTTTCGGGTGCAAAAAAATAAACCAACCAAAGTATGTGAGGTTTTTCTGAGAAAATAGAAAATATTAAACCTGACCTATGAAACAATATTCAATATCCAATACTGTTTATATCAAATACAGAGTATATATAGTGTAATGTTTATTGCATCTTATGTTCTTCGTAATGCATATATGAAATAGGTAACATGTTTCCAAGTCCAAAAAGTAAACTTGTATCTCTTTAATAAATACTACGTTTTCCTATAATGAAATGAACAAAAATTATTATTAGTCATTATACAGATCATCTCACAGCACTGCGAACATATAAGAATTAACTATCGTCCAACCCCTTCAGTTTTCGCCGTTTTCGGTTTCGCTGTTCACGATGACAATAACTGTCATCGTGACATCCTAATAATTATCTAGCAAAGAGACTTGTAGGTTGTTCATTTAAAAACGTAATAACATTTGTTGAACATGACAAAATGGTTAAGGCTTTCGCGGCCGAAGTTTTCAGTGTCAAAATTTTCACTCGGGTTTGAAGGCCGTCGTTTTTTTGGAATTTCTTCCTCGCCAACGTATCACCTGGCGAAACATTTAGCCTCGATTCTCCAGCCTCATGTGGGAAAAACGATGTCCTACGTCAAGTATTCAACAAACTTCATTGGGAAAATTAAAGGCATACCGTTGGAGCCGAGCGATATCATGGTCAGCTTCGATGTGGTGTCCTTGTTCACCAACGTCCCACTTGAAGACTCTCTGAGGGAGCTAACTAACATGTTTCCGAATGACATCGTCGGACTATTTAAGGCATGTCTCACGGGAAGTTACTTCCAATGGAATGGAAACTTCTATGAGCAAGTGGATAGCGTGGCGATGGGAAGTCCACTCATCCCAGTGATAGCCAACTTCTTTATGGAACATTTTGAAGAGGAAGCAATTGATGCTTTTGATTTAAAACCGACCATGTGGCTACGTTACGTGGATGACACCTTCGACATTTGGAGACACGGAAGGGACACACTGAACCGTTTCCTAGAACATCTAAATGCTCAACACCCCAGCATCAAGTTCACCATGGAGACTGAACAGGAACAGCGGATAGCATTTCTAGATGTACTCATCGAAAGATGAGGCGCAAGACTGACCCACAAAGTATTGCGAAAACCTACGCACACGGATAGGTATCTACATGCTCTATCAAACCACCATCCTAGTCAGAAGCGAGGAATTATATCCACACTAGCAGAACGTGCTCGGAGAATTTGTGAACCTGAGCATCTACAGGATGAACTAGAACATCTCCAAGCAACCTTGAGATCGAACGGATATAGTGTACCCGAAATCAACAGGGCCATGAAACCGAGGACTTCCACGAGACAAAGTAGGGAGGAGGCTCAGATAGTTGCACGTGCGTATCTTCCACATATTCCTAAGTCAGACAGCATTGGAAAACTCTTGGGGTAACACAACATAAAAACTGTCTTCAAACCAACCAAGAAAATACAACAAAGCCTTAGGTTGGCAAAAGATAAAAGAGACCCACTATCTGCAGCGGGGGTATATCGCATACCATGCACTCGCGGAAAGGTACACATCGGAACCACAAACAGATCGATGGGAACAAGGCTGAAGGAACATCAGAGGAACTGCAGATTAGGCAAAACGGACAAGTCGGCAGTGGCAGAACACGCGCTCATTGAAGGAAACCACAAGATTCTGCTTGAGGACGTGAAACTTCTTGCCCCCAGCCAAGGATACCATAGCCGACTTGTACGGGAGGCAATAGTGATCCACAAACACACGGAGAATTTCAACAGAAAAGAAGAAGCTGTTAACCTTAACTGAATATGGTATCCCATTCTTAGAAATTCCAGAATAATAAAAGAAAACTACGACATTAAGACAGCAGGCAAGAAGGTGTCAATTAATGATATCGAAAATATGCCTAACCCAGTTACGGTAATAAGCAATTCTGAAATAATAAAGGATATCAACGACATTAAGCCGGAAGGTAGAAAGAGGTCAATTAGATTTAGTAAGAATGTACCAAACAGTAATTAAAACGCACATGACTACCTAAATCAGAATAAATACAATCTTCGCAGACGGAATCTCCAATCATCTGAGATTATTCATGATTTATAAGCCTCTGAAGAAGCTAGCCTCTCGCGCTAGCGAAACGTTAGGAAGAAATTACAAAAAAACGACGGCATTCAACCCCGAGTGAAAATTGTGACACTTTGTGAGCATGGTTTACGAAATTGCTGAGAAAATGTTATTGTCAAATGGTATTTTCAAGGATCAAAGACGTACAATGCGTCAGATTAAAGTATTATTTGTTGAAAAGTTTGAAAATAGGCCGGATAATTATCAATTGTTCTAACTCTGCCCATTTTCAGTACTCTGTGAGAAGCACTGTATAGTCATCAATAAAGCTACGAAGTATTCTGCATCGAGTTTTGTTCCGCCGCAAGGAAGGAATGCAGGACTCAAAGCTACAAAGAATTCTCCCAAGACGACGCCTACTACGCATGGAGGGGACGCCTGATGGAAACTGGCATAAAAGCAGCACAATTTTGAAAGTTTAGTTAGTTGAGTCAAGTATCTTGTTCAGTGTGTGAAGTTGGAAGTGCAGTTATTTGTATTTGTTTAAGTATTCAAGTTCCTGCTTTATCAAGGAAACAGTTCTATCAGTCAGTTTCCTATCTTTAGTCGGTGGTTTTGTCTTGTAAAAGTTAATATTCATTTTATATTTTGTATTACGTACTCCTATTTGGAGTGACACCAGTGTTGTTTATGACTATTTCTTACTTGCTATGTTATAAGGTAGGTACATTTTTATATTAACAGTTGCGTATACAGTTTTTTAATTATTTGGTATTTATAGTGGTATCGATTACTATGATCATTAGTCACTATGTGTTCTGGGCAGTCTGGTCTCCATTCACTACCTTAGGAGCAGTACTGTTGATTTATTTCAACGCAAGATATTTTAATAATTCTACAACCAGGGTCCTTCAGTCCCATCAGAGTCCGTATTATTATTCTTGGATACATTTTTCTCCCAGTATATCCGAGTTCTGGTGGGTATAGTTGTGTTGATTCCTCTCTGCAGAAGTTCATTCTGCTTTTGGGGACTACCAAATTTGTGTACTTCAGTACCCCAATAATGAATAATATAAGGTTTAAGTCCTTTTACAACTCAGTATATTCCAGTTTAAGTTACAGACAGTTAGTGCAACAGTTGAAGTTTAATGGGGAATGTCCCCGTTTACAGAAGTTCACTACTTTTTATGAACGACACTTCACGTGCTGTAGGCGTTATCATTTGAAAAAATTAAATATAATATAACGATGGTTTAAATGTATGCAATACCTAATGCACATGAGGTGTCAGCAACTTGTAATGCTATGGGCCAGGTAGCCGAGTGGTTACAGCGACATTGTTTCAATCACTTTTGGCTGCCAGTCAAAGGTTCAAACCATGGCAACTGCAGACATTTTTCTGATGGCCCAAGAAAGTGCTAGGAATCGCACGTAAAAAGGTAAGACCTCGTTAATCCTTGGCTCGCACAAGTTTCGACTTCTGAGGGCTGCCGCTCGTAAGGGGACTACAGCTGGTTAACGGAAAAAACAATTTTAACAATTTTTTAACAATTTAATGCTATGTATATTATATAACACGAATACATTAGAACAATGTTTCATGTAATATCAATAATATACAACACCAGCATCACCGCAGTCTCGACATTCTAATTTTCCTTTTTTTATTTATTTTTGCATGAAGAATTGTAACATGTTTGAAGTAGGTACATGTGTTAATTTTTTTCAGATGTCTGGGCACAGATGTGTGTATTATAGCTGTGGAGTGACTACTAGACATGATCCATCAGTAATGGTGGATTTATGCAGCAATTATAAGGAAGAATATTCGTCAATGATTGGTTGGAATAAACGGACAAACCAATCACTGACGAATATTCTTCCTTATGACTTAAAACTTATGACTGCTGTATAAATCCACAGTAAGAATATTCAGGTTTCCTACAAAGAATCAGTGGCTTTCACAGCAGTGGATTCTTCATTCTGGTAGGTTATTTTTTCAGTCCTGTCATTTAAATTTTTCAAGTTCTTCAAGATTTCCTTCACAAAATTAGTCAATTTTTTTAAGAAAATCAAAGAAGGTACTTTCTTTAAGAGATAATTGAAGGACAGGGCACGATACCTTCTGAAAATGGCTTCCATCAAAATTTGATATTTTGTTTGGGTAAACACCCTATATACTTAATTTTGTTATAAGAATATCGTACGGTTAGGAGAGTCGCTAGAGGGTAAATAATTCAAAATGTATTGTTTGATGTTTTCCATAAAAATAATTTAAAAAATTTGAAACCAATTTTCACAGGGTTGTGTCCCGTTCTTTCTTTGTTTCTGGTTACTATTAACAACACCAGTCCACTTTTGTAATAGATAGAAGTTTTTTCACACCCTATTCTGATAGTTTCAGATTGACTCTTTCTACAGATTATACCTTTTCAGCATCTTCATTTCACTTGGTAATTGGGTAATACACCGAACCAACTATATTTTTTTACAGGAAATCGTTGAGGAACAAGTTTATCTGTAGCATAAATTTTAGAGCAGAATATCTCAATTCTACGAAATTACCTTCTACTGCCATACCAAAAACATACATCAAAATCAATTCTGAATCAGATCTAGAACCACAGCCAGTACTTTATTAAGACGGCAACGTATTCTGCTAGACTTTCAACATCATCATGTATTTCTCCCACACATGAAATTTTCCAAAAAACTCATTCTAGTGACAGTGATATGTCCTTGGTGATGCATCTGATAGAACTTCCTTCACCACCTAGGCTGAAAAGGTTTGTTTATGAAGGAAAATATATTAGATTTTCTGATGTTAGGAATATATGTGAACTAGACAAAAGGAGCAAAACTGGAAGATCGTTATTGAAATTGACGAATAAACATCTCGACCCCAATTCCTTTGAATAAATGAACGTTAAACTGGCAACACAGTTGCTGAGCCATAGTGTTGCTGCTGCTATAAAAACTGCTTCAAGAACAGGGGAACTCAAATCAAGTACTTCAGAAAACACATTGAAACTGAATAATCTTTTCGACTCATTGAATAGCACCAAAATACACACACTGAAGCCATGCAATCGTGTATTAAGTGAAGTCATTAACGCCATCAACACAGGATATGATATTTTGAAAAAGTTGCTAAAACTCAACTCCAAGGGCCAACTCACAAGACCTGTTAGTTTTGGTGGATTTCTGACAACGATTAATGTCGTTAAAATGTTTGCAGCTAAAGAAAGAAAAAACGGGTTCCAGTATAATTCACAGGACGTTCAATTCAAGGTCCCTTAGAAAATAAATTTTCCGTCTATAGACAGAAGGTACAAAATGAATATAGTTACCAATCTGATGAGACCACCAACTAATGCCAATTCAGGTTCAACAATAGACGAATAGACGAATAGACGAAAATATTTTTGATATTACAGAAACCAAAACGAGTACGTTGGAATCACTTTAATACGCCAGAAGAGGAAAAAATTTCACAAATCGCACAATGTGATTCTTCTAGTGCTAGTGATTTGTCAATTTGTGATGAAGCCCAGTCTCCAGTTTCATTGGAAATATGTGCATCATTGTATTTTGCAGGATACTTAGTAAAGAAATGTTTAGATTTTTATAATTGTGAAAGTTGTATGAACAATTTTGCTAGCGCGGAAGATGAAGCAAATGAACTCCTGATATTTTATAAAAATTATGATCTGAGTAATGTCAGTGGTTAAAAACTCCATCAGATATTATGAAATCTTTCAACCATACAGTTGTTTTCAAAAACAAAACAAGAAAATATTCATGCAGAATGTTTTTTTTTTTAATATCAGGAGAAATATTGAACAAAAGCGCTGCTAATTCTTTGCCAACATGGTTTAATTGCGAAAATGATTGCAAAGAACATCGACTTTACATTTTAAATTTGTTAATAAGGACTCAAATTTATAAATATTGTAAAATCTTTTCAAGTTCCTGCAAAACAAAAACTGGCAAAAAATGCTAAGTTGAATATTTTTCAAAATAAATAGTTTTTCTTTTCAATCTCGTTTATTTTGCTCGACCACAGATAGATAGATGATGAACGTATTAGAGTGGAAAATATTGAACACAGGGAGTTTTGTTTGTGGTATATAGTTGATTAGAAATATTGGAAGAACTAAATAGAATATTTATTAGAGATTTTGTTAATTTCAGTGTTCAGATATGACCACTTTCTAGTAAGTATGCTCTAAGTAGATGGCACCTTTCATATTCCAACTCTCTTCATCAGATTTGAGTGTAGTTTCATCCCCTAACCACGCCGTCACGACCCCACCCGTTTTCCTCGGCCTTCCCTGTCGCCAGTCGCCATTCTGTTGGCTGGCTATTTTATAAAAATGTTTTTGTTTTCTTACAAGTTTAGGCCCTTCAATTAGTATGAATATTCCTCAAAGGTCGGTTGTTCTAATGTTGCTGTCGGTTGTTCTAATGTTGTTGAACTATCAAGCGGAAGAACGGATTATCCATCCACATCATTTCCTTCTTCTCTTCGTATGTAATTTGTATGACACGTTTTTTGAACTCTACTGTACTAGGAACTTCGATATGGGATGCACCAGTTTTAACATCTATCGAATCCATATTTTCCCATACTTATGAAAAATTGAAATCATTCGTGTTGTTATAACTGACAAGGACAAACTATTACATACCTGTCATAACTATAAACCCTGCTGTGGAAAAAATACCGCAAAATCACCTGTTTGAATGTCACATTCGTTGCAAAATGGAAGTTTGTTTGCTCCCGGAGCGGTGAAGCGACCAGTAGTTAGTAGCAGCGACTCGGCAGCAGCTAGGAAAAAAGGAACATTTGAAATGCACTGGAGCGATTGCTACTATTGGAGGAAACCAATGCTTTTTTAGTCACCTCTACAATATAATGGGTCTAAAACTTTCAGATATCAACAGACTTCAGAATAGTTATTTATGATACAGGTTCGTGAAGTAGGACTTTTTTGTATGAGCGTGAAGTTTGTTGAGTAAAATTTAGAGCCAGAGGGATGGTGTTTTTACCATTGGGTTTCTGTTGAAAATACGCATTCAAACATTATACGAACATCATGTTCGTGTACCTGAACTGATCCATTTACAAAGTCGTAAAGAAAAATTATATATATATATATATATATATATATATATATATATATATATATATATATATATATATATATATATATATATATATCTATATATATATATATCTATATATATATATATATATCTATATATCTATATATCTATATATATATATATATATGTTCGGAAAGGTTTCCGCGGTCAGAAATATGTACATTACTAAGTTCATGGGTTGAACCGCGTTGAGAGTTTATAACTCGACGTTTCGGCTCCTGCTTTGGAGCCATTTTCAAGAGTGTGACTGCGAGGCCTCTATCTGCCTACTCCTCGAGTCGTGGTCTTGAGAGATATCAAGGTCTCAACCTGCCTACTCCTTGATCTCAAAAGACGATCCGATGTTGGTTGCACTGTAGTATTTATAGGTGGTTGGCTACCTGGAGGTGGGCGGGTCTTACGGGTTTTCTCGTTTGTCTTGTCTGCTGGTGTCTGCTGTGTAGTTGGAGTTAATGGGATAATAATTGATTGTGGATAAGTTTCACGTGGCCTGGTAATTACGGTTGGAAGAAGGGGCTTCCAAATGGGGTTCAATTTACGGCTATCATCTTTAATGTTCAGGCATTCAGGCCGTTTTTCGAGAAGCCATCGAAATCGAAAAACGGCCTGATTGCCTGAACATTAAAGATGATAGCCGTAAATTGAACCCCATTTGGAAGCCCCTTCTTCCAACCGTAATTACCAGGCCACGTGAAACTTATCCACAATCAATTATTATCCCATTAACTCCAACTACACAGCAGGCACCAGCAGACAAGACAAACGAGAAAACCCGTAAGACCCGCCCACCTCCAGTTAGCCAACCACCTATAAATACTACAGTGCAACCAACATCGGATCGTCTTTTGAGATCAAGGAGTAGGCAGGTTGAGACCTTGATATCTCTCAAGACCACCGAGGAGTAGGCAGATAGAGGCCTCGCAGTCACACTCTTGAAAATGGCTCCAAAGCAGGAGCCGAAACGTCGAGTTATAAACTCTCAACGCGGTTCAACCCATGAACTTAGTAATGTACATATATATATATATATATATATATATATATATATATATATATATATATATATATATATATATAATATAAGTAGAAAAGTTATTGGGTATAACCCTCAAAATGTTCTGCAACCGTAGACACGTGTTTCGAGCTTAAGCTCTCATCAGTACGGTAAAATCAAGTGCGAAGATGTACAACACTTGGATGTAAAAATAGAAACAAAGGAAGTCAACAACAGGAAGCCAACCACACATTTGTGGCTTCGGTTAGAAGACCTTGTGCTTACAAGGCAAAACTAACGTCGCCACGGAGGCAGCTATAGCTACCAGCGTGACAATCCTACCCAGGAAAATACTAATAAGGATGGATTTAGCGAGGGGCAATATATGAAAATATAAGTAGAAAAGTTATTGGGTATAACCCTCAAAATGTTCTGCAACCGTAGACACGTGTTTCGAGCTTAAGCTCTCATCAGTACGGTAAAATCAAGTGCGAAGATGTACAACACTTGGATGTAAAAATAGAAACAAAGGAAGTCAACAACAGGAAGCCAACCACACATTTGTGGCTTCGGTTAGAAGACCTTGTGCTTACAAGGCAACAACTAACGTCGCCACGGAGGCAGCTATAGCTACCAGCGTGACAATCCTACCCAGGAAAATACTAATAAGGATGGATTTAGCGAGGGGCAACATATGAAAATATAAGTAGAAAAGTTATTGGGTATAACCCTCAAAATGTTCTGCAACCGTAGACACGTGTTTCGAGCTTAAGCTCTCATCAGTACGGTAAAATCAAGTGCGAAGATGTACAACACTTGGATGTAAAAATAGAAACAAAGGAAGTCAACAACAGGAAGCCAACCACACATTTGTGGCTTCGGTTAGAAGACCTTGTGCTTACAAGGCAACAACTAACGTCGCCACGGAGGCAGCTATAGCTACCAGCGTGACAATCCTACCCAGGAAAATACTAATAAGGATGGATTTAGCGAGGGGCAATATATGAAAATATAAGTAGAAAAGTTATTGGGTATAACCCTCAAAATGTTCTGCAACCGTAGACACGTGTTTCGAGCTTAAGCTCTCATCAGTACGGTAAAATCAAGTGCAAAGATGTACAACACTTGGATGTAAAAATAGAAACAAAGGAAGTCAACAACAGGAAGCCAACCACACATTTGTGGCTTCGGTTAGAAGACCTTGTGCTTACAAGGCAACAACTAACGTCGCCACGGAGGCAGCTATAGCTACCAGCGTGACAATCCTACCCAGGAAAATACTAATAAGGATGGATTTAGCGAGGGGCAATATATGAAAATATAAGTAGAAAAGTTATTGGGTATAACCCTCAAAATGTTCTGCAACCGTAGACACGTGTTTCGAGCTTAAGCTCTCATCAGTACGGTAAAATCAAGTGCGAAGATGTACAACACTTGGATGTAAAAATAGAAACAAAGGAAGTCAACAACAGGAAGCCAACCACACATTTGTGGCTTCGGTTAGAAGACCTTGTGCTTACAAGGCAACAACTAACGTCGCCACGGAGGCAGCTATAGCTACCAGCGTGACAATCCTACCCAGGAAAATACTAATAAGGATGGATTTAGCGAGGGGCAATATATGAAAATATAAGTAGAAAAGTTATTGGGTATAACCCTCAAAATGTTCTGCAACCGTAGACACGTGTTTCGAGCTTAAGCTCTCATCAGTACGGTAAAATCAAGTGCGAAGATGTACAACACTTGGATGTAAAAATAGAAACAAAGGAAGTCAACAACAGGAAGCCAACCACACATTTGTGGCTTCGGTTAGAAGACCTTGTGCTTACAAGGCAACAACTAACGTCGCCACGGCGGCAGCTATAGCTACCAGCGTGACAATCCTACCCAGGAAAATACTAATAAGGATGGATTTAGCGAGGGGCAATATATGAAAATATAAGTAGAAAAGTTATTGGGTATAACCCTCAAAATGTTCTGCAACCGTAGACACGTGTTTCGAGCTTAAGCTCTCATCAGTACGGTAAAATCAAGTGCGAAGATGTACAACACTTGGATGTAAAAATAGAAACAAAGGAAGTCAACAACAGGAAGCCAACCACACATTTGTGGCTTCGGTTAGAAGACCTTGTGCTTACAAGGCAACAACTACCGTCGCCACGGAGGCAGCTATAGCTACCAGCGTGACAATCCTACCCAGGAAAATACTAATAAGGATGGATTTAGCGAGGGGCAATATATGAAAATATAAGTAGAAAAGTTATTGGGTATAACCCTCAAAATGTTCTGCAACCGTAGACACGTGTTTCGAGCTTAAGCTCTCATCAGTACGGTAAAATCAAGTGCGAAGATGTACAACACTTGGATGTAAAAATAGAAACAAAGGAAGTCAACAACAGGAAGCCAACCACACATTTGTGGCTTCGGTTAGAAGATCTTGTGCTTACAAGGCAACAACTAACGTCGCCACGGAGGCAGCTATAGCTACCAGCGTGACAATCCTACCCAGGAAAATACTAATAAGGATGGATTTAGCGAGGGGCAATATATGAAAATATAAGCAGAACATTTTGAGGGTTATACCCAATAACTTTTCTACTTATATTTTCATATATTGCCCCTCGCTAAATCCATCCTTATTAGTATTTTCCTGGGTAGGATTGTCACGCTGGTAGCTATAGCTGCCTCCGTGGCGACGTTAGTTGTTGCCTTGTAAGCACAAGGTCTTCTAACCGAAGCCACAAATGTGTGGTTGGCTTCCTGTTGTTGACTTCCTTTGTTTCTATTTTTACATCCAAGTGTTGTACATCTTCGCAATTGATTTTACCGTACTGATGAGAGCTTAAGCTCGAAACACGTGTCTACGGTTGCAGAACATTTTGAGGGTTATACCCAATAACTTTTCTACTTATATTTTCATATATTGCCCCTCGCTAAATCCATCCTTATTAGTATTTTCCTGGGTAGGATTGTCACGCTGGTAGCTATAGCTGCCTCCGTGGCGACGTTAGTTGTTGCCTTGTAAGCACAAGGTCTTCTAACCGAAGCCACAAATGTGTGGTTGGCTTCCTGTTGTTGACTTCCTTTGTTTCTATTTTTACATCCAAGTGTTGTACATCTTCGCACTTGATTTTACCGTACTGATGAGAGCTTAAGCTCGAAACACGTGTCTACGGTTGCAGAACATTTTGAGGGTTATACCCAATAACTTTTCTACTTATATTTTCATATATTGCCCCTCGCTAAATCCATCCTTATTAGTATTTTCCTGGGTAGGATTGTCACGCTGGTAGCTATAGCTGCCTCCGTGGCGACGTTAGTTGTTGCCTTGTAAGCACAAGGTCTTCTAACCGAAGCCACAAATGTGTGGTTGGCTTCCTGTTGTTGACTTCCTTTGTTTCTATTTTTACATCCAAGTGTTGTACATCTTCGCACCTGATTTTACCGTACTGATGAGAGCTTAAGCTCGAAACACGTGTCTACGGTTGCAGAACATTTTGAGGGTTATACCCAATAACTTTTCTACTTATATTTTCATATATTGCCCCTCGCTAAATCCATCCTTATTAGTATTTTCCTGGGTAGGATTGTCACGCTGGTAGCTATAGCTGCCTCCGTGGCGACGTTAGTTGTTGCCTTGTAAGCACAAGGTCTTCTAACCGAAGCCACAAATGTGTGGTTGGCTTCCTGTTGTTGACTTCCTTTGTTTCTATTTTTACATCCAAGTGTTGTACATCTTCGCACTTGATTTTACCGTACTGATGAGAGCTTAAGCTCGAAACACGTGTCTACGGTTGCAGAACATTTTGAGGGTTATACCCAATAACTTTTCTACTTATATTTTCATATATTGCCCCTCGCTAAATCCATCCTTATATATATATATATATATATATATATATATATATATATATATATATATATATATATATATATATATATATATATATATATATATATATAAAACAGTCGAAAACAATCCTTTAGGAACTCACTATACCTTTGTATAGATTGTATGGCATAGGTCCGACAGAAAACAACTACTTCTCTGGCTAATACCTCGACAGGTATTGAATTATATCTGTCAGACATATGTGCAAAGATCCTTACTTTGAAGGAACAACTTTGCAAGAGCTCTCAGAGACAGACAGCAGGACACCGCCTGATCCAAACAAGGAACCAACTGCAGACCGGTTTCGGGATGAAGTCCCTCATCAGTGCAGTCCTGGTTATCACGGTTTTATACACGCGGGGGCCTGGTGCCCATCATCGTTCGCCGGGATGAACACTGCAATCGCTTACAGTATCCACCACGGCAACAGATTAGAGAGCGCTCCAGAAGGACATTTCGGATGCGAAATGGTATATGCTGAATACTTGTTTCAAGGAGCAATAAATGTTCCAGTGACTGTAAAACAGTCGAAAACAATCCTTTAGGAACTCACTATACCTTTGTATAGATTGTATGGCATAGGTCCGACAGAAAACAACTACTTCTCTGGCTAATACCTCGACGGATATTGAATTATATCTGTCAGACATATGTGCAAAGATCCTTACTTTGAAGGAACAACTTTGCAAGAGCTCTCAGAGACAGACAGCAGGACACCGCCTGATCCAAACAAGGAACCAACTGCAGACCGGTTTCGGGATGTAGTCCCTCATCAGTGCAGTCCAGGTTATCACGGTTGTATACACGCGGGGGCCCGGTGCCCGTCATCGTTCGCCGGGATGAACACTGCAATCGCTTACAGGGTCCACCACGGCAACTGATTAGAGAGCGCTCCAGAAGGACATTTCGGATACGAAATGGTATATGATGAATACTTGTTTCAAGGAGCAATAAATGTTCCAGTGACTGTAAAACAGTCGAAAACAATCCTTTAGGAACTCACTATACTTCTGTATAGATTGTATGACATATGTCCGACAGAAAACAACTACTTCTCTGGCTAATACCTCGACAGATATTGAATTATATCTGTCCGACATATGTGCAGAGATCCTTACTTTGAAGGAACAACTTTTTCTTGTATATTTGCAGTCTCTCAAGAAGTGGATGGTTTAGAACTGTTGGTGTTGTTTTTTCAAGTAGGTACTCCTCCCCCTGTATATATTTTTTAAATTTTTCTATATGCGCCAGTTCGCTTATAGGGCAGATTACATTTTTGCTTTGACATTTTTTTGGGATGTCTATGATGATGAAACTATGAATTTACCATGAATACATAATCACCAAAAACGAATGGTAGAGACCTACATATTGTAGTCGATACGACCAAGTTTTTCTTTTGATAAAACTACATTACAAAAGTTCGGTATGTAGTCGTTGGAACGTATTAAAAATATATCCATTAG
This sequence comes from Chrysolina oricalcia, assembly GCA_944452925.2. NCBI lineage: Eukaryota > Metazoa > Arthropoda > Insecta > Coleoptera > Chrysomelidae > Chrysolina > Chrysolina oricalcia. The sequence continues at coordinate 30,937,693 of OX101819.2, forward strand.
AACCTCATAGATTCATAGTCATAATAACCACAATACGACTTCTTTTCAAAACTACTCAACGACACAGAATTAAATTACATACAAACCACATAACATTTTCAAGAGAATTATTGATTGTATGCGAGTAATATCCACGCTAAGACACCATAGCGACCCCTAAATGTTATAAAAGTAGTTGTAAGACAACGCATATACGTGGTTTTTAAGACGGTTTAAGAAGTTTCTTTTTTCTTCGGTGTCTTGGCATCGACTGCTATGGTCATTAGCCACGAGCAGCACTGTTAATTAGAACGCAACATTGTGAATTTTATGACCTTGTGCTACTTGGTAGGGGACGTAACTTTTTTATTTGAAGAGATAGAGCCGTTAATCCAAGACGACCGTAATCCTTATCAAAAACGTAGATTCAAGCAAGAAAAATAATAATAATAATATTTTCATCTGAAAAATGGAAAATGGTCAAAAAAATAACTTTTTTATTTGAACAGATAGAGAAAAAGTTATCTGAAAGGAAATGAGCCGCATCAAAAAGTAAATATAGGTTGAGAAAAAAAAAAGAGAAAAAAAAAAACAAAAATTTTCTGAATCGGTCTGTCTGTACGTCTGTGCTAGCTCGCTACGCTTGCATTTCCAAACCATTGGAGATATCGCTTTAAAACTATGTCAATAACTCGAGGATAATAAAATTAACAAAAACGTTTTTTGCGATCGTATTTTTTCAATCCGAGATAGCGGTTCAGGGATTGATTTTTTTTCCTTCATATTTTAGGAGATATACTTCAACATGTTCTACAACAGCCTATACTTTTTGAAAAGGATCGGAAAATGCTAACACGGGTTTTCCGAATTTTCTTCCAAACAATGTTGAGTAGCTAACAACACGAAAATAAACCGAACCGATCATTGAACCTGGATTTTGAAAACTGCAATAAGTAGAGCTCGAATAGACGAACAAATCATTTGAATTTTTTTTTTCTAAAAATTATCGAAAAACTTATAAAATGGACAAATCGGAAAATAGAAATTTGAACTTTGAAAAATACGAAATATCTCGGAAATGGTTGATGCTTTCTCGATTTAGCTTCAGGGAAACTATAAAAAAGGTAGGGAGCTTTTTTCCGTAATTTCAATAGTACGGGAAATATTTAAAAAAAATGGAATATTTCGTGAAATGGCTTGGAACATTCAGTCATTCGACTTAAAATGTTTGGGAAAAATGTGAATGAATCATTTTTATAATATAGTTCGAGAAATATTTCAAAAATGAACGAAAAATTTCGTGAACGGACATAGAAAAATTTCGGGACTGGACAAAAATTTGGGGATTTTTCAAATTCGTCGTAATATTCAGATTATTGTTGATAAACAATAATAGTTTTAATAAACATTTGAATCGTAGTATACACATCAATTTTAAGGTCTATGCCAGAGGTATATCGGGAGTTGGTCGAATATTCACTTCTGGGCTAGAGGTGGATCCACACATTCACTTGTTATACACGACTATAAGGAGTATATACTACGATCACTCGAGATCGGACTACACAGGGGGGCTAACTTTCTTATTTGAAGACGTAGAGACAAGAAACAAAAACCAAAATGATCCTTATCGAAAATCAGGAAGGAAGCGAAAAAATTATAATAATAATAATATTTCCCTGTCAAAATGACAAAATCATTTTTGAAAACGCCATAACTTATTTTATTCGAAGGGATAAAGAGAAATTTATTTAGAAAAAAATGTGCTCCGTCGAAGAATAGATATGAGTAAAGAAAAAAAGTACAAAAAAAAATCGAAATTTCTGAAAGCCGTCTATCTGTGGACACTGCCAAACGCTCTCATTTCCGCCCCCTTAAAGATATCACTTCGAAATTCGAACTACGTCAATAACTCGAGGACAGTAAAATTATTATTTTTTGTTTTCACGATCGGAAAATCCGGAAAATCTTTACGACGTTTTATCGTTTTTTTCAACTTTCCTCGATACAGGTCAGGCAAAGGATTTAATCTGTCTCATTCTTCTCGAAAGTATACTCCTATATGCCCCGATAGAGTGTATAGTTTTTGAAAAGAATCGGAGAATGCGTACAGGTTTTCCGGGCGATTTTCCGAAAATTGAAAAATTCGAATAAAAACCGAAACGATTTTTTTACGGAATTACAAAGGATGCGATAGATAGAGCTCGGATATACGAACAAATCATTATACTTTGAAATTTTCAAAAAAATTATCGGAAAAGTGTGAAAACTTGAGAAAACTGAATAAAAAAAATTGCTTTTTTGAAAAAACGAAATATACAACGAACGGTTGATACCATCAAGACAACTTTTTTGACCGCCTTGAGAAAATCTACAAAAAATGTACAGAAATTTTTACGGAAAAATCAATGGCCCAGGAAATATTTCAAAAAAACGGAAAAATTGATATATTGACCGTACTAATGATAAAATTGAAATTCTTAAAATCGCTTCAAATACATCTCTACGAACTATACTGACGCTCCGCACCGTTTTCCTCCGACACGATTAAAAAGTGGAAAAATGATGGAAAAACTAAAAAAAGTTTGAAACGTGTGTATTTTGTGTCTATAATCGCCAAAAACTCGAAAACAATACTAGATATCACAAAAATGTTTGATTACAAATTTGTTGTCCTTGAATAGTTCTACAAAAAAGTAGGATTGACCTTTTTCTATATCTTCATAAATGAGCTCGTAAAAACCGAATGAACCTTAAAGAGTTAGCAATTTTTGACGGGACTTTTTAACAAAAATAAAAAATTGAGAGATATCAAAGAATGGATTCGAACAATTTCATTTTACTCTACCAGATTAAAAAAAAGTTCCCATAATTTTTTTTGAGAAAATTAAAAATTGAAAGATATCAAAAAATTTATTTGAACAATTTTATTGCCCTTGGACTGATCAACAAAAGTTACATACATTTTTTTAATATCTTGAAAAAAAATTTAGGACGCGGACTTTTCTGTTATGCCATACAGTCTATACAAAGGTATAGTGAGTTCCTAAAGGATTGCTTTCTACTGTTTTACAGTCACTGGAACATTTATTGCTCCTTGAAACAAGTATTCAGCATATACCATTTCGTATCCGAAATGTCCTTCTGGAGCGCTCTCTAATCTGTTGCCGTGGTGACCCTGTAAGCGATTGCAGTGTTCATCCCGGCGAACGATGACGGGCACCGGGCCCCCGCGTGTATACAACCGTGGTAACCTGGACTGCACTGATGAGGGACTACATCCCGAAACCGGTCTGCAGTTGGTTCCTTGTTTGGATCAGGCGGTGTCCTGCTGTCTGTCTCTGAGAGCTCTTGCAAAGTTGTTCCTTCAAAGTAAGGATCTTTGCACATATGTCTGACAGATATAAATCAATATCTGTCGAGGTATTAGCCAGAAAAGTAGTTGTTTTCTGTCGGACATATGCCATACAATCTATACAAAGGTATAGTGAGTTCCTAAAGGATTGTTTTCTACTGTTTTACAGTCACTGGAACATTTATTGCTCCTTGAAACAAGTATTCAGCATATACCATTTCGTATCCGAAATGTCCTTCTGGAGCGCTCTCTAATCTGTTGCCGTGGTGGACCCTGTAAGCGATTGCAGTGTTCATCCCGGCGAACGATGACGGGCACCGGGCCCCCGCGTGTATACAACCGTGATAACCTGGACTGTACTGATGAGGGACTACATCCCGAAACCGGTCTGCAGTTGGTTCCTTGTTTGGATCAGGCGGTGTCCTGCTGTCTGTCTCTGAGAGCTCTTGCAAAGTTGTTCCTTCAAAGTAAGGATCTTTGCACATATGTCTGACAGATATAATTCAATACCTGTCGAGGTATTAGCCAGAGAAGTAGTTGTTTTCTGTCGGACATATGCCATACAATCTATACAGAAGTATAGTGAGTTCCTAAAGGATTGTTTTCGACTGTTTTACAGTCACTGGAACATTTATTGCTCCTTGAAACAAGTATTCAGCATATACCATTTCGTATCCGAAATGTCCTTCTGGAGCGCTCTCTAATCAGTTGCCGTGGTGACCCTGTAAGCGATTGCAGTGTTCATCCCGGCGAACGATGACGGGCACCGGGCCCCCGCGTGTATACAACCGTGATAACCTGGACTGCACTGATGAGGGACTACATCCCGAAACCGGTCTGCAGTTGGTTCCTTGTTTGGATCAGGCGGTGTCCTGTTGTCTGTCTCTGAGAGCTCTTGCAAAGTTGTTCCTTCAAAGTAAGGATCTTTGCACATATGTCTGACAGATATAATTCAATATCTGTCGAGGTATTAGCCAGAGAAGTAGTTGTTTTCTGTCGGACATATGGCATACAATCTATACAAAGGTATAGTGAGTTCCTAAAGGATTGTTTTCTACTGTTTTACAGTCACTGGAACATTTATTGCTCCTTGAAACAAGTATTCAGCATATACCATTTCGTATCCGAAATGTCCTTCTGGAGCGCCCTCTAATCTGTTGCCGTGGTGGACCCTGTAAGCGATTGCAGTGTTCATCCCGGCGAACGATGACGGGCACCGGGCCCCCGCGTGTATACAACCGTGATAACCTGGACTGCACTGATGAGGGACTACATCCCGAAACCGGTCTGCAGTTGGTTCCTTGTTTGGATCAGGCGGTGTCCTGCTGTCTGTCTCTGAGAGCTCTTGCAAAGTTGTTCCTTCAAAGTAAGGATCTCTGCACATATGTCGGACAGATATAATTCAATATCTGTCGAGGTATTAGCCAGAGAAGTAGTTGTTTTCTGTCGGACATATGTCATACAATCTATACAGAAGTATAGTGAGTTCCTAAAGGATTGTTTTCGACTGTTTTACAGTCACTGGAACATTTATTGCTCCTTGAAACAAGTATTCATCATATACCATTTCGTATCCGAAATGTCCTTCTGGAGCGCTCTCTAATCAGTTGCCGTGGTGGACCCTGTAAGCGATTGCAGTGTTCATCCCGGCGAACGATGACGGGCACCGGGCCCCCGCGTGTATACAACCGTGATAACCTGGACTGCACTGATGAGGGACTACATCCCGAAACCGGTCTGCAGTTGGTTCCTTGTTTGGATCAGGCGGTGTCCTGCTGTCTGTCTCTGAGAGCTCTTGCAAAGTTGTTCCTTCAAAGTAAGGATCTTTGCACATATGTCTGACAGATATAATTCAATATCCGTCGAGGTATTAGCCAGAGAAGTAGTTGTTTTCTGTCGGACCTATGCCATACAATCTATACAAAGGTATAGTGAGTTCCTAAAGGATTGTTTTCGACTGTTTTACAGTCACTGGAACATTTATTGCTCCTTGAAACAAGTATTCAGCATATACCATTTCGCATCCGAAATGTCCTTCTGGAGCGCTCTCTAATCTGTTGCCGTGGTGGATACTGTAAGCGATTGCAGTGTTCATCCCGGCGAACGATGATGGGCACCAGGCCCCCGCGTGTATAAAACCGTGATAACCAGGACTGCACTGATGAGGGACTTCATCCCGAAACCGGTCTGCAGTTGGTTCCTTGTTTGGATCAGGCGGTGTCCTGCTGTCTGTCTCTGAGAGCTCTTGCAAAGTTGTTCCTTCAAAGTAAGGATCTTTGCACATATGTCTGACAGATATAATTCAATACCTGTCGAGGTATTAGCCAGAGAAGTAGTTGTTTTCTGTCGGACCTATGCCATACAATCTATACAAAGGTATAGTGAGTTCCTAAAGGATTGTTTTCGACTGTTTTATATATATATATATATATATATATATATATATATATATATATATATATAAAACAGTCGAAAACAATCCTTTAGGAACTCACTATACCTTTGTATAGATTGTATGGCATAGGTCCGACAGAAAACAACTACTTCTCTGGCTAATACCTCGACAGGTATTGAATTATATCTGTCAGACATATGTGCAAAGATCCTTACTTTGAAGGAACAACTTTGCAAGAGCTCTCAGAGACAGACAGCAGGACACCGCCTGATCCAAACAAGGAACCAACTGCAGACCGGTTTCGGGATGAAGTCCCTCATCAGTGCAGTCCTGGTTATCACGGTTTTATACACGCGGGGGCCTGGTGCCCATCATCGTTCGCCGGGATGAACACTGCAATCGCTTACAGTATCCACCACGGCAACAGATTAGAGAGCGCTCCAGAAGGACATTTCGGATGCGAAATGGTATATGCTGAATACTTGTTTCAAGGAGCAATAAATGTTCCAGTGACTGTAAAACAGTCGAAAACAATCCTTTAGGAACTCACTATACCTTTGTATAGATTGTATGGCATAGGTCCGACAGAAAACAACTACTTCTCTGGCTAATACCTCGACGGATATTGAATTATATCTGTCAGACATATGTGCAAAGATCCTTACTTTGAAGGAACAACTTTGCAAGAGCTCTCAGAGACAGACAGCAGGACACCGCCTGATCCAAACAAGGAACCAACTGCAGACCGGTTTCGGGATGTAGTCCCTCATCAGTGCAGTCCAGGTTATCACGGTTGTATACACGCGGGGGCCCGGTGCCCGTCATCGTTCGCCGGGATGAACACTGCAATCGCTTACAGGGTCCACCACGGCAACTGATTAGAGAGCGCTCCAGAAGGACATTTCGGATACGAAATGGTATATGATGAATACTTGTTTCAAGGAGCAATAAATGTTCCAGTGACTGTAAAACAGTCGAAAACAATCCTTTAGGAACTCACTATACTTCTGTATAGATTGTATGACATATGTCCGACAGAAAACAACTACTTCTCTGGCTAATACCTCGACAGATATTGAATTATATCTGTCCGACATATGTGCAGAGATCCTTACTTTGAAGGAACAACTTTGCAAGAGCTCTCAGAGACAGACAGCAGGACACCGCCTGATCCAAACAAGGAACCAACTGCAGACCGGTTTCGGGATGTAGTCCCTCATCAGTGCAGTCCAGGTTATCACGGTTGTATACACGCGGGGGCCCGGTGCCCGTCATCGTTCGCCGGGATGAACACTGCAATCGCTTACAGGGTCCACCACGGCAACAGATTAGAGGGCGCTCCAGAAGGACATTTCGGATACGAAATGGTATATGCTGAATACTTGTTTCAAGGAGCAATAAATGTTCCAGTGACTGTAAAACAGTAGAAAACAATCCTTTAGGAACTCACTATACCTTTGTATAGATTGTATGCCATATGTCCGACAGAAAACAACTACTTCTCTGGCTAATACCTCGACAGATATTGAATTATATCTGTCAGACATATGTGCAAAGATCCTTACTTTGAAGGAACAACTTTGCAAGAGCTCTCAGAGACAGACAACAGGACACCGCCTGATCCAAACAAGGAACCAACTGCAGACCGGTTTCGGGATGTAGTCCCTCATCAGTGCAGTCCAGGTTATCACGGTTGTATACACGCGGGGGCCCGGTGCCCGTCATCGTTCGCCGGGATGAACACTGCAATCGCTTACAGGGTCACCACGGCAACTGATTAGAGAGCGCTCCAGAAGGACATTTCGGATACGAAATGGTATATGCTGAATACTTGTTTCAAGGAGCAATAAATGTTCCAGTGACTGTAAAACAGTCGAAAACAATCCTTTAGGAACTCACTATACTTCTGTATAGATTGTATGGCATATGTCCGACAGAAAACAACTACTTCTCTGGCTAATACCTCGACAGGTATTGAATTATATCTGTCAGACATATGTGCAAAGATCCTTACTTTGAAGGAACAACTTTGCAAGAGCTCTCAGAGACAGACAGCAGGACACCGCCTGATCCAAACAAGGAACCAACTGCAGACCGGTTTCGGGATGTAGTCCCTCATCAGTACAGTCCAGGTTATCACGGTTGTATACACGCGGGGGCCCGGTGCCCGTCATCGTTCGCCGGGATGAACACTGCAATCGCTTACAGGGTCCACCACGGCAACAGATTAGAGAGCGCTCCAGAAGGACATTTCGGATACGAAATGGTATATGCTGAATACTTGTTTCAAGGAGCAATAAATGTTCCAGTGACTGTAAAACAGTAGAAAACAATCCTTTAGGAACTCACTATACCTTTGTATAGATTGTATGGCATATGTCCGACAGAAAACAACTACTTTTCTGGCTAATACCTCGACAGATATTGATTTATATCTGTCAGACATATGTGCAAAGATCCTTACTTTGAAGGAACAACTTTGCAAGAGCTCTCAGAGACAGACAGCAGGACACCGCCTGATCCAAACAAGGAACCAACTGCAGACCGGTTTCGGGATGTAGTCCCTCATCAGTGCAGTCCAGGTTACCACGGTTGTATACACGCGGGGGCCCGGTGCCCGTCATCGTTCGCCGGGATGAACACTGCAATCGCTTACAGGGTCACCACGGCAACAGATTAGAGAGCGCTCCAGAAGGACATTTCGGATACGAAATGGTATATGCTGAATACTTGTTTCAAGGAGCAATAAATGTTCCAGTGACTGTAAAACAGTAGAAAGCAATCCTTTAGGAACTCACTATACCTTTGTATAGACTGTATGGCATAACAGAAAAGTCCGCGTCCTAAATTTTTTTTCAAGATATTAAAAAAATGTATGTAACTTTTGTTGATCAGTCCAAGGGCAATAAAATTGTTCAAATAAATTTTTTGATATCTTTCAATTTTTAATTTTCTCAAAAAAAATTATGGGAACTTTTTTTTAATCTGGTAGAGTAAAATGAAATTGTTCGAATCCATTCTTTGATATCTCTCAATTTTTTATTTTTGTTAAAAAGTCCCGTCAAAAATTGCTAACTCTTTAAGGTTCATTCGGTTTTTACGAGCTCATTTATGAAGATATAGAAAAAGGTCAATCCTACTTTTTTGTAGAACTATTCAAGGACAACAAATTTGTAATCAAACATTTTTGTGATATCTAGTATTGTTTTCGAGTTTTTGGCGATTATAGACACAAAATACACACGTTTCAAACTTTTTTTAGTTTTTCCATCATTTTTCCACTTTTTAATCGTGTCGGAGGAAAACGGTGCGGAGCGTCAGTATAGTTCGTAGAGATGTATTTGAAGCGATTTTAAGAATTTCAATTTTATCATTAGTACGGTCAATATATCAATTTTTCCGTTTTTTTGAAATATTTCCTGGGCCATTGATTTTTCCGTAAAAATTTCTGTACATTTTTTGTAGATTTTCTCAAGGCGGTCAAAAAAGTTGTCTTGATGGTATCAACCGTTCGTTGTATATTTCGTTTTTTCAAAAAAGCAATTTTTTTTATTCAGTTTTCTCAAGTTTTCACACTTTTCCGATAATTTTTTTGAAAATTTCAAAGTATAATGATTTGTTCGTATATCCGAGCTCTATCTATCGCATCCTTTGTAATTCCGTAAAAAAATCGTTTCGGTTTTTATTCGAATTTTTCAATTTTCGGAAAATCGCCCGGAAAACCTGTACGCATTCTCCGATTCTTTTCAAAAACTATACACTCTATCGGGGCATATAGGAGTATACTTTCGAGAAGAATGAGACAGATTAAATCCTTTGCCTGACCTGTATCGAGGAAAGTTGAAAAAAACGATAAAACGTCGTAAAGATTTTCCGGATTTTCCGATCGTGAAAACAAAAAATAATAATTTTACTGTCCTCGAGTTATTGACGTAGTTCGAATTTCGAAGTGATATCTTTAAGGGGGCGGAAATGAGAGCGTTTGGCAGTGTCCACAGATAGACGGCTTTCAGAAATTTCGATTTTTTTTTGTACTTTTTTTCTTTACTCATATCTATTCTTCGACGGAGCACATTTTTTTCTAAATAAATTTCTCTTTATCCCTTCGAATAAAATAAGTTATGGCGTTTTCAAAAATGATTTTGTCATTTTGACAGGGAAATATTATTATTATTATAATTTTTTCGCTTCCTTCCTGATTTTCGATAAGGATCATTTTGGTTTTTGTTTCTTGTCTCTACGTCTTCAAATAAGAAAGTTAGCCCCCCTGTGTAGTCCGATCTCGAGTGATCGTAGTATATACTCCTTATAGTCGTGTATAACAAGTGAATGTGTGGATCCACCTCTAGCCCAGAAGTGAATATTCGACCAACTCCCGATATACCTCTGGCATAGACCTTAAAATTGATGTGTATACTACGATTCAAATGTTTATTAAAACTATTATTGTTTATCAACAATAATCTGAATATTACGACGAATTTGAAAAATCCCCAAATTTTTGTCCAGTCCCGAAATTTTTCTATGTCCGTTCACGAAATTTTTCGTTCATTTTTGAAATATTTCTCGAACTATATTATAAAAATGATTCATTCACATTTTTCCCAAACATTTTAAGTCGAATGACTGAATGTTCCAAGCCATTTCACGAAATATTCCATTTTTTTTAAATATTTCCCGTACTATTGAAATTACGGAAAAAAGCTCCCTACCTTTTTTATAGTTTCCCTGAAGCTAAATCGAGAAAGCATCAACCGTTTCCGAGATATTTCGTATTTTTCAAAGTTCAAATTTCTATTTTCCGATTTGTCCATTTTATAAGTTTTTCGATAATTTTTAGAAAAAAAAAATTCAAATGATTTGTTCGTCTATTCGAGCTCTACTTATTGCAGTTTTCAAAATCCAGGTTCAATGATCGGTTCGGTTTATTTTCGTGTTGTTAGCTACTCAACATTGTTTGGAAGAAAATTCGGAAAACCCGTGTTAGCATTTTCCGATCCTTTTCAAAAAGTATAGGCTGTTGTAGAACATGTTGAAGTATATCTCCTAAAATATGAAGGAAAAAAAATCAATCCCTGAACCGCTATCTCGGATTGAAAAAATACGATCGCAAAAAACGTTTTTGTTAATTTTATTATCCTCGAGTTATTGACATAGTTTTAAAGCGATATCTCCAATGGTTTGGAAATGCAAGCGTAGCGAGCTAGCACAGACGTACAGACAGACCGATTCAGAAAATTTTTGTTTTTTTTTTTCTCTTTTTTTTTTCTCAACCTATATTTACTTTTTGATGCGGCTCATTTCCTTTCAGATAACTTTTTCTCTATCTGTTCAAATAAAAAAGTTATTTTTTTGACCATTTTCCATTTTTCAGATGAAAATATTATTATTATTATTTTTCTTGCTTGAATCTACGTTTTTGATAAGGATTACGGTCGTCTTGGATTAACGGCTCTATCTCTTCAAATAAAAAAGTTACGTCCCCTACCAAGTAGCACAAGGTCATAAAATTCACAATGTTGCGTTCTAATTAACAGTGCTGCTCGTGGCTAATGACCATAGCAGTCGATGCCAAGACACCGAAGAAAAAAGAAACTTCTTAAACCGTCTTAAAAACCACGTATATGCGTTGTCTTACAACTACTTTTATAACATTTAGGGGTCGCTATGGTGTCTTAGCGTGGATATTACTCGCATACAATCAATAATTCTCTTGAAAATGTTATGTGGTTTGTATGTAATTTAATTCTGTGTCGTTGAGTAGTTTTGAAAAGAAGTCGTATTGTGGTTATTATGACTATGAATCTATGAGGTTCTAATGGATATATTTTTAATACGTTCCAACGACTACATACCGAACTTTTGTAATGTAGTTTTATCAAAAGAAAAACTTGGTCGTATCGACTACAATATGTAGGTCTCTACCATTCGTTTTTGGTGATTATGTATTCATGGTAAATTCATAGTTTCATCATCATAGACATCCCAAAAAAATGTCAAAGCAAAAATGTAATCTGCCCTATAAGCGAACTGGCGCATATAGAAAAATTTAAAAAATATATACAGGGGGAGGAGTACCTACTTGAAAAAACAACACCAACAGTTCTAAACCATCCACTTCTTGAGAGACTGCAAATATACAAGAAAATAAAGTTCTTCCAGAAGACTTAAGTCAAGATAATGTACCAGGAACAAGTTTCCAAACAACAACAACAACCAAGATTGCAAAATAATTCACAAATATCATAAATCCTTGATCAACATAACCCCTTTCCAGTAAAATGGTTGTGGCATACTGTCGTTCCGATCTTGGTACGACCACAGAGTATACCTCATTAAACTGTGGTACGACTAGAGCACAGATTACAGAAACAAGTTGTTTCTGTAATCTGTGGATTTGTACAACCTTGTAAACATGAAACTAACGTCTGCAAATGTGGTCGCAATGAGTATGTACAGTTCGACAAGCGTAAGGATGCCTCTGAGATGCGCAAACGATAGAAAGCGTGAGTAGATGTGCGACAAAGATCGACTACTGTTTAATAAGGCAGAGCGATTGAGCTCCTGCCCCACTCCAGGGTTTTGTCTACTGCGCAACCAATTCTCGGAGGCATCCTTACGCTTGTCGATCAGTAAGTTATTGCAATGTCTTCAAAATACTCGTAAATTATTTTGTGGTTCTGTGGTTAGAATTGTGGCAGCCATATTGAAACAAACATTTTTTAAACCAAAAATATAGGACTAGGGTTGTTGTATAAAAAAAACAGTGTTGATGGACTAAATAAGTATGAATTGTCATGATTGAAAGTATGATTGTCATCGTATTTTAACGATTTGTGAAAAAAAAGAAATATTCCAAGTAGCACAAAGTCATAAAATTCACAAAATGACTTCTTAAACTGTCTTAAAAACCACGTATTTGCGTTGTTTTACAACTAAAAAGCTAATGTACGTTTTATAACATTTAAGGGCCGCTATGGTGTCGTAGCGTGGATATTACTCGCAAACAATCAATAATTTTCTAGAAAATGTTATGTAGTTTGTATGTAATTCAATTCTATGTGTCATTTTGTAGTTTTGAAAAGAAGTCGTATTGTGGTTATTATGACCATTAATATATGTGGTTCTAATGGATAAATTTTTAAAACGTTTTAACGACTACATATCTAAATTATATGTAATGCAGTTTTTTCAAAAAAAGAACTTGGCCGTATCGACTACAATATGTAGGTATTTACAATTCGTTTTTGGTGGTTATGTATTTGTGGTGTTCACTGTAGTTAATAGTCACTCTTAGTACACACTTCAGGTATTCGGGTATTTGGAATAACACTAACACTCTAGATTTGTACCCGCACTCAACTCCGTCGATGTCCGTATCAAGACTGACTGGGCCGACTGAGTCAAGAGCTGGGATTCTTTATTCCCTTAATCATGCATGAGTAATAATCACAATTACGTGTACATCACAGTATTCATGGTAAATTCATAGTTCCATCATCTCAATAGACATCTCAAAAAAATGCCAAAGCAAAACTGTAATCTGCCTTATAAGCGAACTTGCGCATATAGAAAAATTTTAAAAATATATACAGAGGGAAGAGTACCTACTTAAAAAATCAACACCAACAGTTATAAACCATCCACTTCTTGAGAGACTGAAGTCAAAATAATGTACCAGGAACAAGTTTCCATACAACAACAACCAAGATTGCAAAATGATTCACAAATATCATAAACGAATGGATTTTATCAAAATATTTATTCACATTATAGTTGGCCTTGATAAACTCCACGTTTGGTGTCATTTAACCAACCTCGTATCTCTCACCATTAAAAAGATGCCCATGGTGAGCATGGTAAGTGGGACACACTGTATATTACAATAGTATTATATATTATAAAACGTATTGTAATAAATTGGTTTTTCATTTCATGACCTTCGTTTATAATGATCGATATTATGACAGCACTATGACCACTTAACGATGTAATAATAATATCCATTCTAACCCTTCTGCGAAAGGCTTATGTCATTGCTTGTCATTGCGACTACTTTATAAGGGTCTAGGACATTTGGGCGCGGCCAACTGGGCGCAGGGACAACTGGGCGCATGGACAACTGGGCGCATGGACAACTGGGCGCATGGACAACTGGGCGCATGGACAACTGGGCGCATGGACAACTGGGCGCAGGTACAACTGGGCGCAAGGATTACCGGGCGCAGGGACGACTGGGCGCCAAAAAAATGAAACACAAAATTAATAATAATTTTTTTATTACTTTCATCTACTAATCATAGGATAGAATGACTCGACCAAAGTACCCCTGCGGAATTCATAAAGGTCGAGTATTCCTATAAGACACAGTCAGAAGAACAACAATAAGGAATTATACCTGTTCCTAATTCTTAATTTCATGACCTCATTATTAAGGGTCGAGTATTCCTATAAATAAAACACATTCAGAAGAACAACAATAAAGAATCATACCTGTTCCTAATTCTTAATTTCAGGACCTCATTATTAAGGGTCGAGTATATAAATAGGAAAATTTGCAAATAATTTAATTTAATTTAATAAAATATCTACTAATCATAATTATGCCCCGTAAAAACTCTAACATATTGTCGCGGTAGTCATTAGTAACAAGCCTGACGATTCGTTCATCCATTCGACCATGCTGAATCTTTCTCAAGGCATCGATTAATTTCCAAATTGTAGGATGACTCATATGGAGTTCATCTTTGAGACGTCTGTGAGCTAACTCGGCATGATGGTTTGTCCTGTTTTGGCCCTCTAGGACCCTCTGATGTAGATTCCACATTGCGACCGGAAACATAGGGGGACGCCTTCCTTGACCTCTTCTGTTAGGTCGGCCGATGTAATAGTCTTCAAGCCAATCGAGAAGAGGTTGAAGCTCTACAGGAAGCTCCTCACTAAGCAAATTGAGGGCAGATTCCACCTCCTCAGGCGGCACAAATGCAATGGCCCCTACCATTTTGGCTTTGATATCAAAATCGGCATCAGTGACGCATCGCTGTTGCAGTCCCAAGGTTCCTAGGTGTTTTCACATATTTTGCTTGAAATGGAAGAAACATCCCTGTACTCGTACTTCTGGAAACGAAGTTTCCATTGCAACAAACGTGGCCTGTTCGAAATCTCTGGATATATATTTTGGTTTCAGATCTCGGCCCGAAAGATCCTGCATCTCGAACATTTTGCTGTACGTGGAGCGTTGCTTATTTGGAAGCAACGCATTTACGGCAGGGTGGATTCCGCCGTTCTTGGTCACCATCACCGTATACTTGGCAAAATAGCTGGGGAGCGATATTGAAGGTACCGTCTGCATACCATGATTCTGAGGTTTTCACGTATGGAAGCCATGTCTTTCTCCCAAATATAATTATGCGATCATCGCCTCCACTGTCGCCCAAAAGAAAGTCTTCTTCGTGAGCTCCTTGGGATGTATATACCGAATATTCCCGCGGAATTTCTATCTCGGCCAGAGTTCCAGGATTTGCAGGAACAACGGCACCACCTAATCTTGCTCGGCGAACCAACTTTTTGAGAGCCGAAGTACTCGGAAGAACTCCAAGACAAGTTTCAGACGTAGCTTCAGCCAAGCAGTGATTGATGATTTGTGATGTGCCCTCTACGGTAGTTCTAGCTCGGTTTTTCAGCTGTGTTTTGAGTTGAGCAGCATCTACTTGAGCTGCCGATGGTTCATGAGTATGCTGATGCATGGTCTTAATAATGGCCAGGTCCCGAACATGGATCCTAACTTTACAACCCTAATGAAACAAATACATACTTTAATAACTTCTTTGAATAATAGACTGTTAAAAAAGTAAAGATAAAGTAAAAAAACACACCTGCATTTTTAGGTCATAACGCCAAAATGAGACGCTTGAATCACTAGAACTGTCCTTATCAAATATATATTGATAACTTTCTTTTGCTTATGACGTTGGCTTAAAACAGGCTCCATGATACACAAAAAAGGTTGAAAAGCATTTGCAAATTTTCCTATTTATATACTCTCGACCCTTAATAACGAGGTCCTGAAATTAAGAATTAGTAACTGGTATGATTCCTTATTGTTGTTCTTCAGACCGTGTCTTAAAGGAATACTCGACCGTTATGAACTCCGCAGGGGTACTTTGGTCGAGTCATCCTATCCTATGATTAGTAGATGAGAGTAATAAAAGAATTAGTATTAATTTTGTGTTTTTAGCGCCCAGTCGCCCCTGCGCCCGGTAGTCCTTGCGCCCAGTTGTCCCTGCGCCCAGTTGGCCGCGCCCAGTTGACTCGCACCCAGTTGGCCGCGCCCAAATGTCCTAATACCCTTTATAACGTCGATGTGACGTCCTAAAAGTGCACCTTTTTGTCGTATTGGCATACATTTCAACGTTTGAGCATATTACAAGACAGAAGTCACGGACTTTTGAGGAAGTACAACCCATGTATGACTTCTGTGTGCAACTTGGGATATTTTTCCAGACATGAAAAATGATATAAAAAATGATTTATTTCCCTTTATCTTCGAGGCGCATGCATTTTGAGTAGAATTGAATAATTTTGTTCATGAAAATGGTGTTGCCTATATAATTACGGTATTAGGACAATTTTACAACACAATAAAATAAATACCTAATCCTTAATCACATTTTTTATTTTGATTACTATTATTGCTGTCATATTGTGGCTATGAAAATGAAAGGAAATTGAAATATATATTATAATAGTTATTATATGTTTTAATATGGTAAACGTATTGTGATACATTGGTTTTTCATTTCATGACCTTCGTTTATGATGATATTATGACAGCACTATGACCACTTAACGACGTAATAATTATATCCATTCTAACCCTTCTGCGACTGGCTTATGTAAGTCTATATTTGCGAGTCATTGCGACAACTTTATAACGTCGATGTGACGTCCTAAAAGTATGATTTTTTTGTCGTATTGGCATACATTTCGACGTTTGAGCATATTACAAGACATAAGTCACGGACTTTTGAGAAAGGTCTTCTAGACGTCTGGACAACCCATGTATGAGCTCTGTGTGCTACTTGGGCTGCCTGTTCCGGCTGGAGGCCGTAGTATTACTCTTTTGAGGTCGTAATAATAAAATTAGTTCAAAATTTTTTTGAGATAAAAGATGTATTCAAATGCACTAAAAAGTAAAAAATAATTTCTTTTGATGTGTGAAGTTTTTTATTTGAGTACAAAAGCAACAAGCTTTTTTAGTTCTCAAGTTAAATGTACTTATACAAGCCGTTATCGTGGATTTTTGAATGTTGACAATGTCACCATGCATAGTATCCGACCTCAAAAAACCCTCACATACCAATTTTCAATAGAATCGGGCCATAATCACAAAACTCATCCGCCATCTTGATTTTATGAGTTTTGACCAAAAAAATCTAAATATCCGACCCCGAAACCCCACATAGCAATTTTGAATAGAATCTGACCATAATGACAAACTCGTCCGCCATCTTGGAATTGCAATATTGATTTTATGATTTTGATACAAAAACAACCCCTACACACCAATTTTGAGTCGAATCAGACCATGATCACAAAACCGCCATATCAGAGCCTCATTTTTTTTTTGATTTTGATTAGATCGATAACGAAAAGTGCAAGAAATTTCAGAAAATCCTTATGAGTTGTACATTCCATCTAGGTGGCATACTAGTACCATTGTTTATATAGAAGTGAGATAGTCAACCTTATGGGATTTATATTGGATTCAAATGGATGCGACATGTAGATGGCGACAGTGATCTTGCATCCAAGTCATGTCGTAACTTCAGTGATTTGGCCTCCAAGTCATTGTCTAAAGAAGTATAGTCAGTCAATCTTATGGGATTATTATTGGATGACGATGGGGTTTATTAGTAGATGGCGCCACCACGGTTGCCCCCAAAAAGGAGTCAAATGAATGAGAAGGAAAGTGTCGCAGTAATCGCGTAAAGTGAATAATGAATGGTCATTATTTCGTGTTCCACCTGCCATTTGCAATTTGCATGTAAACAAGAGAGCAAAGTAGCGAACTTTCGTATTGTTTGGCATTTCATTGTTTTTGTCTTGTTAGGTCTCAGTCAGTTTTCGAATTCACATAGATATATTTTCAGGGTGATTTCTCTTGACTAATGTTTGGGGGAAGATGTCCAACGTTCATGATGACAACCGATGATTGGTTTCAAGTTATGAAGGTGACAATGCCATGTCCGACAGTTACCATATTATTTTCTGTTTTTATTGAAAGCTTTTATTTAACTTGCTCTGTGTGTGTTAGATGGGTACAAATCTTGCAAGCTGACTTAGAACCACTTCCCCTTATCCTATTATAGAATTGAAATTTTACGTGTTGGTTCAGTTCCGATGACAAAACATTAAAGTCGAAGAAATTGGCCCCCCTGCCCCCCGAAAGTTAGATAGAGAACGCGTAGGGTTTCGGAAGTTTTATTGACGGATTTGTACGTCAGAAATAACAGTGAAAAATAATAAGTAAGGGGGGCTGCCCCCCCTTCTCTCGAAAAGTTGGCAAACTATAACTCGTGAAATTAAAATCGGAAAAATCTGTAAAAATCGTGAAAAATATCTGATAGTCGAATGTTATGGTTTATAAAAACGAATTGTCCCCCCCCCCCGAAAGTTAGATAGAGAACGCACAGGTTTTGGGACGTTTTCTTGACGGATTTGGACGTCAAAAATTACAGCAAGAAAAATATAAGTAGGGGGGTACTCGCCTCCCTCTTTTCTCGAAAAACAAAATGGAAAACACGAGAAATTATAATCGGAAAAATCTGTAAAAATAGTGAGAAATATCTGACCGTCGGAAATTATGGTTTAAAAAATTTTGCCCCACTTTTACCCCCTCAAAAGCTAGATAGAGAACGCAAAGGATTTCGGAAAATGTTTCAACAGTTTCGGACATGGAAAATAATGATGAAAACAAAAAAGGATCGGGGGCTCGCCCTCCTTTCCTGTCACAAAAAAATAGGAAAACTCGCGGAATAGAAATAAAAAAAATCCGTAAAAATAGTGAACATTGTCTGGCCATTGAATAAAACGGTTTAAAAAAAATGTACCCTTCTGCCCCCCTCTAAAAGCTATTTAGAGAACACGTAGAAATTTGGACGGTTAATTAACAGGCAAGCGACCGTGCAACAATGGCGCATTGATTGAAATGAACAGACTAAGAAACATTCTCAGAAAACCAAAAAAAGAAATAAACAAACTTTAAAAAACCTTTTCAGATAAAACTTTTATTTAAATGCACTAAAGCGAAAAACCCATAATTTTGTTACATTATAAAATTTTAAATGATATAAAAGCTTGTCGTGTGAATAAATCTTGAGGTAATTTTAAATTTAATTTACTATGAGAATTACATATATACTTCTCGCGACAAGCTTTTATATCATTTAGAATTTTATGGTAACAAAATGATGGGTTTATTCACTTTAAAATTTATTTTCTTCTTTTTAGTACATTTAAATAGAAGCTTTTCTCTAAAATGTTTTTTTTCAAGTTTATTTATTTACCATAAAGTCAAAGTTGTAAAACTTAATAAGGGTTTTCTTTCGAAATTAGGTAATGAGATAATGGTATTTTCTGCGACTGAATTTGAAATTTCAGTCGATCGTTCGAAATAACCTCTACCTATAAGTGGGCATCCTTATCAAAAATGAAACTTTATGACTTCATGACCGATATGCACAGAAAACTCATAAAAAGAAGATGAAATAGTTATTTATATATGATACAAAAGTTCGTAAATTATAACTTTTTTTATGAGCGTGGAAAAATGTGAGTACAGAAAAGCTTTTTACGAAAATATATCTACAATTTTTTTTCTACGACTGTTATTATATTGGCAAATTGTAGCAATTGTTGAGTATATTTTATTCTATGAAGTTTTCATTCATGACTTTCGAGTAAAATCTGACGCAAAATACTGTCTTTTGGAATTATATGAAAGATGCGTAAAACATAACTATACGCACATTTGATTTTTTTCACTTACCTGTGCTGAAAAGTATCACGTTAGGCACTGTGGACAGTGCTTAAAACCATAAATATTTCCATCTCCCCGATGATCATGCATGGTCAGTAAACTATATTTTTTTCTATAACCGCGCACCAAAGTAGGTAGCCTTTCCTTCTCAGAAATGTCATTTTGTGACAGCTTTTTCGCTCTAGAGCGAAAATATTGAAGAAACGGTCGATCTCCACAGCTTTTGTTGAAAACGAACCTATTCTTGCATGGTGGTTAATATAGACTATAAATTCATAACACTTTTAGGAACTGTGGTGGTGTTGAGAGCGAAGCTGCTATCAAGCCGAAGGCCTGTGATTCAACCTCGACATTCGTTTTTTTTTTCAAGCAAGTTATCTTGTTTTGTTAGAGATGTAAATTATTGGATATTTGGATAGCTTATTGATTTGGGATTACTATTGAGTGTTTATTTTCTCATGGGTAATATTAGGTGCCTATATTGAATGGAGTGTCGATCGTTTCTATGTTTAAAAGCAGCGTTTGAAGAAAAAAAAACATGTGTTTATTTCAAGAACAAAGTGCCATGCCGCTCTAAATACACAAATAACTATATTGTACAACAAAAAATGTTTTTAGAGCCGTGTAGGAGATGAATGATTTCTGGTGACAACATCCTTTGAAACTCTCCTTATATGACCATAAATTGTTGATAACATCGAATCATCAATTAAAGAACACATGTCCGCCAACAGTAGTGTTACTATGGGGATACTGTCATCAAGCGATATCGTGGTAACCTAACCAATGAGCCGAGGTACGTGGACGTACGCGTACGTACATAAGGCAAATAATGAGAGTATATAAACAATTCCATCAAAACAATAACAATTTCAACGAAAAAGTCAGCTAACCTAACCTAAGCGTCGACGTGCACACCGCCTTAAATAGAAAATAATAATAATTTTAACATAACCTAAGCGTCGACGTGCACACCGCCCCAAATAGAAAATAATAATAATTTCAACAAAAAAGCCAGCTACGTAACGTAAGCGCCAACGGCCCAAATAGAAAATACCATATACAAGGTGTTTCAAAGTACATCATTGAAGAAAAAATACAGGGTGTTTCGAAATACATCGTTTAAGAAAAAAAAGCCAGCTATCGTAACGTAAGCGCCAACGGCCCAAATAGAAAATACCATACACAAGGTGTTTCAAGGTACATCATTGAAGAAAAAATACAGGGTGTTTCGAAATAAATCGTTTAAGAAAAAAAACAGCTAACGTAACGTAAGCGCCAACAGCCCAAATAGAAAATACCATATACAAGGTGTTTCAAAGTACATCATTGAAGAAAAAATACAGGGTGTTTCGAAATACATCGTTTAAGAAAAAAAAACAGCTAACGTAACGTAAGCGCCAACGGCCCAGATAGAAAATACCATATACAAGGTGATTTAAAGTACATCATTGAAGAAAAAATACAGGGTGTTTCGAAATACATCGTTTAAGAAAAAAAAACAGCTAACGTAACGTAAGCGCCAACGGCCCAAATAGAAAATACCATATACAAGGTGTTTCAAAGTACATCATTGAAGAAAAAATACAGGGTGTCTCGAAATACATCGTTTAAGAAAAAAACAGCTAACGTAACGTAAGCGCCAACGGCCCAAATAGAAAATACCATATACAAGGTGTTTCAAAGTACATCATTGAAGAAAAAATACAGGGTGTTTCGAAATACATCGTTTAAGAAAAAAAAACAGCTAACGTAACGTAAACGCCAACGTCCCAAATAGAAAATACCATATACAAGGTGTTTCAAAGTACATCATTGAAGAAAAAATACAGGGTGTTTGGAAATACATCGTTTAAGAAAAAAAAACAGCTAACGTAACGTAAGCACCAACGGCCCAAATAGAAAATACCATATACAAGGTGTTTCAAAGTACACCATTGAAGAAAAAATACAGGCTGTTTCGAAATACATCGTTTAAGAAAAAAAACAGCTAACGTAACGTAAGCACCAACGGCCCAAATAGAAAATACCATATACAAGGTGTTTCAAAGTACATCATTGAAGAAAAATACATATGGGGTGTTTCAATACGGGGTGTTTCAATGCGAACAGATGAAAAAACTTGATGTGTAGAAATATAGCGTTAAAGAAAAAAAGACGTACAGGGTGTTTCGAAATACATCGTTTAAGAAAAAAAAACACAAGACAACTGTTTGTCATAAACAAGGTGTCTCGCGTTGGAAAAACATATTTTCTTAACGAGATTCCGTTAAAGGTGAAGAAGAGACGTAGCCTTCGCATTTTAACGTGTGATACCACACATTCCATCAACCGTCATAGGTGACGTAGCCCTCACATATTAGAGTGCTAAGGTATGCTATTCAGTCACGTAGCCAGCACATTCCCAAATGAATTAAAAACAATAAAAATTGTCAAGTATGGGAATTCGAACCCATGCTCCCTTCCGGGAACCATAGCTTAAATATTGCGCCTTAGACCGCTCCGTCAACCTGACTTATAAGTATATATAATTAAATATTGGTTAATTAGACAGCTGTATTTTTATACACCCTGTGCCACATTTTGAAAATGTCATCCGAAGAATACAGTCGCAAGCTTGCTGAACGAATTCGGGAACTGTCTAAAGATATTCATCTATATGAAGTTAAAGAGACTATTCTGAGACAGTTAAAGAAATTGAGTTTGGAGGGTACAGTTTTTGAACGTAATTTACCCCAAACTAGATATCCGTTATGAAGAATTCAGCCAGTTCAAGTTGAAGAAAGTGAAAATCATCATTTCCAGAATCCTTTCAATAGAAGTAGTTGAATATTTGTTTGTTTTCGAAAATTAAAATATATTATTAAGGAAACTTTGCCGGTTAGCATTCATTGCAACATACAATAACACCGAAATTAAACAATAAACATTGAAACAAAACTATTCAGCGGTTTCGCCTCGAATTATTGGAACATGTATTCAAATTTCATCGTAAGGAGGACAGTAAACATGGTGATTAGACACATCGAAAATTATACAATTTGTCATGAAAGTAGGTGGCAACGCAGAAACAAATCATTCATCGTCAATCAACAGCCAGTTAATAACCAAAAAATCATCATATTTATTATACAAGTGTTTTTGTGCATTTCATCATCTCCCAAAACGTAAGTTATTTTTTATTGTTCTTTTAAATTAGTATTTTTCCCAAATTACAGAATCATAATTATGTTCTGTAATTTGCTGAAAATACAGTTATGAAAAAAATGCATTATGTTAAAAAATTGTTAAAATTGTTATTTCCGTCAACCGATTGCACCCCTACGCGCAACCCTCGGAAGTCTTCGAGAGACTTGTGTGAACTAGGGAAGACGCAGCCCTTACCTTTTAACGTGTGATGCCATGCACGAGACCGGTGAATCGGTGGATCGAACCCACGACCCCACGCTTGCGAGGCGTACGCTTTTACCATCCGACCACCACGGCATTATGTGTAATACAAAAAAAATTAAAAATGTTTTTTAGATGGATCTCAAAACAATGAATGATTGTTCCCTCATTGCAGAAAGAAAAAACTGTATCAAACTACAAAACTTGCCGAAAGACTTGCCGCAAAATATTGAAAACGCAAAAATCATCCAAACGAAATTCGGGGAGACAGTCTTGATTGAATTGGAAGCTGAGAGGGTGGTGTTTTTACCCCAACGAGTCACGAGTGTTTCTGGGGATTGTCGATACAGGAAAGCAGCATCCTTTGGCATCATTCAAGATTGTGGAGCGACAGGAACAGCCAGCTGTCAGAGAGATATAGAAAGGAGAAACAAACGTGAGTGGTTTTTGTTTTTTCTAGTGTTTTGAATTCAAATTAATTTTGTTTTCAATGGGAAGGGAGATAAACTAGCATGTAGTATGAATTAATAAGAGTCACTCGTCTCAAATAGAATGAAAAAAAAACACATACGAGGTGTTTCGATGCGAACAAATAGAAAAATATATATACAGGGTGTATAAAAAAAGTTAACGTTAAAAATAGGCTTCTTTTTTTAAATTACAGAATCATAATTATGTTCTGTAATTTGCTGAAAATACAGTTATGAAAAAATGCCTAATAAGCACATTTAGTAATGTGTTTATGAAGTCAATGCAATCGTATATTGATAAACTACTTAGAATAAGTTTTCAATGGGAGGGAGCTAAAATGCCATGTAGTATAAATTAATAAAACTTTTTTTTTCACAGATTAGCAATACTACCGAGCTGCCATCATCATCATCACCATCAGAGCAGCAGCCTCGCAAGAGTCGCCCGTAGCAGCACCTCACCTCACCGTTCATTCAAGAGAAAAAAGAAATAAAAAAAATTGGCGTTTTGAAATTTTATTGAAAATATTCAACACCTCAAAAATCGATGTGACTCTCAAATTCATTAAAGAAAACTATTGTGCTGCAAATACAGCAGTCAAATTAATAGACAAGCATGTTAGAAAATGCATGGTAGGTTTGAAAAAAATTTAATTTACCATGGGGGAAAAACGAAAAATTTACACAAAAGTTAATGAATTGAAACGCATGAAATGTTTTATTAAATTAATGAGCACACGAAAAGATAGTCACATCGGTTTTGGGAATGTGAAACGTAGCAGTCGGCTGAGATGGCAAAATGTTAATACCATTTTCCAAAACAGAATTCAGACGGGGGTAATCATAAACTTAACACATAAAGATCCAAAATTATTTTTCGAATATGCTTTTCATCTATTCAAATAAAAAATTTCAAAAATTTTAAAGCAAATGCCCATGGTAAAAGTTAATACAACATTTTCGGCTGATTTTGTTAAGAAATCAAATGATGGGGAATTGGTTGAACCAAAATATTTTAGTACTCCGAATGGTGTCATTGACGGGGGGTTGGACTTTGCTCTGTGGTATGCAGAAAACGTTGTAGATGTTACTCTAAATAAAATTGGGGAATTTCAGGAACGTGACTCTGGGTGGGCCTTACTTAAAATTCTTCTAATAGAAATTGCTGTAAATAAATTTGAAATGGGAAATAGCACTTCCTCCTTCATTAGGCTGCCGGAGCAAATCATAAGGAAAAAGGCATGCATAAATGTAAAAAATAACGATTCGGCTTGTTTCTTTTGGTCCATACTAAGTGCTATTCATCCTGTGAAAATCAATTGTGAATATTCGCATTATAGTACGGTTTTGAATACAGGAGATTTGGAAATTCCGGTTCCAATCAGCCAAATTCAAAAATTTGAAAAGATGAATAAAATTTCAGTGAATGTGTATGCGCTGGAGTTGAATGTGAATGACGAGGAAGAATTTTATGTAGTAGTGCCTGTACGGTTAACTAAGTTGAAACAGGAACGTCATGTCAATTTACTAATTGTACAGAATAAATATTTTCCAAAATTGAATGATTATGACGCTCTTCCTGTTGACAACGAAAATTTCGAAATTAAGATACATTATTGTTGGATCAAAAATTTATCACGATTATTATCCAGTCAACTAAACAAAAATAAAAATAGAAAGTTCATTTGTGACAGATGTTTAAATTATTTTCATAGCGAACAAAAATTGAAAGATCATGAAATATTGTGCAGCAATATAAACGATTGTAAAATTTCTTTTCCCCCATATGATCATGTAGAATTTCGTAATTTTATTTATAAACAAAAGTGTCCTTTCATTATACAGTGAGCACGTAAAGGTTGGAACAAATTCGTTAAATGCTTAATATGGCCATTAGGGAAAATAAGCTCAGGCACGTCGATTTTATTTTTCGGTGGCGCATTTTTTGGCATACATATATTTTTGATGACGTCATCCCTGTTCAAGTTATGACGTCATCATAATTTTTTTCAAATGGCAATACCCTATTTTGATAATACCTTCAAGAAGAACGCATTTTTCTGTGTATGGATGTCATATTTTTTCTAATGTTGCATAACCGCATGTTCGAGAAATAAAAGATATTGCATTATTCACAATGAAGATGATTTCGATAGTAGTCGATGATTTTTAGAATGACCAGCTAGATCTCATGATCTAACCCCACTAGATTTTTTGTGGGGATCCCTTAAGTCAAAAGTTTACGTTAACAGATCGAATATTACATTACTATGAATAATGAAATATCTTTTATTTCTCGAACATAAGGTTATGTAATTTAAGAAAAAATGTGACATTCATACACAGAAAAATGCGTTCTTTTTGAAAGTATTATCAAAATAGGGTAATGCCATTTAAACAAATATATAATGACGTCATAACTCGAACAGTGATTACGTCATCAAGAATATGATTAGATCAAAAAATGCGTAACTGAAAAATAAAATCGACGTGTCTGAGCTTATTTCTCCTAATGGCCATATCAAGCATATACGAATTTGTTCCAACCTTTACGTGCTCACTGTATATGCAGATTTTGAATCAATGTTGGAAAAATGTAATAAAAAAAATTTCAGAAACAACTGAAATATCAAAAACATAATGCGTTCAGTGCAGGCTATTACATAAAGTGTGCTTTCGACGAAAGTCTTTGTCAATTCAAGAGCTATCTAGGTGTTGATTGTATGGAATGGTTTGCCAATCAAATGTGCGACATTGCCAAATTTGTACAGACAAAAACCAAAACCGTCATACCGATGATAGTTAAATCCGACAATATTGGCAATACTCGAGTCTGTCACATTTGTAAAAAACCGTTCGCCAAAAAAGATGTTATCGTTCGCGATCATGACCATTTTACGGGGTTGTTTAGGGGCTATGCCCACCAAAGAACCTGTAATATCAACTTCAAAAAATTGTTTGTCATACCCATCGTATTTCACAATCTTTCCGGCTATGACAGTCATTTCATAATTAATGATATTGTCAAAAGAGGATACGTGAGCGTACTTCCTATTAATCATGAAAAATATATATCTTTCACGCAGTACGATGAAAACACTCAAATTAAATTTCGCTTCATTGATTCATTCAGATTTATGGGGGCCGGTCTTGAGGAACTTGTTTCCACATTAAAACCGGAAAATTTAGGAATTCTAAAAAAGGAATTCCATCATTTAGACAATGAGAAATATACCCTTCTCACTAGATGGGTGTATCTCCCTGTGATTACATTGATAATTCTCAAAAACTCGAGACTGAGCTACCTTCAAGAAAACATTTTTACAATAAACTTAACGATGTTGACATTGATGATGAGAAGTACACTCATGCGCAAACTGTTTGGCAAAAATTCGGAATCAAAACTTTGGGCGAATATAGCGACTTGTACTTGCGGACGGATATACTCCTTTTGGCCGACGTTTTTGAGAATTTTCGCGATATTGATTTAAAAACATACGGGTTAGATCCTGCATGGTATTATACTATGCCAGGTTATACGTGGGATTGTATGCTGAAGTATAAAAAGTGTAAATTACAGATTTTGAAAGACGTTGACATGGTTATGTTGATCGAAAAGGGTATTCGGGGTGGGGTTTCAGTTTGTTCTAATCGCTATAGCGAAGCAAACAACAAGTATATGAAGGCATACAATTCCGAAAAGCCGTCGAAATATCTTTTTTATTTGGACGTGAACAATCTGTATGGTTGGGCAATGTCAGAATGTTTACCTTTCGACGGTTTTTCATGGATAGAACATTTTGAAAATTTCGATGTTATGTCTATCGCGGATGATGCGCCAGAAGGTTATATCCTTCAAGTTGATTTGGAGTACCCAGAAAGATTGCATGATTTACACTAGGATTTTCCTTTCTGTTGAACATCGCATACCGCCCAATTCAAGACAAACGAAATTGATGACCACCCTGTATGACAAACACCAATATATTCTACATTACCGAAATTTGAAGCAAGCATTGCGAAACGGTTTGATTCTGACTAAAATTCACAAAATATTGAAATTCAAACAATCGACGTGGCTGCGTCCCTATATCAAGTTAAACACTCGTCTACGGACTGCAGCTACAAGTACTTTCGAAAAAAATCAGTTCAAATTGGCCAATAATGCAATTTTCGGGAAAACCATGGAGAACACCGGTTATACCGAATAGTGAAGCTGGTGAAATCATTCGAAGGTCGCTATGGCGCCAAAAAGCTGATTGCAAGCCCTCGATTTCAGAGTCGAACCGTTTTCGATGACGATCTGATGGCTATTGAAATGAGAAAGGTGGAACTCACATTCAACCAACCATTGTATATTGGAATGGCTATATTGGACATTACTTAAACGTGCATGTTTGATTTCCATTATGATTTCATGTTGCCAACGGTGAGTGTGGAAAAATGCAAGTTACTGTACACAGACACAGATAGCTTCATTTACGAGTTGACGTGTGAGGATGCTTACACGGAAATTATTAAACAACATTCGTCAAAATTTGATACGTCCGATTATTCTGAAGATAATGAATATAAAATTTTGCTTGCTAATAAAAAAGTTCCAGGTTTGATGAAGGATGAAGCGAATGGCAAAATTATTACGCACTTTGCAGGGTTACGTTCAAAAATGTATACCTACAAAATGCAAGGGGGTAAAGTTGCTAAAAAATCAAAAGGGGTGAAATATAGCGTTGTCAAAAATAAAATAACTTTCGATGATTATGCGGATTGCTTGAAGAATTCGAAACAAAAAAATGTGACCCAGCGCACGATCCGTTCCTATGCCCACAAAGTTTTCAGCATCGAGCAGACTAAAGTCGGTCTGAGTCCCCATGATGACAAAAGGTATCTACTTCCTCAGTCATTTGAAACATTACCATTATAGTTTGAGTTAACATTTCGCCATCTCAACCGGCTGCTATCGCCATCACCACATTTTCTTTACTATTTCATAATGCTGTAACTATGCCTTTGTACCTATGTATTTTTTATTAATATATATATATAAAAATAATAATGTTAGTATTGTTTTGTATTGTGTATAGGTGTAACTTATATATTTTGTGTTGGTGTGGATAAATTTACATCCGCAAAAATATACTTTGTATTAATGGAAATATAATCCTGTTTAAATTCTATTCAATTTTCCTAGCATATTTTTATAAATTTTAAAATTTTGTAACCGAATACATTGTGCAATCTATGAAAATATAAGTTCCATTGATGAATATTTACTAAATAAAATATTATAATGTGTTTTCCTCATTATCATTATCAATATGGTTATATATTGATAAATTAGTCGAAATAATCAAACAAAATTTGTAAGCATTTTTAAGTATGTCATACACATTTTTCTAAATATTTTAATTATGCTCCTCATTAAACTTGTCTTGTAATGTGTTTATGAAGTCAATGCAATCATATATTGATAAACTACTTAGAATAATCAAACAAAAATTTTCAACAATTTTAAGTAGGTCATGAACGTATTTTCTAACATGTTCATGACCACAAAACAGACAGATATTGATACATTTCTTGAAATAATTGAACAGGACTATTTTGAAAGTATTCCAGAGGAGTGAGAGAGTCTTTGGGGTGTGGTAAAAAAACGGGTTTCATTATTCATTTTATTAGTCACATAAATCATACAATAATTTCTGTTTGTAGTAGAATAAATATTCCTTTAAGGCATTACCGTACAAACTATCTAGATGTGAAGCTTGACAAAATCCAATAACAATTTCTTCAACAGTCAAATTGGACTTATTATCACGTAACCATGATTTAATAATATCAAACACACCTCGGTAGTAGTCATAAAAGTTCAGAACATCTAACATAGCAATTCGGTCTGACAGCACTCCCATGTGTGTATTTAGAACAGCGTTCACATCCTGCTCTGTCAATTGATACCTTTGGAGATGGAAATTTGCTTGGTATCACATTCAATGTACTGGGTGATGCTAACCAAATCCTCACAACGTATTGTGATGGGATCATACTCGTCAGGATAACCATCGATTTCAGATTCAAAGAAATTCTCCCTTACTGCCAACAGGATATCGAAAGTAGTAAAGTTTATCGAACGGGTGGAAAACTGCTGCCTCAAAATAACACATGTGCTGAAATCTCGAGATGGGCTTAAGCCACAGCGAATTTCGTACATGGTCAGAGGAAATACCATCAGCAATAATTGATTTTCACTTTGAGAGGCGATTTCATATTTCCCCAACGCATCGTCGATTGCACTTAGAGTTTGGTAGTAATCTTCTCCACCGTCATCACTGTCAAACGTTGTTTCAACTTCGCTGTTGTTAGGACTACCGTAACCAGTATCGAGAGACATTTTTGTTTGGAATGAAAATTTGTCTGTTCCTGCATATGCTTTTATAGCCTCGAATCACGCGAAATTTGTGTTGTTTGGGTTCAAATCATGTGTGACGTTTAATCAGAAATATGTATTTGAGAAAAGGCTCTCTCCACATCTGACTTGGTGTATTCGAGTGTGCATGTTTTTCCGTAAGATACTATACAAAATCAGCATTTTTAATCCAACTGTTGTTTGATGTCCAAACCAAGCCATTCGACATAAATTTTTTTGCCTTTTTTCTCAGAATCTTTTCAACTAGATAAATATCAGGATTCGCAGTTTTCTGTAGTTCTTGTTCATAGAAAGCTCCACTGATTGGCGTGTCTTGCATATCTTCTAGCATATAGGTAGCAGGATTGGTGATGTTGACTTTGATAATTTTGAATAATTCAGTAGTCCAATTAGGTGTGTAACCTTTTTCGAAAATGTGCTTTGTCTTACTAATTCTCACAATATTACCAACTTTGAACTTTCTTGGTCCTGCTATTTTTAAGTGGTTGTATGTTGTTTTGAGAATTACTTTTTCGTTGGCTTTGTTGATTTCAGCCGGCTTCAAGCCTGTCTTACTGTGACGCGTATTATTGTAGGAATTTGTGATTTCAGGTAAAATATCTAACCATTTGTAAGTGCCGTTTAAACTAAAAAATTTGAACAGTCTTTCTTTCAAAGTCCTTATGACTTGTTCAGCCATAGAGCATGATTTTATAAGAATTATAGTGATTGATTTGATGTTTCTTCATTAAACTTTGGAATTTACTGTTGTAGAATTCTGTCCCCTGATCCCCCCTGAAGATTTGTTGGACAACGTTTTGTATGTGTCAAAATACTTGCAAATGTTTTGGTAATTTCTTCACCTGTCTTAGTTTTGAGGGGTCTGGTCCATAGAAATTTTGAAAAGCAATCGATAACGACTAGAATTAGTTTGAAATTTCGATTTTGATGAGAGTAAGGTCTCATTTCCGCCAAGTCTACTTGCCAGAGATCGTCTAATCCTTTGATGATGGGTCGACGTCGAGGATATTTTTTTCTAATTGGTTTGTGCAGTTCGTGGACAAGTTGAATCTTCTCTTTGGACGTCATAACTAAGTCTAATAATGACAACCAATTCAATGTATTGTGTTAAAATCTGTTATTTTCTTAAGTTCCAGTATGATATCGCCTCGAAATTGGTTCAATTCCTTTTTGATTTTCCCCTCACTCTGCTTTGAAGATAAATTCGCATCATTGTTGTGTGAATGAATCAAATCAGTTATTTCTGCTACTTTCTTCAATAGATCTTCCCGAATATTTTCAATATCACTTCCGTACTGTCGGTTGAATTTTTCATCAAACATCATCAATTTGTCATGGCGTTCGTCATTTGTTTGCTTCATTTGAACAAGTAAACCATTAAGTGTCTGCGTTTTATCGTCAACTCGTTTTTGCAGCTCATTTGCTTCATTTTGAATATTTTTCATATTCGTTTCAAGTTTAACCAAGCTGACACTTAGTGTATGCATGGAGACGTCCAGTTGCTTCGTCATTCTATCATGTACAACTGCTATTTGCTTTTGTTGTTGTTCACCAATTCGATGTACGTATGCAGAAAGTTCCTTTTTTGTTTTATCTACGTATTCTTTGTTAGCTGCATCGTTATCGTTAGTAGGCCCTCTAACATTACTCAATTTCAAATTATCAAAATCAATATTACCATATGGCGTATGTAACAAACCATCGCTAGCGGGTGTGGAAGGCTGCAATTTTCGTTTTTTGTTTGAGCTACGTCCAAACTTGTCAATAGTCATGACTGAAATGTTGATGAATCGTACAACGCACGTAATCTTATAAAAATTATCATTTTTATTGAATGATATTTGCCTCTTTGAGTTCAGTAAGGATTGCAGTAATTTCGTTACCATGTGAAGTATTTCCAGCGTTTCTGGAGGCTGTCAGTAATTTGAGACGATTATAAAGTTCGTTGGGGTCATCCCAATAAATGTATTCTATGGGGTTGGTATATATTCTGAAACTGGTTTTTGATTATTATCTAAACCGTTACAAACTGTTGGTCGACGATTTGCTGGAGGAAACATAGGCTTGATAATGTCTGTGTACTTATATTTCCGAGCGCTTTTTGCGTAGCCGCGAGAGTTTTTGTGAATGCCAGATAGTTCTAAAATCCGTTTATACACTTTTAAATCTTCATTGTTATAGTTCACAGGTTCGTTGAGAAATATCAGTCCATATAAACCTGGTGTTCCTTTTGTCTGATAGCCAGCTATTTTGATATAACCATTACGTTTTTCGAAATCTATTTCTTTTTTATTAAGGAGCCACTTTGAACTAGTACCATCCTAATCAGGACCGTATACTTTATCAATTTCTTTGCTCTTTTCCCAGTGTTTCATAATGTACGGGTGAGACATTACAGGATATTGGTTAATGTATTCGTCTATAACTTGTTTACTAAAACCTGCTGAATCGGCGACATCGTCTACGTGTTCTTCGTCATTTCTATTGAATAAATACATCATCAGCGTCTTCATCTGAACCACTTTGTGTACCTGCAATATATTTGACGGGTAAAAATTGCGTTCTCTCCACTTTATCAACTTTTTCTTGTTTAGTTTCAGTTTTCGGTTTGGTTTTGGCGATGGTAGCAGCAGCAGCTTGTACTCTGCAACGATTTATCTTCTTCAGATTTACACAGCTTCAAAGCCAAATATTTTTTTCGAATAACATTCGCAATTTCGTTGATTTTAGTCTTTCGAATGACCAACTTCTTTGCTCAACGGTTTCATGATGATGAAGATTTACAACACCCTATACATGTAAACTTATATATTTGTCAAATCCTTGTCTGTAACGACCTGTAATTGCAATTGAAATATTTCATGATCACGACCGAAAAAAATTTTTAAAAAAATTGAAAAAAAAAATTCAAAAAAAAAATAAAAAAAAATAAAAAAATAAAAAAAAAAAATTAAAAAAAAAAATTCAAAAAGAAAATTTAAAAAAAAATTTCAAAAAAATTTTCGAAAAAAAAAATTTCAAAAAAAAAATTTAAAAAAAAATTCAAAAAAATTTTCGAAAAAAAAAATTAAAAAAAATTTCAAAAAAATTTTCGAAAAAAAAAATTTTAAAAAAAATTCAAAAAAAAAATTAAAAAAAAAAAAATTAAAAAATTTCAAAAAAAAAAATTTAAAAAAAAATTTCAAAAAGAAAATTTAAAAAAAAATTTCAAAAAAATTTTCGAAAAAAAAAATTCAAAAAAATTTAAAAAAAATTTTCGAAAAAAAAAATTTCAAAAAAAAAAATTTAAAA